>VZRW01007588.1:251981-335597 GCA_013398125.1 Aegotheles bennettii | reverse complement strand
GACCTTATTGCCCTCTACAACTATCTAAAAGGAGGTTGTAGTGAGGCTGGTGTTGGTCTCTTCTCCCGAATTGCTACTGACAGGACGAGAGCAAATGACCTCAAGTTACGTCAGGAGAAGTTTAGGTTGGAGATTAGGAAGAAGTTCTTTACTGAGAGGGTGGTTGGGCACTGGAATGGGCTGCCCAGGGAGGTGGTGGAGTCACCGTCCCTGGGGGTGTTCAAAAAACGGGTTGATGAGGCACTTGAGGCCACAGTCTAATGGTTAGGAATATGATGGGATAAAGGTTGGACTTGGTGACCCTGGAGGTCCCTTCCAACCATAATGATTCTATGATTCTATGATTCTATTATTCTAAGGATTAGAGAATGATGTGCAAGTCCCATGACCCTAAGTACCTGGATATTTCTGGAAATGTAGACAGAGGTTGAGCACCAGGCCAGGACTGGGGCAGAACAGAGGCTCCTGCCTCACAGGCTTTCAAACATATATGGCTTTCCCCACATCGTGGCAAAAAGTGACAACCTCGGGGCCTTAGGGCTTTCTACAGTGACAAAGCCTCATTCCACATCCATTATGCTCAGTTTGCAAGGAAAGGGATTCTTCTTTTTTCCTTCTCTCAGCAAATTCATCCTCAAGGCCAGAACATTTCTCCACAATTCCCATGGCCATGGCAGACGTTCTTGCACTGTTGCCACCCCCTCCCAGGATGGGATGCTCCCAGCCTGCTTGCCCATAGGCTTGGTCCATGACAGAGGAGAAATACCCAGAGATGTCCCTGCTGGATCCTGCTGCAGAACTGCTCACCATGGCCTGCATGGGGTAGGACCCCTCCAGCTTTTGCTATGTCAATGCACACCAGCTTGCAAGCAGAGCCCTTAGTATGTGCCCTGCTTCAGCAGTGCTCACAGGAACGAAAAACACTAAAATCACCCTGAGGTGGAAAGCTAGCTCCTCACATGCTGGTTTACCCCTTTTTCCAGCACAGCTCATATCAGAACTCAGGGTTGGAACTGGGGTGAAAAGCCAATGACAATGCAACTGATGCTTCTCAAAATAAAGTTTTTCAATTGGCATTGATTAGAAGAGAAGGGTCTAGTCAGTGCAAGAAGCCTGGTCATCTCAATGCAACCTGCCCAGCTGGAAGCAAGGACTGAAGCTGCAAGAGTCACCCATGTGTTGGCGTTCCCCATGAAAGTGGGATTAATGTAATTCTGGTTGCCCTTGATGAGCTCTGAGTCTTGCAGCAGTGAAGTCACCCCATGTGCAAGCACACTTCTCCACGTGGCTTTTGCAAAGAGTTTTGTCAGGTTGTAGGTGCATAAAAATGACTATAAATAAGGCTGGAGAGAAGTGGGCTGGAGGGAATGCAGAAAAATTCACAGTCATGCAGGAGGTCAGAGATCTAGAAAATAAGGGCTGAAGAGTAATTGATTGCATTGGGTTTGTTTCAGTTTGGAGAGGCCACACAATAGGTTTCACCTATGGAGAGGGCTGTTGAAAAAAAGGAAGGGGATAACTTGTCCTCCACCTGCAATGGGGAGAGGACAGTGGTTTTCTGCCTGTTGAAGCTGCACCACCTGAGATCTTCAGGATGGATTTGGACAAGTGCCTGTGAGCCATGGTTTAGATGCAGGGTTCCTGTCCTGTCTGCCTTGTGCATGGGGAGGTATCCCCCTGGCTATGACCAAAGAGAAGGCATGGAGTGTCCTGCTCCCACCTTTCCTCCCTCTCCTGGGCATCAGGGTTAAATTCCCAGCAGGTATTTTTGCAACTCACAGATGTCCCTGGCCACTGTTTTTGCTTGACTTGTCCTTGCTTTGGCTTAATCTGGGTTTAATGGACACAGCTGAAACAGGAGAACCTCCAGAGCATGTTGCTGTGGTCTCTGCCTCAGTTTCCCTGTCTGTTAACTGCAGATATTCAGTTTACCCTCCTTGGGAGAGTCATACAGATGAGGTGTGTCAGTTAACCTCTTACTATGAGAATATTTCAAGGGGTTTCTGATTTCCTCAGCCATGGTGTGAAGGACGTGCACAGCCCAAATCTGCAGGGGTGTTGCTGGCAAATAGCTCCCTGCACCCACTAACCACTGTGAGGCTTTCACGCTGCTGCTTTGCCTCCTGACCCTTCTGAATATTTGGTTTGAGGTTTATTTTCTCCCTCTTCCCTTCTTTGTGGTTATTAATCTTCTTTATTTTCTTCTTCCTGCTTATTTCTTTCCTTACATCTAACATTTCAGGAGCACAGTGAAAGGCTCCAGAGGTGCAGTGCTCTGCAGTGGGGATGAGGGACGAGGAGAGTGGCATGGGGAGGGTCCTGCAAACCACTTCACAGCCCCAAAGTTTTCATCAGCTCCAAGTGCCAGGAGAAAAACACATTGCTGGGGCCCTGGGGGAATATTGCTCTGATGCACCTGCAGAAAGCCGTGCTGGATTCCCCCTCCCAGCCTCGGCAGCCCAACCGGCTGGGCCTCTGCAGGGTATGCAGTGACCTGCTCCTTTTCTGCAGGTGTCACTCAGCCCTTGGTGGGGCTGAAATCTCTGCCTGTGTGGGCAGAGGAGACCCCGGAGCTGCAGTAATTTATTGCAGCAGAGAAGCTGGCCTGATATTTTTAACAGCATCATTGGGGATGGATGCGGTGGAGGCATGCTCAGGGGCTGTGAGTGCCTATGCAGCCACTGCCTCCTGGGGGGGGGGGGGGGGGGGTTGCAGTGAAATGAGATATATTGCTTCACCTGCAATATTTTACACCCTGGTCTGGTTTTAGGGTGTAGGAATAGGGAGAGGGGGCACTGGGCCTTAAACTGAAAAGTCTGCTAACAGGGAAGAAGCAGGTTGTGATTTGGTGATTGACTTTTGCAGTAGGGATGCTGGCCCCCAGACTTGAGAGGCAGCATTTGGAAAATGCACTTCTGCCAAGCACAAGAGTGTTGCCTGGGAGAGGAGAATGCTCCAGACCCAGGGATGGGGGTGTGATGGCATCTTACACTGTTCCTGTGTAACCATGTGAGGAGACCACTAGGATTAGTAAATATTATGCTGGGGAAGAAAACCACTTCATTTCAACTTCATTTCATTGCCGAAAGGTGGGCCAGGAGGATTTTCCATGAGAGCTTCTGCTGCTGCAAAAGCCCATTCTAGGTACTTTAGAAGCATAAGCATCCAAGATTTCCTTCCCCACCTCCCAGACAAGTTCGGAAACAGGCCTGTGTGAGCAGGCTCTCTTACACTGGTTTTCTTCTTTGTTGGTGTACTGAAAATGTCTAGCACTTTCAGCAAGCCACCAGCCCTGTGCGCGATGCCAGAAGCTGTGCCAAAGTGTGCTGGACCTCACACGAGGCCAACAGGGATGACATGGCTGGGAGACAGGCCTCCCCCTTCACCTGGTACTGGCCTTTTGAGGTACAGATCTGTGCTCACCGCTCACTGCAACAGCTCTGAAAGCACAGTTTCACCAGCAAGGCACAGGACAGTCCTCACCAACCCCAGCGCTGCGTGGTGCAACGGTGCAGTGCCTGTGTGCTCCCCCCAGCCTGGCAGCAGCTCTGCTCCAGAGGATGCTCCGCTGCTGTAGCAGGGACACACTATGGTGCTGTCTGCTGAGCGGTCCTTCTGCTTGTTTTTCAGCAGTGATGAGCCAGTGAGTGGATGGATGGTAACTGCTCTTCACACAAAACCCTAGCTGTCCCAGCTGTGCTCTCGGTGGCCCATTAGTTTGCAGCAAACCTCAGCAAAGTCCAGGATGGAGTCCATCACCTTAGCCCTTGGAGAAGCCTTCAGATTGAAATGTCTCAGCTCATTGATTTCAGAAAGAAGTTACTGTCCTACCTTGCAGGGTGCACTCACCCCATTCACCACAGGAGATGCCAAACCAGACCTCGAAGAGCAGAAGAGCTTTTGCATTATGATCACCATGAATTATCTACAAGATTGTGCCTCTGTTTGTAATTCAGCCTGTGCCTTGACAAAACACCAGCCTGATGCCACCGCTTTTCACCATGGTGTGACTCCATGGGCTTCAGTGGGATGGAGCCTGAAACCCATCATTGCTGGCAGGGTAACCACCTCCAACACCTGGAGATGGTGGCATTTAGCAAGGAGAGTTTCCCCTCGGAGGTGCCCAAGGGCTGATTTGCTCCCTGTGGCCAGCAGCCTGTGAGAGGGGAAAAAGCCTCTCTGAGTGATTCAAGCAAACTTTGAGCACTGTTATTGAAATGAGGTGGCTAAGAGGAAACCACTTCTGGAGCAAAGGCACCTGCCTGCTGAGCATGTCACCACAGCTAGATGTCTGTTGTTGCAAATGTGTCATTGAAGCTGAGGACTAAGCTGAGGAAGGAGAGGTCATGGTCAGCAGGAGCTTGTCCTTCTCCATTGCAGAGGTTTGCTTTACTGCACCAAAATTTCCAGCCTACAGTGCTCAAAAATTTTACCAAAGCCAGGTTAATATTTGTTTGCCTCATTACTCCAGGATATTCTGAAGCACAAGAACCTTGAGAAAAATGAGCAGAGCCTTGTAAGAAACCTCTTAGAATCATAGAATCATAGAATTGTTTTGGTTGGAAGAGACCTTGAAGATCATCAAGTCCAACCATTAACCTAGCACTGCCAAGTCCATCACTAAACCACGTCCCTAACCACCACATCTACATGTCTTTCAAATACCTCCAGGGATGATGACTCACCCACTTCCCTGGGCAGCCTGGCCCAATGCCTGACAACCCTTTCAGTGAAGAAATCTTTCCTAATATCCAGTCTAAACCTTGCCTGGCACAACTTGAGGTCATTTCCTCTCATCCTATCGCTTGTTACTTGAGACAAGAGACTGATCCCCACCTCACTACAACCTCCTTTCAGGTAGTTGTAGGGAGCGATATGGTCTCCCATCAGCCTCCTTTTCTCCAGGTTAAACAACCCCAGTTCCCCCAGACACTCCTGAGACTTGTTCTTTAGACCTTTCACCAGCTTCATTGCTCTTCTTTGGACACACTTTTAGTGAGGGGCCCAAAACTGAACACAGTATTCGCGATGCAGCCTCGCCAATGCCAAGTACAGGGGGAAAATCACTTCTTTAGTCCTGCTGGCCATGCTATTTCTGATACAAGCCAGGATGCTGTTGGCCTTTGTGGCCACCTGGGCACACTGCTGGCTCATATTGAGCTGGCTATTGACCAATACTCCCAGAGGTCCTTTTCCGCTGGGCAGCTTTCCAGCCACTCTTTCCCAAGCCTGTACCATTGCATTGGGTTGATGTGACCCAAGTGCAAGACCCAACACTTGGCTTAGGACCATCGATCCAGGCTGTTCAGGTCCCTCTGCAGACCCTTCCTACTCTCAGGCAGATCAACGCTCCCACCCAACTTGGTGTCGTCTGCAAACCTACTGAGGGTGCACTCGATCCCCTCGTCCAGATCATTGATAAAGATATTAAAGAGAACTGGCCCCGGTACTGAGCCCTGGGCAACACCACTTGTGCCTGGCCACCAACTGGATTTAACTCCATTCACCACAACTCCAGGCCCAGCTACCCAGCTAGTTTTTTACCCAGAGAGGCATACAACAGTCCAAGTCATGAGCAGTCAGTTTCTCCAAGAGGATGCTGCCCCTCGTCCTCTTCTTCTTCCTTGCTGAACTTTCGTCAGCTTAATCCCAGGCTTGGTTTAATGGAGGAGGGAAAGTTGCAGTGTGGTTCTTATCTGTATAACACTATGAGTTTGTCCTGGCTTTGTCCCAGTGCCAGGGTGTTTGTGTGTGCACGTATCACACCTTTGCATTGCACACACCAGTGTGAGCTATGGTGCCTACAGCAACGCCCCAGGCAAGGGGGGAGGCAGCTTTTACTGAACTCTCCCTGGATGAAGCCTGAATGTCCAACCTCTGGAAAGCTGAATTTTCCTTACCTTTGGTGGCTGGGAAAAATTGAGAACTAGTGCTTTATTTAAACGTATATTTCTGTACTTTTTTTTAAATAATTGTTTTTGAAGTTTCATTGAAGATGTTGTCACTGGTATCATTGTATTTCTACAGAGACTATAATGACTCCTTTTGAAGAGGTAGTCTCAGTCAGTCAGTGCTTAATTCACATATCAATGACTCCATAAACCCTAAATCCATAAATCTGCTGAAACTGCTCTAATCTATTGTGTCAATGAATATCTGCAGGGACTCATTGGAACAGAGATAATTTGCTTAATGAGCTGCCACCATGGGGGCACGTGGTCAGCAATGGCAGAGGGGCCTCATCTGTGCGAGGCAGCCCAAGGTTTTATAACCGAGGGTGAGCACCACAGCCTGGTCACCCTCTTCAGTTGATTTGCCCTAAACTATTTCATGTGCAATCCATCACTTTGGCCCTCACAGTCTTTCGCGTCGTGCAGCAAGTCGTGCATCATTTCTGCACAGCCATGACGGGAGGGTTGGACATTTCTGGCACATCTGCATCTGGCCAGTATGGAAACCATGATGTTGCTTTGTTTGGAGTGAACTGGTTAAGCTGTAGCTGGCTATTAAGCCACTGAAGGCAGTGGCTCCTTCCCAGTTATTAGAGTGTTTGCAAACCCTTGCTGTTCCTTCAAAGCACCAGGCACCTCTTCTGGCTGACTGGAGTCCATTTAAAGGTGCTATTGTAAACCAACCCTAGGAGTTTGCCCTTTCTTTTCTTAAATGCACAATCCCTATGGAAAACTATGGTGCCAGGACCCCCTCGGAGCAGCAGGAGCATGAGCAGCTGCTGAGGAGTTTGGTGGGCTCTTGCTCACACCGTGGCTGAACATCACCCGAGCAGTCGAGCAGCTCAGGTGTATAATTTGAGTATCCCCAGAGCACTCAGCCCCAAGAGCCTTATGTCAGTCCTGTTTGTCCACAGCACTTTCCAAACTGGCAATTTTTTTCTTTTACAGTCCAGGGAGATTTATGTGGCTGTGTTTTGAAACCTTTTAGTGTAGGGGGCTATACTGGAGCCCTAATAGCAGTAGCATAACAGGTGCTGCTGTAAAAACACCACTTTCTTTTCCGCAGAGTTAAATTTGATTTAAAGTGATGACAAGGACACAATAGATCGCTCCCAGGCACTGGTGGGTTTTGCCCCTCCTCCCCGTGGCTCTTGCAGAAATGGGTGCAAAAGCAGCGTATGGCAGCACATGAGCCTGCCTGAGGGGCTGGTGGTACCAGCCAGCCCCAGCAAGCCCAAATTGCAGAGGCACAAGCAAAGCCCACTCCTTCACGGGCATCCCTGTGGCTTTCTGGGGCCGTGGGCCACCTAGCTGCAAAACAGGAGGGAAGGCGGCTGCTTGCAGTGGTCTCCCCGGCCACCCTCCAGGGCCACTCTTCGCCCACGGGCTCCCACTCATCTCCTCCCACTGGGCGGCAGCAGCCGGGTTTCTCCGGCACCGCTCGGTCGACAAACACTGTGCAAACTGCTCAGCCCTCCCCTACCTCTGCATCCCCAGCCCAGCCTCCTCCCGCCAGCCAGGGCTGCCGCGGGCACAGGGAGCTGGTGCAGCGATCCCCCCGCCGATGCACACCGCAGGTGTTTCACAAAAATCCAGCCCCTAGGCACACCCCGACGGGTGACATTTGCGTGTGCCATGTGGCCCTTTCAGAAAGCCCATATATCACATTTCCCCAGGGAAAAAAGCAGAGGCAAGCGGAGCAGATGCAGTTCTGCGGTGCCGGGCTGGCTCTGTGTTAGGGGGAAGCCGCGATGTCTCCGGGGTGAAACAAGGAGAAGCCTGGCACTGCAGTCCCCTCCGCCACTGGGTTTGTGCTACTGATGGGTGTGTGGGTGTCCCGGGCTCCCAAGGTGCTCTTGCAAAAGCCTCGCTGCACCGGAGCCAAAACCAGAACGTAAAAGATCTGCTTAATTGCTTCTATCTGCTCCAGCATCAAAAATCTGCTCCAGCGTTGGACCTGGAGAGACAAAACTGGCTTTCTTCCAACTTGGGAAACAAAAGCTTCAGATTTACCGAGTATTTACTTATTTCCACATGCCACTATGTCTCCCCAGTCTGTGCTGTAATTTTAACCTGTCTGCATGTGCTTGCATAGGCAGACACGTGCATGTATGTAGGGGACACCGGAGGACCAGAGGCCAGCACATCTCCTTTCATATGAACTCTTGCAATGAACATTTAATCCTCCTGTAGTGTTTTTCTCTGCTCTTTTCCTTCTGCAGTGCTCTAGTGCTGATAGGGTGAAGAGGTTTAAAGCACAAAATTATTTTTATTTTACTCTCTGAATCACAATGGTGAGAAATCTGCTTCTGGTTCTGAAAGTCACTCTATCTCTGCCCAGCAAATCTTACAGGAATGGAAGTAAATCATCATAACAGACTTAAAACTTAGCCTTCCTCTCTGCCCTGCTGGAAGGGGATGAAGTCCAGCACTTGCAGCAGCAGGACAGGGTGAGGTGGAGATCTCAGAGGGCCACATTTCCCAGGGTCCCTGTGTCCTTCCAGCCCAGACCCCACTGCTCTCCTGGTCCTCATATGACTGCCAAGAACAAAGCCTAGCAGCCTGGCTTGGACCACTTTGTCCCCCTCACAAGATGAGGCAAAGTGTCATGGAAGTGCAGCCGTGACTCCATCCATGAGCCCACAGGAAACTCCTCCAAGAGACATCTGTGTGGTTTGTGCAGCACCAAACACTCTGCAGCACGGCTGAGGTCGAGCTGGGTAATGCTTGCCAACCTTTCTTCTTTTTCATCAACAGGTGTGGTTTAATTTGACCTGACATTATTGACACAGTTTTGAGGGCATGACATGCCCTACAAGCCACAGCTTAGCCTTGGAATGCAGAAAACTCCAGTTCACATCCCTCCTAGGACTGAGCCAAACCCATCTCTGTAGAGCTGAGTATGTGCTGGCATTAGTTGGAAAGATGAAAGATGGACGAAGCCGTCAGTGCCGTGGATGTGCAGCCCTCTTCGGCTGTGCCACCATGGAGCTGGGCTTTCCAGGGACCATTGCTCGCTCCATCCAGAAGCTGTATCCTGCAGCCAGCCCCTGGGTTTGTAGCAGTGCCCGTGCCCCTGTTGAGCTCATCTCCATTGGCACAGCACCCACATCAGTCCCAAGGACAGGATCCAACCTAGGAGACCAGGACCTTCGCCACTTCTCAATGCCACTGGTACTAGATGGGCTTCCCACTGACACTGAAGGAAAGAAACAATTTTAAAAAGCAATTTTGAAGTCAGCAGACAGGAGTGAGATGAGATTTCTGCCTGTTTCTATGGAGCCTCATGTAAATCCATCCCTTCCCAGAGGGAGACTTTTTCCCTTCTCCCCGCAGGGAAGGAGCAGCCCACTCCTCTGCCCCTGGCCACTTCAAACCAGTGTCTCACGCATGTGTACCAGCACAGACAGAGATGATGTTCCCACTCCGCATTCCTCGTTTTACCCTTCTGCGACATTCAGGTGTTTGCAGGAGCTCGTAGGTGCTGGAACCATGTAGCTCTGGTCTGAGTCACGCTCCAGCCCTCTTTTTTTGCAGGAGTTTGGATTTTAGGCCATTTCTAGCAATTCCCCAGAAGAGCCAGCATAGATGTGTTTGAATTAACAAAACAAGGGCATTTCTACAGTTTTCTGTATTCTTTGTTTTCTAATCAGTCATTCAAGACACCTTTCCTTGGAAGGGCAGAATGAGGATGAGAGATGGCACTGAGGGGGAAAGGTGTATAAAGCCTCCCTCCCTATGACTGCAAAACAGCAATGGGACCGATAAATCCCATTTTAAATCTGAACACAAATGTCTTTCCCAGTCTGCTAAAAAATCAAAGGATAAACAATGAAGCCAAATTTGTATTGCTTCTGTGGCTATCTCACATTTTCTCTCCCATATTTTAATTTTCTCTCTGGCTTCACCTGCTATACTGACACTGAGAAATATTTGGCCTCGTGGTGATTATCTTTGTGCTGCATCGCAGAGGAATGTCAGTCATCTCATCTTCTTCGACCTATTAAACACTTCTTTCTAATATATCATTGACTTTTATCAGATTGAAAGAACATAATCAACAAGCCTTTTCAGTCTTCCCCATTAGACTTCTCTGAGCTTTTGTTGTTTTTTTTCCCAACACCTAATTCTGCAACGCAGTTCACCCTCTGCTCGAGCTGTGATTGTGGGCTCTGAGTTATTCAGTGCAAGTGCAGTTTGGTTTCAGATTTACTACGCACTGCGTCACATTGTACAACCCACCATGCTACGGCACTGCACTGAGATGAAAATAATCCCCCCACAAGCCATGATTCAGGTCATTATGTGCAAGCCAGTAATTGCACTGGTGTAATTTATTGAATCACAGTCTCCAATTCATCCATCCCTTCACCAGCACTGATATGTGGGTATAGTCTTCGTTCCTGTGAACAACCTCTCCAAAGTCTAAGGATTTCTTCTGCTTGAGCTTGATACATCTAAAATATTTCTTGTATCTGGGAGGGAGCAGGTGGTGTGAAGTCAGTGTGGATTTATCTCACGTCCACCAGCCTCGGTGGAGCAGGGCTGTCAGCTGCTGGGCACTTATAGGAAGTCCTGCTATGTGTCACTAAGTCAGGCTTCCACATGTTGCGGGGCCCAGGGGTAACTGAAAAAGTCAAATGGGTAGGTGAAACCTGACCACAAAAAGCCAAGCATCAATGTACATTGCATAATGTTAGAACTGCAGTAATTATTCATATTCACCTGCTGCATTGCCTGTGAAAAACTGAGAAGCACCTCTGGATGGCCTGTCTTCACTGCACTTCACTGTGTTTGAATACAATGGCTAATAGCCAAGATCGTTAAATAAGATAAAAAGCAGGACTTGGCCTTGGATGTTGACCAGGACAAATGAATGTATCCTGTTTGATGCTGGCCGCAGCCAACTGCTGAGTCACGACCCATATCACATCCTTGAACTTAACTGACCAGGGCTGTGAACAGATAAGCAGGGTGAAGTGATGCAAGGTGAGTCGTGAAAGACCCTTTACTTGGTACAAAGGTCTGTGCACAATTTTTTTGGTTCATGTGGAGGTTTTAAAGAAAATAGAGTGTGAAAGTACAAATATCTGTGCTTTTCCTTCTTAGGAGGCAGAGCTGGCTCTTAGGTGGTGAAGGTAAACCCGGCATTCAAGCGTCTTCATACAACAAGGGATGTAAGATCTGGACCAAAGTCTGCAAGTGGTGGCTGGCGTCCCCCTGTCCACATCTGATGCAGGAATGGTGAGCGCCCAGACTCCCTTGACCCACTGTGGTGAGCAGCTGAGGAACCCCCATCCTCTCCATCTCCCCTATGCATCCGCACAGATTCTCCCAGGCATCCTGTCCACATAGCTACTGCCTGTCTTCCAAAAAAATGACAATGTTGACACAACCAACCATCGGTGTATGGACAAAAGTGGCTCCCATGCAGATCCAGCGGATTACTGCACCAGGACTCCTGGCTGTGCCAGGAGTCAGTGACAGGAATGGCTGCCTTTAATTGAAAGCACTTTTTTTCCAGTAAACTCTCAAGACTTTTGTTGTTCTTCAACAAACCAACCCTGTGCAGGTTCTCAAAGAGGTGTAGGAAGCTGGCGGTCGCATCCTGCCCCTGATCTCTTCCCAACAGCCCCTCTGATCTCACTCATCCTGCATCACTGGATTTCCCCCAGGAGAGGCTACCAGCACCAGTGCTTCTCAGAGCTGGATGGCTTTTAGTCCGAAGGCAGCGAGCAAAGTGCACTAAATTTAGTCAGACTTTCAGCTCTGCCACCAGCAAGGTTGGTCACAACAGATCTGGCAGACAAAGGCTCTCTTGTGTTCGTGCTGAACTGGTGCCTATCTGAAATTTTTACTGGTACTGACAGCTAATTCCCTGCCTCCCAGCATCATGCTGGTGGCACCCACATCTACTCCCCTGGGGGGTCCATGATCTGCAAGGGGGCCTTAGAGGTGATGGAGAACAGAAGGGGGGAATTGACAGGAGTGCAATATGTTTTGTGAAGGAAAACAAGTAAAGACAACTGAGAAAAAAACGAAAGTAGCTGGTACAAATAAAAATCTTTCCAGTAGAGGAAGACAGATGGGAAGACAGGGGAGAAATATTGAACAAAGAAAGAAGTGCAAAGAAGTCAAGGCGAGGTTGGGGGAAGGCTGTGCAATCATTTGGCACCAGCTCCTTGCATTAGTTCCCTGAAAATTGTGTAAAGCGGAGGCAGAGAGCTGCGGATTATTGAAGTGTAGCACCACAATATCGTGGGCTGGCCACTGAATTACCATTCACAGAGTCTCTTGGCTTAGCCTCGTTGCTGCCATGAGGAGGAGAGAGATGCATGCCAAAAAACAGATCTATGGGGAAGAGGGTTGAGACTAGAAAATCCATTATATTCTTGGCACTTCGACATTTTTTCTCCCCTTTTGTGAAATCTCAAGGGAGAGCTGCCTACTCTAGCAATAATAATAATTTAAAGAAAAGGTAGCATATGAGTTGGCATGGTAACTCAATCTACTAAGTAACTAACATGTAGGATTTGCTTCTTGATCTAGAATAATAATGTCAACAGCCCCCAGAAAGATGCTTTCTTGTGACTGCCTGCCTATTGCTGACTGGATTTCATGCTTCACTCACGCTTGGTGGCCTTGGTGAGACTCACTGTGGTGCAGGGACAGACCTGCGCTTCTCTGACCCTAGGGTACACATTTGCTGGTTTCTCTGCTACACCCTTCAGGCCAGCAGTACTTGATCATGTCCAAGCACTGCTTTGCATTTAATTGCTGTTATTCTTCGGGGTTTCTGAAAGGTCTTTAGAATTGAGAAGGTCTGAGAACTGAATAAACTGGTTCCAATGTGCCCGTGTTGGGAGCATAGTTTTCCTGTCCGGCATGGCCAGTACCCCCAGTGACTCATGCTCCTGAGCCCTTCCATGCCCACAGGAATTGTCCAGGGGCTCTGCTGCTCCTGCTGAGCCTTCCTGGGCAGGACTGAGCACCTAACAGTGATGCTGGCCACGTGATGCTTCCTTTCGTGCCTCAGAATGGGATATGTGCACTCCTACCCTGGAGTGCCCAGATAGGGAGAGCTCAGTGTTTAGGAAGCAGGGGCAACACAGGGATAGAAGAAAGTACTTCTTGTTACCATTTCCAAAATACAGAGAAAAAAACCCAAGCAAGCAGCCCGATACTTTATTTTGACCATGTTTATGGCTGAGGATTAGCTGTAAGGTGGGACTTCACGCATCTGTAACCCCTCTGATCCTCCACCTGGGCTGGTACTCCAAGAGAAGCAAATGCAAAATGTGCTGTGCAAACAAACAAGGCTGCCTGTCAGGAGTGGGAACAGCAGGGCCCCTGCCCAAAAAGGAATTTCTCCTTTCCTACCTGTATTTTTATGTCCATGCAGATGGGTTTCCTTCTGGGGCTGGTGAGAGGACTGTGATCATCCTGGTCCAGCAGCTGACGAGCTGCAGCTGTCCTCATCAGGGCCCAGGAAGGAAAGAGAAGAGCCAGGGAACCATCCAGAGAAAACTTTGCTTTGTGTGGCATGGCTGTTCCTGGGAGCTGCCTCCTCTTCTCAGTTCTTGTCTTAGATTGCTGCATGCTTCAGCCCTTCCTTTACATGGGTCCCACATAGTTTATTTTGGTTCCAATGAACAGACACTGTCATACTGCTATAAAGATGATTTGGATAAGTGTGGCTTGTTTTAAAAGAGGCCAAATCTCACAACACCAGATCTGGCTGTAGGCCCATCTAGCCCAGCACCTTATCTCCAAAAGCCCTCATAAATGGGTGCTCAGAGAAAAATAAGAAGAAAACTGATACATAAGGTACTCCATCAGCCCCCAAATGTTTTTAGATCAGGGGCTTCCTGGCCTGAATGTGGCTTGCAGAGTGTGTGTAGCAATACTCAGCAGGTTCTTTTTCCAGGAACTTCTCCAGCTAGGAGAAAACTATTTCAAAAGACACCTTGTAGTTACCGTGTGGCTTGAAAAGTGAGTTACACTGCTCTAGCAGCACTGTTTTTTGTTCTGTGCAGCTAAGCAGTACCGAACAGATTGCATACCAGCCCTTTGTCATCTGCACAGCCTCTGCAGGCTCCGTCCTTGCTTGATAAATTAACATAACTGTAAAAAAGACCAGTCGTAGGGTACCCAAACCCTTTCTAGGATAGTTCTTCTGACATATCAGCTGCTAAAATAAAAGATATATCTTCCTGCAGTCCTTACTTCTCTTGCCACTTACATTGCCACTACCTTAGCACATTGCATCTTGCTAACAGTGTGCTGGCTTTGCAATCCCAAAGAGAGAGCGGTGAATGCAGATACCTGAGTGAGTTTTAAATGAGTAAGTTTTTTTCCTGTTAGTAGTGGCCAGCAGCTAATCCCTCCTGGCTCCAGTAGCCTTGAGCCACCATCCAGTGGATGCAGGGTGGTCTGGGTGCAGCAGCCCCCTGCCCCAGGGGATCCCGTGAATGCCCTGGCTGTACTCTGCCCTTTGGAGGCTAGGCTCAGCTCCAGTGGGTCCTGGTCCACATGCCAGCACTGGGAGTCTGCTGAGGGGCAATTCATGAGGGGCCTTCATCCATGAGGGCATGTGGTGCATTTCCAAATGTGGGCCCTCACCTCCCCACAGGCATCTTTTAAACGCAAAGGGTGTATGGTTTTAAGGATTTTCGTATCACACAAAACCATTTAAAATGGCTGAGTGATAACCTCCTCAAAGGAAGATTTATAAATGTTTGCATCCAGCTCCCAGTGGCACAATAACAATATATTGTACTTTAGGTAACTGCTTTGCCTAGGGGAGTCCCAGTAAAATCAATGATCCATTTTTTTTCCATTAAGAGAGCAAGAAGCTGTGAAGGCCCTTTATTTCCTTCACTAATCAGTGACTCAGAAATATTCTTCAGTGCACATCTCTTCCCCATAGGGCTCCCTTTCTTTTCTGCCTGTGCTGGAGAAACAGGCTATCAAAAGGCAAAAGCAGCTACTGAACAAACGTTTTTCTTGCTTTATCTAGTCTCTAAGTAAGTCTGAGGCAAGCAGAGTTTTCTGACAGTTGCTTCAGGGTTTCCAGATGAGTTTTGTAAATGCAGAGTGATCAGGCTTTGTTTGCAGCCTTGCCTGGGTTTCAAACCCTCCAGTGCTGGACTCCGCACCAGAGGTGTCTGTGTGATGCTCCTGTCTCATGGTCCCCCAGCATCGCCCTGCTGAGGAGTGGCTGCACTCACAGAGTGGGAGCAGTGATCCAGCATCACCAGTATGGGCAGCGGTGGGCAGAAGTGAGGAACAGCCTTGGGGTGCTGCCTGCAGATGGGGCGATGGCATGGGTTTGGTCTCCTCAAGAAAAATGTGGGCTTTGAAAAAGAGAGATGGAGAACATGCTTTATGTTTCTTTTGTGAGAATCTCATAGTAATGCAAAGGAAAAAATCGTGACTCATGTACACCATGGGGCCTCCTCCTGCCACTTGTGAGCACTCCCTGGTACTCCCGGCTCCGGTGCCAGGGCTCAGTGTGTCACCACAGCACTCGGAGGCATCACGCACCCTCTGCCTGGTGACTCAAAGTGATGGCGGGGGAGGCAAACAAAAGGCAGCTCGACTCTCTGTTCAGTGTTTTTTTTCCCTCACACGGGGCAGAGAAGAGGCCATGGGCAACCTGGCTGTGCTGAGAGACCCATGGCTGCTGAGGGGGGGGTGAGGGAGGTGTCACACCTTGGGGATGGCAGTGGGCTGCTGATGTGATGTGCTGGTCAGGACTTCTGCTGTGCAGGTAACCCATGCTGGGGTACTTCACACCTCATTTCGTCCCAGCAAGAATCATAGAATCATAGAATCATCAGATAATCAAGGTTGGAAGAGACCTTTAAGATCACCCAGTCCAACCGCCTACCTACATCACCACTAACCCATATCACCCAGTGCCACATCCAGATGTGTCTTGAACACCTCCAGGGATGGTGACTCCACAACCTCCCTGGGCAACCTATTTCGGTACCCAATCACCCTCACAGTGAAGATATTTTTCCTAATGTCCAATCTGAATCTCCCCTGCTGCAATTTAAAGCCATTTACTCTCATGAGGAAGAAAACCTTCTCTTTGCATGGGACACCTGTAAAACCCTTCAGTGAGAAGCAAAGGACTCCACTGGAGGTGAGTCATTAAAGCCGTATTATTATTGGAAGGTGAGAAGTGATACAGAGCAGGTGAAATCCCTTCACGACTTCTTTTGTGTCACTGAAAGCTGCTTTGGCTAATTTTTTTAATTCTTGTTAGTGATAAGTAAATATTGCTGGTCAGCTGATGATTTCCAGCTGAAGCATGTGAGTTAACAGAACTCCTTAACTACGGGCAATGCTGGGACTGCTGTTTTCTCCACAGCCGTGTGCAGTATTGCTAAAGAAAACCAACCCAGAGAGATTGCAGAGGCCTTGAATTTGTGCTTCAGGATAGTGTCAGGGTGAGGTGAGCTGTGATGCTGCTCTGGCCCTCTGGAGGGGCAGGGGAAGCTGGAGGAAAGGAGAACTGAAGCTGTGTGGGTGTGTGTGAGTGCACAAAACTGCTGAAAACTCCTGTGTGAGAGGGCAGCCAGAGCAGAGGGCCTTAAGGTGAAAAAATGACTCCAGTCTGAGCTGGGATTGGGTCTGCACGTCGCTGTGTTGGTGCGGTGTTCCAGCAGGACCCTCTCTGGCATGAAAAACAAGTGTTAACTTGAAGTTGTTAGGCAATACCACTGTAAGCCTGCTTTTATTGTTTGATCTGCTGATTTTCTGAGAACGTACGGCATCTGCATGCCTGGGGGTTCTCACTACTGGAACTGCAGTGCCTGAAACACTGAAGTGCTGTGGAGCCGCATCCCTGAATTGGCAGATTGCCGCAGATGCGGAGACACGGCTGCTGTGGAGACTGCCTTTGCTGCCTCTCCTGTGAGACTGCTGGGTCCTTCATGTCAGACCGTGTAAGGAGGACCAAGCTTCCACAACTGGGCTTTGAGGTCTGCCTTTGAGTAGCTTTTGCTCTAGAGTCTCGGGCAATTTTTTCTCTCTCTACCAAGTACTTGTAAAAGGGACAGCAGAGATGTGACCGCAGTAGGTTTCTGATTCTGTGTTGCTGCTAGGAAGAAGCCTCACATTAAGTGTTCTGTGTGCTTATTTTAAAGGTCTTATCCCTCAGGAGAAAAAACAAAACAAAACAAAAAAACAAGACAACAACTTATTTTTTGTGCTGTAGACATTTTGATTTATGTGCTGTTCAGGTTAGGGCAGAGGACCAGCAGCACCGACTGTTCCCTGATCAGCTCTGGGATCATTTGCAGAAAATGATGTTACCCTGGAATTTTGCTTACTGCTGTCTATTATACACTTACTTTTGAGCTTATTTCAGAGTAACTTCTTCTCTTGCTCAAGCCAATGTTTTGCCAGAGATGCTCAAAATGTTCTGTGAATGAGCCCAAGGAACAGATTTCCTGGCTGATGGAAACTGGCAAGGTTCCTCCAAAGTCAGGCAATATTAGGAGACAATAATTTTGGATTGCTATTAAAAAGCTTACAAGTCTGTAAACTATCACATGAAGTTGTCTAGCAATGTTATCTTGTGAAGTTATATGTCTGCAATAGAAAATGTTTTAAAACTTGGCTCCTTTTGCTTTTCTAAGAGTAATGTTATACCATGAGATATAAGTCAAAGCAACATCAATGCACCAATTCAAAGCCAAAAAAAGTGGCTTTTTAAGATTACATTTAATGCATTTTTTAAAATAAAATCAGGCCTTTGGGTCAGCTGCATGAACAGCTGAGATCCCTTTTATTACAGTATCACTAATGCTGAGGGTTGTGAGATGGGACACAGTCCTGGGGCATCTCAAAGCCCAAAAGCTATATAAAAATGTTATAACAAACCAGAAAGATCAGGCAGTGTGTAAGGGCCTTGTTCATACTGCAGGGATCATGATACTTGAGATCAGTTTGGTTCTGATGCTCCTGGAAAACTCCAATCCAACCTCTGGTCGTCATGACGCACCTGACAGGTCAGGAGACAGAGCTGATCCCTGCCAGGCAGCTCTGTAATGGACAAATGCTTTTAATATTCTCAAACTGTTCCCTTATAAAATCACTGCTGTAGTTGTTTTTATATCGCAGGGATCACATTGGGTTGGTTTTCATTTGCAGTTTGGCTACAACAGAGTTTATTTAGAGACCCTGTTGCCCAGCTTTTGTAGGATATACCCAAGACAATTTGTCTCTCTTGTGCTCTTGTGCAGCAGTGTGTGGATTTGTGCACTATAAGATCTCAGCAGTTTTCTTTGTCTGGATGTTTTACTCTGAACATCTGTTGCAGGCATTCATGATAAAAGCTATTTAACTGCTGTTGGCTGGACTTACCTCTCTTCTGAGGCTCTGACCTATGCTTAGCATACTATTGCTAAAGAGTTGTAGCTTGGTGCGGAGGGTGCTGGAATTCCACTGCTGACCCTGCAAAATAAAATGGTATCCACTGTGGATGAAGCCACCAGATTTAGGAAAACTGCTGCCAAGATAAGTAAATGCATCAGAAATTCTCATGGCTCCTATTTCTAGGACATGGTTTGAGAACACACTGACTTTTTTCCCTCTGATTTTAAGATTAATTTGCTGTTAGCTGATTCAAACTAGACTGTACATTGTTGCATTCTGTTTAACACTCAGGAGATAAATGTTTTTAGACAAGCCCAGATTGCTGGCTCTACTGTTCAATCCAGGAACTGTAGTTGCCTCTAAAAAGGCCAGTTCCTTCAGAGAAGTGAATATTGATTCCAGCTCAGGGAAGGAGAAACATTTGATTTTGTTACTCTGTGGTAGCACTGAGCATTTCTTAATTTATGAATGGAGATCACATTTGGTGCCTGGATAATTCCTCTAAATTTAAGTAACTCAAGATTTCTAGCAGACCACAAATCTTAAGCCTGAAAGACAGAAATGAAGGCAGTGTTAGAAAGGTCTATGAAATCATTAGAGGCAATGGAAGAGTTGAATGTGGGCTGATCTATCTTTTCCTACCAGTACAAGAACTGAAGATCATCAAGTGTAATTAGCAGGATGTTGGCTCAAAATACAAAAAAGGGTAATTTTTTCCACAACACACAGTTAGCTGTGAATTGCATTGCCAGGGGATGTTGGAAACGACAGAATTTCATGAGGATTCACAAAATGAGTAGGTAGTCAAGGAGAATTAAAATGCACTGAAGACATTAAATACAATGATGGTCTCCTGGATCAGTAAGACCTTAAGTCACATATTTTTGGGATGGGGAAAGAAGGAAGTATACCTGAGAGGTGAGGAACACGGTATACATGCTCCATACCTATGTTCTTCCCCTAAACATCTCTTGTTGGCTGCTGTTGGAGCCAGCATGTAGGACTAGGTGGACCTTGAGTGTGACTGCTCTGGTGTTAGAGAACATCTGCCATGGAAAACCTCTGGCTGCCCTGTCATGGACTTTCTGAAAGCCAATATAATATGGACACATGATAGCTGCTACTCTTTCATTTGTTTAAATGATGTGGAAAATATGGTCAATGCAAGAATAGGACAAAACCCAAGTGGCATTGGAAGCCTGCTTTTAACAGTGTTGTGGGCTCTGCTTAGCGCTGTTATGCAAAAAGAATTGCCTTGGAACAGGCACTAGCATGTTTCCATCCTGATTGTTACAGCAGTTTAAATCTGCTGAGGAAATTTTGAACACCTTTTTTCCCATCCTTAGGGGTAGATTCCTTTCCCAGGCTCAGCTGAGGAGGTGCAGCTTTGTTTTGAAGCTTTCTTTACAGAGCTGCTGGAAGAAAATAGCAGGAGTTTTATCATGGTGTGTTGCTCTGTGAGTCTTTGCTTTGTTGGCAGTTGCATTGAAATCCTCTATGGTGATATTTGCTTGTGATTAATATAAATTTCTACCTTGATGCTGATAAAGGTGAATTTTATTTCAAGTAATATCTATTCAACATAATGAATAAAAAAGTCTACTTAATGCTTTCTTTGTCCTTCGTAGCTAGAGAGACTATTTGTAGGTCAGTTTTGATTGGGCCACTCTAGTTGCAACCAGTTCACTTGTAGGTCTCTGAAGTTTGGAAGGGATCTCAAATACCCTTTTGTGCTCTCCACCCCATGCTCCTGGGCAAAGCTGTCAATAATGTTTAGCTCTTTTCTCTAGCTGATCTTTTGCAGGATCAGTCTGGAACATATTTTTCGTCAGTCTTTTTCTCCTATATATTAATAGTGAGGACATTCAGAGCAGCCTGTTTATTTTCATGAAGACTTCTCCTACAGTATTTTGACATAATTTTTATCTTTTCCCTCCTATCCGCAGGAAATCACAAAACTCTGCAATATTCACATGTGTATTCCTGGCAAACATTATTGAGAACTGGAGCCCATGTGGATAAATTGTTTGAGGGCTGAAGTTCAAGTATGTCTTAGAAGTTTTATTTGTTTGCTTTCTACAAAACTACTTGGGGAGGAGGAAATCATTTAGGTTCCTGACAATATTGTCCGGAGCTGCCCTGTATGCTCACACAAGCTCTTTATAATTATAAGAACATTTGTCTGGTAATGCATGTTTCACTTTTAATTTTTCTTGGGGAGAAAAGTCAGAAGTTGTCAGTAATTTGTTGGCAATGAAACAGTTCCCTGTGGCCCATTGATATTACTTATTTCATCCTTATCTATCCTTACTTGCACAGTCACCTTCTCTGTGAAAGGTATAACCTTGGTGTAACAAAGTCTTTGATGATATGATAACACTTGTCTCTATCTTCTTCACTGCACCCTTCTTGGTTAGGGGTAGTGCTGGATGATTTTCAACATTTACCTATTGCGTTACCTATTGCTGGCCTCTTTTTGCACAGTGTTGCTCAGGGGCAGGACAGTGTCCCTCCTTCCCCCACCTAGGGTGCCTCAGAGGTTCATCACTTTCTTGTTCTTCAGTTTTATACAACCTACTCCTGGCTGTCTGCACTCACTCTTGCAAAGCAGGATCACTGCTCTCTCCATCTTGACTATAACTCGAGCTGATTTTCCAGCTGGTGTCTCTGTAGTTATATTCTGGAAACCTGTCTGTAATATGTCTATTGCTCCAGGCTTGCTCCTCAAGGTCCTGACTTCTGCCCAAGACAATTTGGTTAGGACCAGTCAGTAGAGGACCACTAACTGGTCCGAGGTTCATAAATAGCCATCAACATGCTCTTTCCTTCACCAGAGAAATATCTTCTGACAGGTTGATTTGTCAGCTTTGTCCTCAATCTAGAAATCTTCATCTCCAATTCTAGACCTGAGAAACCACTTTTGCCTGGGCTGTATGTTTGCATCTCCCAGACTTCTGCCACTGTGAAAGTTAGAAATACCCCTGGTCCTGTGCGCTGGGAGTGAGAGGAGGGTGAGGCATCCTGCACTGCAATGAAGTATAAGTCCCACGTGCTCCCTTCTCTTAAACTTATGGTAAGAGGAAGAAGTAGCAAAGAATGTGCAAGGCTAAGGAGAAATGGGCAGAGTCAAATTCTTAGTTGTGTGAGGATGGTACAAAAAATGTTTTGTTTCTTGTTTTTACATTAGCAATTCAGGTCTTGTCTGCCCTGTTTGTTTTTTCTTCATTGGAGAACTAATAGTATTATGACAGTGCAAGTAAAAGCTGACGAATTTCTAGTAGAATTGCTTTTCCTACAAAATGTTTTAAGCAATCTGTATTTAGCTAACATTTATCTAACTCCACTCCTAACCAACAGTTGGAAGAGAAAATCTTTGCAGTTCAACACCTCCTCCTCTCCCCCTTTCACTAGAAGCTGCAAAACCTCCCACTCTACTTCTCTAGATCTTCCAAGGAGACCTCTGCCAAAACAATACTTGATGTTTGGTATTTTTTTTAATGTAAGAAAAAGCAGAAAACAAAACACTTCCAGCCTCTCATACACAAAGAATCAGAACAGGGCATGAGTCCAATTTGTTTCCCTTCCCATATTTCCTGAACATGTACTCTCACAGAGGCAACCAAGGCACTCTCCTACAAGCTCTACCCACCAGCCTAGCTACGGCGCTCTGGCAGGAGCAATATCAAGGCTATCTCCAATGTCACCGGGTTCTTCAGGGTGGGCACTAAAGCAGGGACTTTCCCAGGCTTCTGAGTGTTTGGCAGCAAATGAGATCCTGTCTTTGACAGATCAGGATGAACTCTTCAACAATGCCACCATTCCACATTTAAGACTCTGTGTCCCCCTTGTAGTCATGGTTTCTGTAGCTGTTAACCATTTCTCATGCAATTTGTGGGTGTGAAGGGTTTTCTTCCACAGCAGAGCATGACCAGGCTTCCCAAGGGCTTGCCCAGGAGGTGGCAGGCAGAGAGCATCAGCCCCACAGTCACCTGCCAGCATCAAGGAGAAGCTGCACTGGAGTGAAATGGGCTGTGCCAAGTCTTTGGGAACTGGCCTCCTTATTCCACTGTGGGCAAAATCAGCAGGAAGGGAATGGAAGAGGTTCCCAGCCACCCCATAGGCAAGGTCTCAGTTGGGACAGTTGAACGAGCCCTGTGCAATTAGATCCTGGCTATTGTGGGGTGATGCCTACGCTAGGGCCACCAAGTGGTCTGCAGGGCAGCAGCCTGCACACACCAGGCCAGAGCTGGTGGCAGGAAACTGGAATAATGCTTTGTTTCAAGTATTGTTTGCATCCTTTCCTGTCTCGAAACTCTTTTCCTTAAAAGAGTTGGGAAACTTCACTGCAGGTTCCTAACCACTAACAGCAGCCAGGCTTGCTTTCTTCCTACCATGCATGAGAAGTTAACTCCTGTTCCCACTGACATGTAGGCAATGTCAGTTCCAAGATGGCAGAGAAGACCTCCAAAAACCCTTTCCCCCTCCAGATTTCTTTACCTACAAGATCACCACTTCCAGGAAGGCTGTTACCTCTTTCCAACTTTTACCAGCCACAGGTGAGTAGCACTTGTGGCATCTCACACTGCACAACTGGTCCCTGCTCAGCCGAAGTTGCAGGGTCAGTCTTGGACAACTCAAAGGTGATTTTTTTGGGAGGCGTGCTCACCCCTCCCTTGTTTTCAGTCTCTAGACATCCTGAAGGATATCATAGGAACCTTCATTACATGACGAATCTCTGATGCATACCTACGGATTGGCTTTCCGATCTCCCTGTCATGCTAATGTTCCCTCACTGGGCCACTGCAACCATAGTTTGACTGATGGTCAAGAATCATAGAATCGTAGAATGTGCAACTCCAGAAATCTTTCTCTGAAGCTCCATTTTGCAGGTTGGAGGTGGTGGCTGCTGCCTTTCCAAGTTGACTATTCTCTGAAAATCATGCTGATAACTACATTAGGAGGACAGTCCTGGAGCTTTGCCCTGTCCTGTTTCACTTTCTGAGTAGCTTACAAAGAAAACCTTGACAGCTTGCAGGTGTAGATGCTGGGAGAATGGTAATACATGAAGAGGACCTTGATGCGGAGTGGACCCTGTTGGTAACTTAGGTTAAAGAAAGTAGTTTGCTTTTGTAAGCACAGCCAAATATAGGGACCTTCATCCTGAAGCCAAGAGTTGGGGCCAGGCTTGCTGTGTGGGAGGGGGTTTCAGGGCGACCAGTGCTTCTGATAGCTCCTGGAGATGCAGAGGGAAGGGTATGGTGGACAATCAGAAGAGGGGGTGCAGGTGTGTGCTGTGCTGATGACTGAGAGCTAATGCAATTCTCTGGTGCCTAAAGCGGACATGGGAGTGGTGAGATTGTGTTTCCTCTGTGTTCCATGCTGACGCAGATGCAGTTTGGATGCTGAATCCAGCCCTTGTGTGCCTGGGTTTCCTGATCTATCCTAACTCAGATAGGAGTCCGAGCCTCGTATATGGCCTGGGATCATCCCCCCTAATATTAGGCAGAAACTATGGTCTCAAAGGTAGGAGCAGGATTGTCTTGTATAGCTGGTTAAGAGAAAGAGGGTCCCTTCTCCCTGCTCTGCCCTGAGAGGATGTAAGTCAGGCATAGTTCTGGCTGGGGCACTTTGCTTAGTGCCTAACACCAAGCACTCATAACAGTTAAGGGAATACCATAAAATCATGGAATGGTTTGGGTTGGAAGGGACCTTAAAGACCATCCAGTTCCAACCCCCTTGTTATGGGCAGGGACACCTCCCATCAGACCAGGTTGCTCAAAGCCCCATCCAACCTGGCCTTGAACACTGCCAGGGAGGGGGCAGCCACAGCTTCTCTGGGCAACCTGTGCCTCACCACCCTCACAGGAAAGAATTTCTTCCTAATATCCAATATAAATCTGCCCTCTTTCAGCTTAAAACCATCTCCCCTTGTCCTATCACTCCATGCTCTTGTAAAAAGTCCCTCCCCAGCTTTCCTGTAGGCCCTTCAGGTACTGAAAGGCTGCTATAAGTTTTCCTCAGAGCCTTCTCTTCTCCAGGCTGAACAACCTCAACTCTCTCAGCTTGTCTTTATAGGAGAGGTGCTCCAGCCCTCTGATCATTTTTATGCCCCTCCTCTAGCCTTGCTCCAACAGCTCTATGTCCTTCTTGTGTTGGGGTCCCTAGAACTGGACACAGTACTGCAGGTGGGGTCTCACAAGAGCAGAGCAGAGAGGGAGAATCATCACATGGCACATGGACCTTCACCAGGAGTGGGCTGCTTGGGGAAGGAGGTGACAGATGAGTGTGTGGCTGCATCCATCCACTCGCCATTGCGCTTCCCGTGGTGTACTGTGAGTTGAATTGCCATTAACCTCTGCACTGTGAGCTGCTGCTCATCTATCTTAACTAAAGCAGAAGAGATAATGGTGCCTTACAGGAGAGAAGGCGATGCACAGAGTGGTTACAGAGCAGGGACCTGCCATGCGCTGGATCTAGCCCGAAACCAAAATGAAAGTGTGATTCACTTGTGAAACAAAGACAAGCCCTTTACGGACAGAGGGAACTGAAAAGCTCTGAGAGGAGCCAGCTCAGGGCAGGGAATACCCTGGTTACGGTGGGAATTTTCCACGCTGACAGGGGGACAGCGACTTGAATGCAGGTTTGTCATGGATCTGTCTGGCTTTGATGGGAGCCTCTGTCCTGGGCTGAAGGAGAAACTTCATCAAGAACTTTAATAGCCACAACCAGCAGTGGAACATTTGCTGGGAAGATGGTGTCTCATGAGCACATTAAGTGCCTTCTCAGTTTTTGAGGTTTTTTATTAATTTTGTTTAAATGGGTAACTCAGATTCTCTCCCCTCCCTCCTGGAGAGTGATGTACTGCAAAGACTGCATGATATGGAGACAGATGGAGGGAGGGAAACTTCTGTCTGGCCATGTGGTTCTTCATCTGTTGACTTTCTCTTTTCAAGAAAAAAAACGTCAGTTTCAAACTAAAAATACCACTTACACACTCTTTGTCAGAAATGCTGATATAAAGCTTTGTTATCTTTTTTAAAGTACTTTTTCTTAGCTGGGACTGTCGACTTGGGCTCAGCATGTTTTCGTTTGGAGCAGTGCAATGTGTCAAAATTACCATTCACTGTACAATGTTTTTCTGACCTGCTCTGACTAAAGAGCCTCTGTCCTAGAGGCCAAGGAGGCAGCAGAGCAGCCCTGCCCCTGGGATGGCCGGATTGAGAGTGCGGCAGGACACAGCATGCTGCAGGACAAGCGGCTGGTGCTCGGGGTGATGCTGGCTGGGAGCGGGTGTCACATGGGCTCATCTTCATCGCCTTGATGAGTGACCTCCAAGGGAGGGCGAGGATGGAACTGGCAAAGCTCCGTGCCTAGGTTAGTGAGGGAACAAATAAGATTCAGATGAAATTCAATGTTGATAGAGGCCAACTAATGGCTCTTCAGAAGATTAATTTGAAGTGCTTATAATTTATTTGGTTTCCCAATTAACTGTGACAGCCCCAGGAGGAAACAAAGCAGCACATTGGTGTGGATAGCTGTCTCTGGCTCCCCGAGCAGTAACGAGGTGGATGCAGCAAGCAGGGTGTGAGGCTGCCCAGGAGACACGGAAAATGAAGCTGAAAAAACACCGCACTGCAGGACTTACACTGGCTGAGATCAAGCAGGTCTTTGATCTTTACCCACAGGCTGGTAGGGGCGACGGATGTGCTGAGCACCTCTTTCCCCTCCGAGAGCCTCGCAGGGCCAGGTGCTGTCACTCAGTGGCCAACATGACCAACAAGTATGGCCTTGCGAGTCAAGCCCAGGCCAGTGGGAGCCTCATCCAGGGGAGCAGTGAGTTGTGGGGGATTTCTTTGGGATTGAATCACAAGGTCAGAGGAATTAATTAGTTATAGCCTCATGTGGCTGAGAAAAAAAGCAGAGCAAGTACTTCTGCTGTTCATCAGGGATAGAGCTCATTGGAAACCCAGACCTGCTAATGGAATGCAACTTCCAACAGCTGAAGCTGATACTCCTATGACATCCTGACATCCATCCTGGTATCCTTTCCACCTCCTCCCTGACCCCCTTGGCAGTCTGATCAGATCCTACATAACCTATATTCTAATTAGCTAATAGTTCACTCCAGTAAAGACTGCAATAATGCTACTAAATAACTTGCTTTCAGCGTTTACCTGCAACTAGGTGTGCAGCTCCATGACTGCTCTTCACACAATCACAGAATTCTAGGGTTGGAAGGGACCTCGAAGGATCATCTAGTCCAACCAGGCTCCTGGAGGTAAATGGAGTGGTCCCACACTTTGCTTCTGGCCAGGTCTGGGCACCTGTGAGCACCAATGGAGGCAGATCACGTCTCTGGAGGTGACGAAGGTTTATGCTGAGAGAATACCCCATGTCCCTATATTGGAAGACAAATATGACAAGGGATCAGGACTACAAAGCGTCAGGGCAGGCAGTAGGTGTGTCATGCCAACCTGTACAGAGAAAGCAAGTCAGAAATAATTAACCTTATGTAATGGGGCTGAAAGGCAATACACATAAAACTGCTGAAGGAAAACAGTCTTTCCCTGACAGATTGGCCGTGGAAGTCACTTGTGGTGGCAAGTCCAAGGGCAGAGCAAGTAGATGCTGCCCTTCATCCCTGCTGCAGGGGTTTGGCTCAGGCTAGATGATGTTAGAACCCGTTTGAAAGCATTGCTTTATTTTTTTCTATATACTGCAGAATGATCCATAACCACTACTGAATGCTAGATGAGGTAGAAGGTAGGAAGGTGATTTCTTGGGATTTGTTGGTAAGGTTAGTAGTCAGTAGGATATGTGGCAATGTGTAGCTTATCTAGAACAGGCTGGATGACCTCACCTCCTGGCACGCTGTTACACTGCTGGTGCTCAGCTCCATCCCTATGGTGGCAAGGTGCTGGCCTGGAGGGGTTTCAGGGCAATGCTCCCTTCCACGCTGACATTTCAGCTGGGTGCAAATGGCATGCAGTTACCTTCTGTTCAATGGGAAAGGTCATGTCTGGGCACCATTTCAGGCTCTCTGCTGTTCTCACTTACTTAACATAAGTAACAGGTACAGATGATGTTTTCATTGCAGTTCGGGCTGTTAAAGCATCATCAATGTCCAGATGCCCAATGGAGACAGGACAGCAGGTTGGGGGTTAATCCATAGTGTTTGAGGGGTTTGTATTTTATTTATTTTTTTTTTATTTTATATTTTATTTAATTTAGAGTTTTGGGTGTTTTTTCAGTCTCCTGATATCATGTACCTGCTTTTGCAGGAATGCAACAGGGTTTTGAAATATGCATGGCAGACCTGGAACAGAGCTGGCTGGGTACGGCTTGTGCACAGGCAAAGCTGGTTCAAAAAACTCAGGAGGTAAATCAAGCATGTGAAATTCAAGATTTTGTGAGAAAATTGGCTGAGTTTGCAAACAGTAGAGCTAGCTTTAAAAAGACTTGAGGGTTTTTTGGTCATCAAAATAGCACAACCAGATGGCAATAGGCTATTTTTGAACTTCAGTTACATAATTTTGCTAAATATTTTTCTTTCCTCTGGAATTCAAAAATATCCATAATTCAGACTGTGCTGGTGCTGTGTAGTCTCCTGATATAAAGGAATTCATAATGTGCTCCCTGTGTCAGGGAGCAGCCAGAGCCAGGCTGCCCGCAAGGGGAGCAGAAATGGGAGCCAAGATGGCCCCAGGTGGGCCCCACAGTTCAAGAAGGACATGGAACTGCTTGAGAGAGTCCAGTGCAGAGCCACTAAGATGATTAAGGGAGTGGAACATCTCCCTTATGAGGAAAGGCTGAGGGAGCTGGGTCTCTTTAGCTTGGAGAAAAGGAGACTGAGGGGTGACCTCATCCATGGTTACAAATATGTAAAGGGTGAGGATCAGGATGATGGAGCAAAGCTTTTTACAGTAATGACCAATGATAGGACAAGGGGCAATGGTTGCAAACTGGAGCATAGGAGGTTCCATGTGAATATAAGGAGAAACTTTTTCACTGTGAGAGTGACAGAGCACTGGAACAGGCTGCCCAGAGAGGTTGTGGAGTCTCCTTCACTGGAGACATTCAAACCCCGCCTGGATGTGTTCCTGTGTGATGGACTCTAGGTGACCCTGCTCTGGCAGGGGGGTTGGACTAGATGATCCTTCGAGGTCCCTTCCAACCCCTAGAATTCTGTGATTCTGTGATTCTGTGATGTGCGCTCCTCAACAGCACAGTCCCCTGGGGACCAAAGGCATGGACAGAGCAGGGCTTGTCATGGGGTCCATGGACAGTCCCAAACACAGCAAGTGATGAGCCAGGTCCAGGCAGGGTGTGGGTTCCAGCTGAGGCAAGCTGGGGCCAGGAAGGAGTTTTGACACACAGGGAGAAGGTGTATGGACTGCTCAAGCTGAGTGACAGCAACAGCAATACTGTCCAAGGGGAGGAGAGAAGGTAGTGGAGGTGCAATTAAAAAGGGCCCCAAGGGGTCCATAAATGGGACCAATGCAAAGGAACCATAAATGCTGCTTTAGGGGAAGGCATGGAGCTGTTTGTGCTCCACACACCATTCTCCCTCCCCAGAATCACAGAATCACAGAATCTAAGGGTTGGAAGGGACCATGAAAGATCATCTAGTCCACCCCCCCTGCCAGAGCAGGGTCATCTAGAGTACATCACACAGGAACGCATCCAGGCGGGGTTTGAATGTCTCCAGTGAAGGAGACTCCACAACCTCCCTGGGCGGGGAATATGACGGGTTTTGAAGAAAATCCATTTTGTAACCCTAGTCTTAAGCATCCATTGACATTACTTGAGTGGTGAAAAGGGAAGAAACTGTCCTTTTTCAATTCTCAAGTGACAGGGCTGCAGAGCTCCAACTGGAGCAAGACTTGCCTGAGAGCATAAGGGCCCGCTGACAAAGCAGAAATCACGCTTCTCTGAAAACAATGTAAATAGCTTTTATAGAGCTTTTCTTCTCTTTGAGAGACCTCAGAGATCTTTATGAAAGATGTCAATGTGTATTTTTCTTGTTTCAGCCTTCAACATAACTAGAACTGGGCAGTCATTTCAGATAAAGAGGATTTTCCTTTTTTTCAGTCTGTTTTTCGCATGTAGCTGCAGTGGGTGCAGTTGCTTCACTGGTTCCTTGGGGCAGTTGGTCACCAGCTTGATTTCTCCCATGCTGAAGATACTTGCAGACCTTCAGAGGAAGAGAAAACTCACTTATGTTTTAAAGGAGTAGCTTAAAACAACTTTTAGTAAACGCCTCTAAACGGCTGCTTTTTGAAAAGCTGAATTTTGGTTTAATAATGTAAAATTAATGTTAAAAAATCAGGTTGTTTGTATCCTATTACTCCATAAAAATAACCACAACTCATGATAATACAAATAAAACTCGGACCTGGTTCTCCCTCTTCCTAGTGATATTTTCTTGTTGACTAGGTCATAGGCATGCATTTGTCATGGATTCCCAGTAGTGCTGTACTTTCATCATACAGAACAGCAAATAACTCCTAGCACTGGACCAAGCTGAAAAAATGCCAGTAGACGATTTTCCACCAGAAAAATAAAATTTTTTTTCAGGAATGCCTTTTTTAATGACAGTATTTTGATAATATAACTATTATTTCTGGGATGGAATTGATGAGGATGGAGAATAATACAGAAAAGCTTTGTTCTCAAATTTTATTTTTATAGCAAAATGAATTCCCTAAAGTTCTTTCTTAAATATTTGACTCATTTTTTTTATAGAAATTAGGTTTATTCTTGAGAATTTTTAAACAGAACATTTGCTACACAGCAGAATTTTTGCTTTCCTGCCCAGTACTGACAAGCTCACTTCCTCCAGCAGCCCAGTTCTGACCTCTTCACACCACCCTCCCTGCAACAGACTCCTGGGTCAAGTCAGTACAAACCCCACCAGTCTTTGGATTAGTAGGAGTAGGGTCTCCTTTTAAACATGGGCTCAGTCTTGGTTTCTCCATTTCTCTGGACTCCCTACAAGGTTACCATTAACTTCTCATGTCCTTGTCAGCCCTGGCTCTAGTGTTCCTGACGCTAATCTGCAAAATGATAAAATCTTGATAAAGCCAAGAGCCCCAAGACACTAGCCACTTGCCATGAAGAGCTGAAGGAGGGAATGCTCCCACAGTTATTTGCTGCAGGGGGAAGAAAACCCTTTTTTTTTCTTTTTCTTCAAGTGTCCCAAAATAAATGCATCCATACACAAATACTTCTGCAGTATCACTGGAGAGAAGGAGAGGGGTGGGTGGCTCAAACCAGTCTGCTTAGCCCAAAAGAATAATAACTTTTTTCAGGTTGCTCAGATTCTGATTTCTTAAAATATTTTGATTTGGGATTAAAGCCAAAAAAACCTCAGCTATTTGCATAGCCCTAATCTGAGCTCTCTGGAGTGGGGTGTTGTTTCTATCTGCTGGAGAGAGCCACAGAAATCTCATTGTTCAAATTTCCCTGTAACATGTCTCTCCTGCCACCCACAACATAACATTACCCCACGCCACACGTGTGTGCATCTACCAGGTCTCTCAAGGTCTTCTACCTTCTCCATGTTTGTGAGCCTACCAACTCTGTACAGGTTGGGCTCTGTTTATGTTTGCATCTTGAGCACCTCATGAGAGCTGAGGGCATGGTAAAGTGACTGCACACCTGTAAAAATCTTGTCTGGATTTCTAGGTCTGTCCTCTGTCCTCACCTCTTCCTGTCATCTTCTGTAGTTTCATTGCCCATCTCAGACATCACTGCCAGTGGCTGTGCAAACTGCTGGCACTTATATCCTGGGAGCAAAAAACTGACTTGGCTCAAAAAGGGTCACCCCAAAATGGTGGCAGCACATGTGTGGGTGGTTCTCCCTAGAAAAGAGACCTTTACTCCTTGGTCCCACTGCTGGAGCACCACTTTGGCAGGACCAGCTGAAGCAGTGTGCTTTGCCACTTTTCCAGCTCTCCTTGCTCATTTGAATCAGTTGGAAGATGATAAACAGGCATGCTCACATCTCCTCTTTGCAGTTACTATGAGCTCTCTGCCCTGTGTCACACTCAGGCTGGACCTTCCTCCTGCTTCCTTTTATATAGCAAGTAGCCCACAGCCACAAAACAAAATAACAGGGCTGGTCATTGCACCAGAGAATTTAGAAATAAGAGGTTGGTAGTACTGGATGAGAAAGTAGTGACAAGGACACCTACAAGGACATCTACAACACTGTGGGAGGACCACAGCATCACACCCAGGCCATTTGGTTTCATGAGCCTGGGATGTTGATGTCAACAAGCTGTGTGAGGATGAGCACCTTTCCCTGGGGCTGTTCATCCCACCATCCAATGAGAATCATTTGTGGCATATGAAAAATTTGGGTAAGAGCACACTGCAAGGGTAGGACCTGGGTTTGGAGGTATGGCTCGAGCTGCAGGGAGCAGGAAGGAGAGGCTTCCAGGCCCTGGGGCAATATGTGGGGCTTACCTATGGCAAAAGGTGCATGTAAGGCTTCATTAGCACGTTCAATTAATCTTTTACTGTGTTTGGTGGTGAGGAAGTATCCTACCATGACCCAGCTGTATGAATTGCCTGTAGACAATGTCCCTAGCCTATTCTTCAGAAGGGACAGGGTGTTAAAACAATTGGATAGTCCCTTTGTCTGAGCCTTGGCAAGGTGGGAGTTGCCAATTACCTTCGGGAGAGTGCTCTCAGAAGTGCATTGACTGCTTGCTAACAGGGTGCAGAGCCTTTCTCCTCCCAGCCTACAAAGTTTCCAGTTTAGTGAATATGGGCTGGATCTCCTTTCTGGCCAACACCTCACAAATGTGCTCTTTTCTGAGTTTGCTGGCTTGTCTGTTTGGAGTCTTTTTTTCCACATAGGAGCTCTCTGTTCTTATCCATGATCCATTTTATTCTAGGTTGAATGTCCTTTTCTGTTTTAGCATAACACACTTTGGATGAGTTGAGATATTTAAGAATGGGGATTGCATTTACAATTAGCACCCTACTTGAATCTGATTTGCATTTCAAGTATAGGCATGGCCCAAAAGTCAGGCCAGGAGCTACAGAGCCAGTGGGGATGGTTGCCCCAGAGGGAAGCCTTTGCTGGAGCGGGAGTGAGCTGTGCTGATGTGGTTGGATCGGTGGTGTTTGGTGTCAGAAAGATAAATAGAGGGATTCATTCCTAGTGATGGTGAAGAAGTCGTCTTGCACCAACTTCAGGGCTATGCCCTTTTCTTCAGAAACTAGGGTGTGTTTTTAGATCCAGCAGGGCTCACTGGTGAGCATATGACCTCATTGCAATGCTTTGCTGAAGCAGTTACAGGTAGAGCGTGGCTGTTTGCTCCTGATCTCAAAGCCCATCACCCAGTCCATCACCCAGGTGTCCTTGTGACAAACCTGCAGCAAATCCAGCCTGAAGTGAGACAGGCACAGCTGGAGATCTGTGCTGACCCCATGCCTATGGATTAAGAACATAGCTCCTACAGCACAGACACACTCACTGTTTTGGGCTCCTGTTGGTGGATGACTTTTCTATTGTTATCAGAGATTTTTTTTTTCCCCTGATGCTGTTTAAACCTCTAAGTGAGAAGAATGATGATTTTCCAGCTGTGAGAGGCAGCTACCTGAGGTGTGGTGAGGATGTGTGTGTGGCAACAGCAGTCAACATTTGTCTCTGTCATCCCAGCAGTAAAACAGCAAGACACTCAGCTGTGTCATGAAGATAATGGCTGGGAAGGGACTTAGACTGAACCTGGTTCATTTGCTTTCCCCTCCAAACATAGGTGCCTATAGGTGTTCTCAGTCAGTCCTTCATGGAGAGTGATGGCCAGAAAGCATTGGAGATTGGCAGCCCTGGGAAGAAACAGGGTAGAGGTAAGGCCCATGATCAATATTAATGGTGGCTCCAGCACCAGGGGGTTGCTGGGTCCTCGTTAGAGAAAACAGTGAGTACTGATAATATTCTCACCCTTATGCTAATGTCGGATCTTTCATTCCTCCATCAGCAACATCTCCCACCCCTTCTGAGCTCAGTCTCCTGGAGAGGTGTGCTTAAAGGTGAGGTCAAGGTAATTTCAAGAGGTGCTAAAAGAAAAAGCAAGGGCAGACTGGCAGCCAGCAAAGGGAAAATTGGCCCCATTGTTAAAGGAAGAAAAGAACATCAGAGGGCTTTTTAAAATGTCAAGAATGGAGTATTGCTGTGTGCTCTTTTCTTATTGAGTAGAGTTTGAGGGAGGTTTGCCTTAAATATACCTTCCATGCATATATACAGAAACATGTTTTTTAGTGAACTTTAAACATTAGCTATAATGGTCTTTGGATAAAAAGGCAGTCATTATTTCTTCGAGCACACTCTCTACTGCCGAGCAAATGTTCCAATGTGGCAAGATGGTGGCTTTAAAAATAGCTGTTCACTCCAGAGCCTCCGAGTGTGGCTGGGAGGTAAATTAAATGTTTGACTGTGAGCAGTCATTGATGTGGTCCAAGAGCTGCAGCCGCAAGCCCCGTTTCACTGAAGCCAGTGGAAATATGAAGCAGTGGGAAAAGCTTGCAGAAAGAGAGAAGGTTTGGGCGTCTTCGGAAGCTCCAAGCATTTTGGGAGCTATTTTTAAAAAGTCATCACTTGCTGAACTGTTACAACACCCATCATAAACATCACAAGAAACTAGGTGAAAGGGCACTGACAAGGTGTTATTTCAGGTGAAATACCTGTGCCATTTCTCAAGGAACTTGGCCAATCTCTTCTTAAATGTCCAGAGACTGAGTTCCACACACCTTGGCCCAGCAGCTCCAGTGTTTTGCTGTTCCCACCGACTCAAAGCTCTGTTCAGTTTTGTCTGAATCTCCCCAGCTGTAACTTACAGACATTATTTTTGTCACAGTCACAGTAGAAATGGGGAAAAAATATTTCTTCTTCTCTTTATGTCCTTTGAATTCATCCTCTCTTTTCCAGGCATAACAGACCCACTTCTTCTGACCTTCCCACACAAGCTGCGGTTTTGGGTCCTTGCTCACCCAGCCGTTGTCTTCTCTGAACTCCTTCCAGCAGGCTTATGACCTTCTTAAATTGCCTCCAAACTGAATGCAGTAACTCAAGATAAAATCTTACCAGTGTTAGACAGTCTATAATTCATGTGTCTTATCAGCAGCAATCCTGTTTGTGTGTCACAGTACAGTATTTGGCTTTTTTGCAACAGCAATGTTGATTCGTGGTCCAGTTGTGACCCACTAAAACCTTCAGATCCTTTCCTACCCAGCTGATACCAAACTAGCTTCTTATCTCCCATAAACATAAATGCCTGTTCCCTCCTACTGTTGAGACTTTGAATTTATCCTCATTGAATTCCATCCTACCTTTTTTTCAGAATATTTCTCTGATTTTTCTTTTTTTTCTCGTTATGTTCACTTGTGATCCAGTATGAAGCAGCCTGCCCCATGCTGAAGCTATTGGTGAATATAATAAACATCTGTTCTATCCCATTAATGTTAATGATGAAGATACTGAAGGATACAGGATGCTGCAAAGATGTTTTTTGGACTGTAAATACCTCCAGTCTCACTGTGAGCGACTGATCATTGGATACAGTTGAGTACAGCCATTGAGTAATGTTGTACCACTTAATTACAGATGTCTGGTCACTGCCAGTGCAGGGCATCTCTTGGACCCCAGGACCACCAACCTGGCTAGGGAAGCTGCAACCCCCCACCAAGCTGTGCCGGCCACCTCTCCCATGGGCACGGCAGCAGCACCAACCACTGCACCCACCCCCTTCCCTGGGCACAGCACTCCAACATTACTTTGTTCTTCACTGGACTCAATACAGATATATTTTCCAAGGGGAATATACCTTACTGTGACAAGAGGGAGGGAAGTCATGGGAAAGCTTCATTTTTGGCAAAACAGCAGTTTCACAAGGAATTTCAGGAAATTTGAAAATATTGATTTTGTCTCCACTTGTCAATTTTCAAAATTATTTTTTTTAATTATTTTTTTCCTCTCAGTTAGGTTTTTCTTTTCCACTCCCTACTGTCACCACCACCTCCCCTCAACTTTTCCTCCATCTGCTTGCCAGGGAAAGTACAATGTTCAGATATCCTTTCCAAATCTTCCTTTTTCCACTGTTTAACCTTTCTAAACTTCAGTTTGGAGAAGTTAGAGAATGGGAAAAAAAAAAGAACTGTGAAAACAAAAATGCTGATTTTTCTAGGACGTGTATGGAGTCATTCTTATTCAGGGACACAAGCAGGAGAGTCCTAGTTTGGAGAAAAAATAATGTTAATGTCATTCAGTAGCCAAGAGGAAGCTGCAGGGAAGAAGGGAAAGCAATGCAAAAGCAAAATACATTAAAAGGTGGAGAAAAGGAGGTATTCTGCTCTGACATGGCAATGCATAAACACATTCACAATTTGAAAAGGGCTGGTGTTATCTCCTTTGCCCCCCTTTCTTTGCCCTGACAAGGTTCCTCCGATGGGCTACATTTCCTCAGTCTGGTTCTGCTTCCCATGGAGGTGCCCATGATGGAGAGACAGGTCTCAGACATACTCGCTCTTCCTCTCCCATCTCTGCAGGACTAAATACACCATTTTCATACCAAAGCAGCACTAAGGGTTTTCAGTGACCATACCACAGTATAAAAGCCAATTTTCAGCCTTTTTTCTTGTTTTAATGTTTCACGCAAAGAAAGAACTGATTACAAAAGTACAAGGGAAAAACTCTTGTATAAATTTTAAAAACAATCACTTTAGGAGAGGGCACAAAATGTGACTCGGAGCAGGACTGCTGTCTGAAGTTCAGCTAGCCATCATGTCATCCCTATGAGCAACAAGGCTTCTAATCTCCTCCACTAGATAATCCCAGTCCCTGCCGAAGGTGGTAATTAAGGGCCAGATTTTCAGCAGCCCTACAGAAAACAGGCTTGTTTGACTGCAGAAACTGGACAAATTGCAGCAGAATTGGCCAGCACCATGGCACAAATGCTGATTTTCCACGTGCAGACTCATGTACCTGGAGACACTGAGGGTTTATTCTGGGAGACCTGCTGGAATTGTTGCCAGAGCTGCCTGCGTATCCTGCACTAAAGGCTGCAGATGTACGTACAACCTGTAGGGAGCACGCCCCACGGTGCCCCAGTTGCACGGATGACTGTAGGGGTGGCAAGATTTCAGGGCACTTTTTCCACCTTGAAACAAGTTAGACTGCAAAATTCCAGTTTGCACCAGCGCAGCACAGTGGGATGGGTTGCACTGTTGTAGGTCCCAGTTTCTGAGGAGTATTTCTCCATGTCCCCGTGCTCTCTTCCCTTCCACAGGATCAAGTAGAGACTATTTATGGATTATTTTTCTTCCTTTTCCTTCCTCGTTTGCTGTTTAGAGGATATCTTAACTAAAATATTTTCTGGTTAAAAATATAAGATGGATGTGAACTGATCCCAAGCTTCCCTGAAATCTGTGCTGCTTTGGATCAAGGCCTGTCTATGTTCTAAGCAAACCAAGGAGCCCCATCCTCCTGATAGATGGAAATGTCTTCCTTGTTTTGCAAAATGGGAAGCAAAGCAGCAGCTCCTTGCGTGCGGGGGTGAGGACGGGAGAGGGAAGGGAATATCTTGTGGATTTTATCCTGACTCACTGTCAGATTCTTTGAAGGTCCCGTTTTGCTCAGATGGGAGTGCATAAATACAGCGGCTTTTCTCTTTGTGCCCTACAAGTCCTGAGACACAGAGCTGCATGTTTGGGTGTATGAATGGTGTTTTGCACCTGACCCAGCCCACAGTCCCAAACGTTGGTCCTCAGATGAACTCTGCGGGTAGCCTCTGCAGTCCATCACCCTTCATTTTGACCCAGTGTTCATGAGATAGGTACTCCCCAAGAAGTTTTCAGTCTTATTTCTCAACCACTATTTGTTCTAATGTTGGCTCTTAACACATCAGCACCTTGCTGTAGGTAGTAGGTCCTGTTGAACTCTTCAGTGCTCTTACATGGAGCTCTTCCGTGCAATGGCAGCACAAGAGTAACCAACTTCAGAGTGACCTGGCACTGCTTCGGTGGCTCTGTGCACACCAGTGAGAGGATGAGGGGAAATGGTCTTAAGTTACAACAGGGGAGATTCAGATTGGATATTAGAAAAAAAATTTTCACCATTAGGGTGATTAGACATTGGAACAAGTTGCCTAGAGAGGTGGTGGAGTGACTGTCCCTGGAGGTATTCAAGAAGCTCCTGGATGAGGCACTGAGAGATATGGTTTAGTGTTTTAGGGATTATTATGGTGGTGCTGGGTAGACAGTTGGACTGGAAGATCTTGAAGGTCTCTTCCAACCATAACGATTCTGTGTGATTCTGTGTATGTTTGAGCAAGCTGTTTGTTGTAGTCTGACTACTGCATTTTATGAGTCTAGTTGTACTTCCATCTTCAGCCTCTTCCTCAGTACCTAATAAAGAAATCAGTGAAAGCTTATTGGACCAAAGCTTTCACAATTCACAGCAAAAATGTTCTATACAGAGACAGATGAAAGATGATAATAACTAATCCTACTTGGACAAGTCTTGCTGTTATTACACTGGTGTAAATCACAGTCCAGCCACTGGTTCTTTAGAGGCCTCTTCAGTTTCTCACCACTTGAAATGACTGCCCAGCTGAAATCCTAGTCCTCCAGTGCTTAACCAAGTAATTGGTTAAGTTGCTTTAGCCATCTCTCTAACATCCTACCTCCACAGAGGCCACGGTCTAGAGGGCATCGTTTTTGCTGCTGATGTCTCCTGGCCACAGCATTCAGGTCATGATGAAACCCTCTGGATTTCTTCTCACGTCACATCTCTACAAAAGGGTGTATCTAGCTGTGCTAGGACCAAAACTCATGCCCAGACACATGCTGTTTTGTGTTTAGCTCCTTGTAACCCCTCTTCTGCTTGATCCAGACAAATGGTCTGTGACCCTGCCCTGACCCATTCACGCTGCTGATGCAGCGATCACCATCCTCAGCATTGCTTTGAGTATACCGCTCCCTTGGTATCCTTCCCATGGCTCCCTCTTTTCTGTGCCACTGCATCTGACCTGCCTGGCTTCCCTTGCAAGGTTCTCCATAGCCCTCAAGGGAGAAAAGCTGCTGACAGCGGTACAACACTGATGTTGACCTCTGTAGACTTCTAGAAAATTGATGACTGAGCATACCCATGTGTTATCCCTCTCGCCCTCTCATTTATGAGGTGCTCAGATAAACACCCATAATGGGATATCTTCCTCTTTTCAGATTCTCCTGCAAACTGGGGCAGTGGAATCCAGGATACTACAACAGTATGGGAGATAAAATAAAGCCAAGTCTGTTTTCAGGCAGTTTTAGAAGTGGGGATCATTTCTGTGGTGGATTGCCACAGTTTGGAAGGAACTGTCTTACAAGAAAAATGGCCTTTCTTTTCTTCTGATGATTTCTGTCTGCCCTAAGCATTTTCTATATTTTCTGTGTGATTCTGTAAGAACATTTCATTGCTCTCCAGCCTGATGCAATGTACATCTGGAAAATCTTACACAAATGGAAGAGCTGAGGTTACTCTGTCCCAATGTTAGTTAAAATACTTTAATTCAATTTTTATCCTGTTTTATCCATGTATTTTCTTGTTTCTTTCTTCAGAACGTGTTCTAGAGCCTTTTATACTTTTTTTCCCATCCTGGGCATGTATGTGCAACACTTGCTCTTGCCTAGTCAGGTGTGACTGCCCTGGCTTCCCTGAGGAGCCTTGATATTAGGACAACAATTTCACTTGCCAGAAAGCTCCAGCAGAGATTATTTGTTCTTATTCTCTGTCCATGCCTTTCACTTCGTTTGCTAACTTTCACACAATAACTCAGATTTGTGCTTTTATTTCAGGTATGACTTCCATTCTGTTGTTGTTATTCCCATTACCCAGCCCACCTTCTCTGTTATTTTCAGCATCGATGTTCTCACTCAAGCAAAATTTTTGCTTAGAATTGGGGAGATACCTCAGTTACCTTTAATCCACCACTCTCTCACCATATAACAGAACAGCTCTGTGCTTATTTTCCTTTTATTTATGTACCTGAATGACCTCTGTATTATTATATTATTTCATGTGCAAGGTTTAACTCAGCCTGATTCTTGGCAGTCCTCTTTGGCTTCTGAGCCATGATAGTCACAAATACCACCACCAGTTGCACTTACTTCCAGGCTGCTGCTGGGGCAATAGAGCCTCCCACAGTGATACAACTCTTTCAGCATGTTTCTGCCTGGTACCATTACAGCAATATTTGTCCATGACCAGATGAGTTTGCAGTAGGGTCCCAACACAGTCCCGGTAGACCATCATTCCCTAATTATTATATTCCCTAATTATTAATTCCTATATTATTATATGACTCAACCAGCTTTTACTCTGTTGCATATTCTGCCTCATTATTTCTCTACAGTCTTTTACAGCATAACCAGAAGCTATACCTTCATCTCCTGTAGTTTCACTATTGTGTCTCCATGACAGTGTTTCCTTCAGTGCCCGTGTTGCAGGCAGAACCTCCATTTTTTCACACCCCACAAGTAGGAAATTTTAACTCTGTATTCTTACATTTCTATCAAAAGACATCTTGCACACAAGGCATCTGTTTCATCCCACTCTCTCCTGAGCTCAGCTTTGACTATGACTGAACACCAGGAGATATTGCTCAGGGAGGTTGAGGGGTCTCCATCCTGGGAGATGTCCAAAACCTGACGGGGCACAGCCCCCAGCAACCCACTTTCTCTGGCCCTGCTCTGCACAGCAGGTTGGACAGATGGTCTCCAGAGGTTCCTGCTGGCCTCACCCATTCTGCGAGTGGCTCCAGAAGTCCCAGTGCACTGTCTCCAGCCAGCTCTGTGTGAAAACGCTCCTCTTTGCTGTGGCTATCGCCCTGCTGAAGGCATGCTGCCTCTGCTGCGGCTGTTCCTCTGGCTTGTCAGACAGTGAAGGGCACAACCTCTGGCATTTTCTGACACTGAACAAATTGAGTTTCCACCACTTTTTTTTTTAATAAACTGATGGTTTTATGATGACTGTCGATAAATCGCAGTTATTTCAGAGTCACTGGAAATACCCTAGTGATTTATTTTTCATGTCCCTGTTGGAAGTATTTTATTTTCCATTTCTAGGTAAGCAAGAAAAAACATGACTCGCCCAACTCTGTTTTCAGATCTGGTATAATCAAGTTAATTACTGACATTCTTTTTGATACTCGGTAATTTCAGCCTAAAGACATGTTGAACTCAACAGCTTTAAATACACAGATATAATGGAAAGGCCTATTCATTCTCAGCTAGACCGAGTGGAAGGCATGGTGTCAAAATAAAACTCTAAATATACTGCTTCATTTAACTATCCCAGCAGCCATCTCTTTACCATGTGGAAAATAATTTGTGAGGTTTCTTAAAAGTTTTTTCTTTATTTTGGGCATGTTTCTCTTTCATTTCTTGCTAAGTGGAGATCTCACTCCCTCAACCTAATGGTGCTGGAGGCTCAGGATAAGCACTTGTGTAGCAATTGCACAAGACAACATTTACTGATGAACCCGAAGCACAGAGAGGCAAGCGACTGCAGACACCTCTATCGCCTGCTATTAATTGGCACACCTGTTGCACAGACCTGTTGGTACCGCGGGATGTAACAGTGAAAGATGAAATCATGATAATTGCAATCTTCCCGCAAGCTATCGTTTAATTTATATTTTAATTAATTTTTATAAGTCTTGTAGTTATGAAATACTGAAGCAATTAAAGGCATGAAGGAAAGAACATGCCAGTGTCAATTAAGGACAGTGAGTCAAAGAGGAGAGGTTGCTTCAAGACAAAGTTCATATGAAAAATAACGCTTTGTAATTTATAGTTCTATCTATGTTACATTTTATAAGTTCTTTGGAAACTTGAACAATATAAGACCTAGTTCTGGAGTCCTAGGCATTTTGAGAGATCACTAGTTTCCTTAGTTTTCAAATGGGGAAACTGAAGCAGAGAGAGTCTGAACATCAGTTTCCTGAGCTCAAGGAGAAAATCTGCAGCAGAGCTGGGAATCAAATCCTGAGCTGTTGAGCAATCCAGGTAAGTGTCTTCCTTACACCTGGCACACAAAAGGCATTGTGAAAGATGTGTGTGTTTTTGTAAGTAGGATGATGCCTTCATTGCACAGATCTCATAACCTCGCCTTTGGCTACCCTACCATTTGATGTTCTCAGAAAATGGCTGTTACCAATGAGAGTGTTGCTAAGTGTTGTGATTTTCATATTTACCATTTTCTTAAAATTCCCGTTCCTAGATGAAGGAGCTTCACTTCTGTTTGAATGGAAAAGTTTCCAGCTGTCAGAGTTGCATAAAATATAAAGCACTGCTCCTGACTGCACAGAAACCAAATCAACTTAAAAAGAACTTCAATGCATTTTTGGATCACACCCAGTGTACCATACCTCGAGTTTTTTAAGCCACCTCCAAGATTCTGAAGGACAGATTTGGGACGTTTGGAGTCAAACTGGGGAAAGAGGGGAGCTGGGTTTGCTACCACAAGAAATACAAATGTATGAAAATTAGGTGGTTTCCAAGCAGCAGCTAACACAGGTAACTGCTTACACTGGTGAGGGGGCTCAGCCACCAGCAGGTATCAGGCTAAATCTGCGCTGAAGTGTAGCAAAGATATGACAGATGACTTATGGTCTTTTCATATGAAGTTGTCTGTTCCTATGTTATATTTCTATAAAGCCTATGAGCGATGACACAGAGCAGAAAACATTGTTTTCTTAGTACGGGTAGGGATGGCACAGAGCCTGGCCTTGGAATTGATGGAGTGAGAGAGAGATGGACCCAGAAATGGGATCTTCTCTGTGCAGGGAGACACAGCTGCTGGACTGGGGGAACCCAGGGAGGAAAACCACCTTTGCAGCAGCAGTCTGAGTTGCAGACTCCATTTACTTTTATTCTGACTCATTTTGATTCTTCTCTGTGCCAAAGAGTTCTTTGTTCTCTTCTTCTCACAAAACCTGGCTCTTAAATTTTGGTTTATTTGAAGAGCTCAGGCGGTGAAAAGAGCTAGGAGGGTCCCTTGAAGATTCATCTGACTCACGGCTGAGCTTCTATTGAGAGGCACCAGCACCAGTGGTCACTGGCCTGCTCCAGGCAGCCAGGAGCCTCGCGAGCAGCCAGGCTGCAAAGGCACTTCTGCCACAGGCACGGACAGGCTCAGGGCTTGCTCAGACACCCTGTGCATGCTTGCTCAGGCACAGTGTCAGTGCCTTGGGGGGGTAGGATGTCCATATTTTCATGGGGAGGCTAGCAGAGCCTTTGGTGGAGGAGTTAACCCCCATATATCTGGTTTTCCTCACTGCAGTGTGCCTATAGGGAGCAAGTCTCCATCCTTCCCCACCACTCCTTGTCCTGGGCAGGCTGCAGGTTGCTTTACTGGCATTTGCTCTCTGCCTCCTACCAGAGCCCTAGGGATGATCTTCCACTGCCTGGCAGCTGCCTGGACAGGGCTGCTCCTGCTGCTATGAACCTCCAGTTAATCAGTATTTTCAAACCCTTATAACTTGAGAGATGTGTGATCCTGGACCAGTCCTTGGCTGGGTGGAGGCTGTTCTTTACCTTCACAGCATCACCATGCAGAAAGCTGATAAAAACAGGCTACTCCTGGCTAGAGAGGCATGGGAACATGTGTGAGCGTCCTGCACGGTTTCAGGTTGTGTCCCACACCCTGGAAAAGAGGAGCCGTGGTGGCTCCAGCAGCTCTGCTAGCAGCCAGGGACACATGCATGGCACCAGCTGCTGCAGGGGACAGCGAGGGCAATCGCAAGGAGCAGCCAGAGAGACATTTATCTTTGTCCTGGAGGGAGAAGGCTGGATGGAAAAAAACAGGAGAGATGGGATGAAAACCGACCATGAGAGCAAGGTCTGTGAGCCAAATCTGTCACAGCTGCCAATGTCATCAATGGCCAGCCCAGTGGTGGGGCGGGACCCACCCTTTCCAAACACAGTGGAGGACGTTGGATGCTCTCCCAGAAGCAATGCTGCAAACCCACCCAGAATGCTCTTGACATAGGCAAAGAGAAATATTATTCTCCCATTTTAAAAATAGGAATTCTGATAAGATATCCAGAAAACAGTGCAGGCTCAGCCCTGCTCCTGGGGCATCCTGGATGTCATCCTGCTTTGGGGATAGGGACATGGATGTTGCTCTGGGTATGGCAGTGCAGGTGCCCAGAGCATGAAGGGTTACTCTCTGCCAGGGATCTGATGGGAGAGTGAGGGCAGAGCAGAATGCACGGGGCCTCTTGGGTGCTCCAGCTGCAAATTGCCTGGCTCGTTGCTTCAGCATAAGTCTGCGTGTAACTCCTCTTGTTAATGAAGCACCCTTTTTCAATATTGCTCATGTCCTTAACATATCTCCATGTAACGGCCCTGGGCTGCTGCTGGGAGGGAGGAAGCTAGCCTCCCAAGTCGTTGTGGAATGCAAAATGTGCTCTTCTATGCTGCTGATAAAGTACTGCTTATGTGGGAAGAGGAGCAGATCAGGGCAAATGTCACTGAAAGAGGAAAGACAAATGTATGGGGAAATGTCATGCAAGAGGTTTATCCTTGCACAGGCCTGAATGTTCTGGACCATATGTACCGAGCAGAGGTGAAAAGCTGTGACTGCTCGGTCCTGCAGGGATTGCAGCCTGCAAAAGGGACCTGAATCCTCATCCCCTTCAACTGATTTGTGTAAGATGTGGAGGATTTTGAAGAGAACAAAATATTTTTTTTCTTTTCTTCCAGATTTTCCAGCTCCTTATTTACCTGTTTTTTCCCCTGAACACTTACCCTTACAGTAGATACTCCTTTGTTTATTTAATCCTCCTGCAATCCCAGGGTATTTAGAATTGCTTGCATTAGAGTTCAGGTTGTTTATCCACTGCTTTCTTTATCAGACAAAGCATTCGAAACAATTTGTAGGTAAAATACTGAAGCTGCACATTTTAGGTAAGTTGGCAGGTGATGCAGAAAGTTTTATTTTGAAATTTAGAGATGTCAGATCAAAAATGGCATCTCTCTGTTATCTAAATGGATGTTTTTCCATGTAATGCCCATGGTGTTTATATCAGAGAGGGTAGAGCGAAAATATTTCAGTGTTCTTTTGTTTTCTTGAAAATCCCTTAAGACCCTTGATGTCACAAGGTTTACATGTAGTTTTCTTTGTATTTTATGTAGTGAACCTCTTTGTTTCCCTTCATCTTAAACATCTACTCTAAGATGAGATGGATCTTCCTCTAGAAACATCGGCTTCTCTCCATTGACTTCAAAGGGAATAGCTTGGTGTGTGCAAATAGTTGAAGTCAGTGCAGGGTACCTGCCTGCCTGCTGGGATGCCTGCCCTCTTTACCTGCTCCTCTTTACCTGCTTTCCAGGATCTTGCTCCATATCTCAACCATCAATTCTACCAAAGACACTAAAGGGAAGTTGACTCTGCTTTGCTGTGTGTGTTTTGGGGCCATCTCTCTTAGGAAATCACTATGCTTGAATGTGCTTAGAGATAATAAGGCCTGAGATGTTCAGCAGCCTATTTCTGGCTCTTCCCTAGGCAGCTGCTGAAGGCAAAGCTCATCCTGGTTTGTTATTTCCAGCTTCCCAGCTCATTGATGCCTGAGCAGCGGGTCAGGCAGCAGCCTCTCTTCACTGCCACTGGTGCACTGCATGGCTGCCTGTGAGTGCTGCTGGTTCCAGCTGAGCTGGTGGCCAGGTACCGGTGTGCTGGGAAAGCATGTCACCATGGGTCAGGGAGTGAGTAAATTACAGTGTGCAAAGAGAAAGCCCTCCCTGACCACAGTTACATCTGAAAACTTTGGTTTGTGTGTCCTTTATATTTCTGTCCTGCTATCAGTATGATTTCATGCAGCTCCTTGGAGGTCCTGAGTTATTTATCCTGGTAGTTAAGCTGCTTGCTGCTCCTCCAGGCACACTGCCTCTCCATGGACTGGGAGAAAGGCAGGAGCCCTTCAGAGCAGAATGGTAGAAATTAAAAAGATCTTCAAAGATGGCACTTGATTAGTGACCTCATTCATGCCCTATCCTATTCATCTGATGTGGGCAATCAGGAGGAAGTGTTGCCAAAGATACAAGATCTTGTCAGTCTGCCTTTCAGGTCCTCTGTGGCTTCCCTCTTCCCCCCTTAATTGTGCACAGACTTTCTGTTTAAATACCATCTGCTTCAGCTGCAATTTGCACAAGTGTCCCAAAGGGCTTCGCTCTCAATTTTCTGGTAATCTGCCCTTTGAATGCTAACCCTCTACAAGACGGTCTTGTTACAGAAAATATACACTTGTCTTTGAAGAATGATAAAATTAACATGTAAAGCAACAGAAGACAAGCAGGTCAAATCTGAGATTGATGCTGCCTAAGCCAGGTTCTGCTGGGGATAATTCCTGAAGACAACTTGCAGTCAAAGCAGTAAAGCAAGAATTTGTCATGACCACAGAAGGGGTTAATGTAAGATACAGACTGTAATGAAATAGGTATCTGCTGCACATTCCTGCTCATATTCTGCAAGCAAAATACCTACTGGTGTCAGCAGGAGTGTCAGGTGGGGAGTAATGACTTTGCCATGGTGATCCACAACACTGATGTGAATCAAACCAGGTTTAAACCTGGCTGAGTTTCAAAGGTTAGATGCTGATTCCTTTCTGCTTTTACCTTAGCTTCCCCCAAGTTTTGTCTCTTTTACATAAAAACAATTTTGAGGTAGGCTAGTGGGGTTGTTGCTGGCAAGGAACATCCCTTAAACAACCAGTCTGATCCAAACACCATTAAAAAGTAGGACTAGTCCCTAGTTCTCAGCAGGACCACGACAAGGTATTTTTCACAGCGTCTGTCCAGTATCTGTGCACTCTTGGAGTATTACAGGGAGGGTAAGTATTATCCAAATCAGTAGAATTTCTTAATATTTTCAGGTTCTTCCTTTTTGCTGTTTATCTTGTACTCCTACAGCACATTCAGGAGTACTTTTGCTGACAGCATCATCTTTGGAAAGGCCCATCAGCATTCTGCTAAGGGATGTCTTGCTAACACTATCTGTTATTCAAGCTGCTTGCCTGATGCTTCCGATTCCAAGACCCTTTTTTCCTTTTTGTTTGGTTTGCAGCCTTTTCCTGCCTGGGCTGAAATGTAACATTAAGAACATTCTGACTGAGCTGGGTAATTTGATATTTACTGCATATGTAAAAATGTTGACCTTCTGAGAATAACATGTAGGAAAGCTTATTGTTTTGCCCATTTTATGAAGCAATTGCAGTGATTTGGAATTTGGTGACTATGTTGTATTAAGGCTGCCTTTTCTCTGACAATTCCCCTAAATGGAGCTAATCGTGTGAACCTTCAAAATAATCACAGTTTGCACAGGAAAGGCTTGCAGGAATTTCACGGCTGAATTCTTGAGAATCTCTCCTTTCCATGAACTCTGTGCTCTGCAGGGAAGTTTGCCTTGAAACCCTCAAAGTAGTGTTGCACTCTCAGTTCCCTACAGCCACTTCTGCACACCAGTAGAGATCTGGGTCCAGTCTATGCTGGCTGGCGCTTCCCTCAAGATCCAGCATGAGCAGGTATTTCCTCCAAACATGGCCAGCAAAGAGATTTTCACTTGATGTCCTGTCATATCACTTTGTATCCTGCAAACCAAGCGGTGTGCCTTGCGGTGAGTCAAGAAAGGGTGGTTAGGGAGAAGTTGGAGCTGCTTCTTACAAGGTTTCTCTTCTGAGTGTGACTTGGTCAGCCTGGCAGGGTCTTCCCTGCCTTGTTGGACTTACTCACTGATGGTCCCATAAGTTGAGGCAGAAACAGGCCCCTGGACAAGAAGCATATCTCCACTTTTCTCTGGCTGTTGCCTGAACTTGCTTCTGATGTCTCTGTATGTTCAGTTGGCTCCCTGATTTAAGAGGTGTCTCTATTTCTGTGTGCCCTGGGTTTTTTCTGTCAGCTAAGAAGGCAGGAGGAGGGTGAGAAGGAGTAACGATAAACAGGAGACACTGTGAGAAGGAGTAGATATGAGCAGGAAGCACCTCTCACAATCATCTGCATGGCTGAGGAGAAGAGGGGAGGAGACCCATGCAGGAATTGCTAGAGTCCTTGCCCTTTGGTATGGGGCTGTAGGTTTGGCATGAGACAGAGGATTAAATGGTCCCTGATCAAGGGAGGCTCTTAAACCACAGGGGAAACAGAAGAGTTGGGGGGTTGGTTATATAGGAGGAAATTAGTTTCAGGGATTGGGGCTTTATGGGCCTGATCTTTGACAAAAACCTAACACACTTTCACTCTTCAGGGACTTTAGGTGTTTGTCAGTGCATTGGCCTGCAAAGCCCTGAGCAGGATGAAGAAGAGCAAACCTGGGAGGAAAAGGGAGCACACAGGTGAGAAAGTTGGAGACCCTGCCCAAGCAGAACCAGGAATGGTCTCCAGGCTCCCATCTGGCATCCAGGTGCAGCTCTACCTCTGTGTTTGAAGGAGGAAACAGTTCAAAAGACATTTACAGTTGTGACTAGCTCTGGGTCACCTAAAATGGTCGTACAAATGGGGGTGGTGTTGGTGTGCTCTTACAGACCTCTCTGGTCCTGGAAGACCAGACTGACTTCCCAGGTGGGGCTGACATCTCTCTCCCCTTCAACACATGATCCAAGGGGACTGAAAGCAAACAGGACCAGATCCAAGTTTAGTAGGAGTCTAATGGGAGAGATGAGTGAAAGCTGTTTTGCTCTGCACATCCAGAGCAAAGGAATTTCTATGCTGGTGGATTCTGCTGGGCGTGCTGGAAGGTCAGCAATATTTCAAGTCAACCAGCCAATAGCTATTTTTGGCTCCCATTTTGCAAACACCACATCAGAAACAAAGAGTTATTTTGGTCCATGAGGATTTCTCTGATAACTTTGCTCAGTACAATGTTAAATAATCAAGTAACAGGAATAATAGCACTGTTTCATAATCCCATATTATCAGATACATAAAGGCACATGGGGTGGGTCTGCAGAGTGGAGAACTTAAATCACTTAACAAGTACAAAGGAATATTTATGTTACTAATATCATCTGAGTCCACATATTGCAGTGATTTGGAGTATTGTGTAGGTGTGCATAGAGGTGTGGATTTTTAAACAAGGGGGTACTTGTCCCAATAGGAGAAAACAGCAGTAGCTATCGTCCTCCACTGCTTTTAGCAATGCCAGTGCACAATGTGGTCGGTGTGACAAGGAGCAGCTGAGGTGCCTGCAGAGTCCCACTCCCACGCACACTGTCACCATGGCTTCCTCCATATCTGTGTACTGGGAATACCTCCTTTGCTCATGAAAACCTGGTGGAAGTATTGATTTGTGAATCACTGGTAGCACTGCTACAGCAACAACCATGGAGAGAAAGTCCCAACTTCTGACTTTCTACAGGTTATGTTACACAGGACCCAAACAGAGTTTCTTTTTGTTAAACACTGTATGGAATCAGCAAAGACAGCCCTTGCCCAAAGATCTTAAAAATGTCCCTGGAGAAGACAGATACAGGTGAGAGAGAAGAAGTATTATAATGTCCGGTTTATGGCTGGAGAGGTTGAACACAGAGACCTTGCAGACCATCTGCCCGGCACCTATCACATTCAGCATATTTTTTAAAAATTGCTATTTAGATGTCAAAGAAACACCTTTATTTTCATGCATGATCTTTACACCAGGTAATCACCACATGGAAAAATATGCTCCAAAGTGTCCAGAAGGTAGCAGTGAGAAACTGACCTCCTCTAGGAACACAGAGGAGGTGTTCCTGTGAGAGCTGGACATTTTGGAGCCACGTTCCTCTGATTACCTGCCAACGGTGTCACAGAGGCTGGTGTTGGAGTGAGTCACCAAGCCAAGAGGTCCTGACCACCAGGCCTAGGCCACTGATTCATCTTTTTATTAAGCCCACCTTTCCAATCCTCAGAAGGCTAAAGGGAGATCTCCTTTCTGTCTTGTCTTGCCCAGTCACCAGTGGGTGGTTATGGAGAAGAGGCAAACTTTTCTCAGGTGTGCACAGTGGAAGGGCAGAAGGTGACAAGTGCATATTGTAGCAATGGATAGGAAATCAAGAAAAAAACTTCTCTAAGAGGGTGGTCAGGCAGGAGAGCAGGAGCCTAGGGAGGATGTGGTGATTCCACCCTTGAAGGTGTTCAAGATTCAAAGGGTCATAACCATGAGCAGCCTGATCTACCATCAAAGACAGCCATGCTTTGAGACGGGGTTGAACCAAATAAAGTTTATAGACCCCTCTCAGTCTAAATTATTCTGCAATTTTTCTTAGCTGAGAAAGGTTTTTTGCATGCTCCCCATCCTATCTGAGTGGCTCAGTGTTTTCCCCAGGAGGCAGCACTAAGATGAGGAAATCACTTTCAGACCCAGGAACTCGGCTGTCTAGCGCACACAGTGGGATGTGAGGAAGCCTCAGGAGTTTTCATGTCTGCCTGGGGGATTTGAACATGTTTCCTGCCTCAGGTGATTGCTCTGTAAAGCACTAGGGTGTTATGAGGCTGCAGTTTATTTTCAACACCTTAAAAAACAAAAACGTTACTGCACTTTACATGCAACATCGAACGGCTGTTCGTCTGAGGAGGGGTAGCCAGCTGGAAGATAAAAGTGAATTAAAAAATATTTTGGAGTGAGGATTCACTAGAGCAAGGGTTGGAATCCTGGAGTCTAATTTTCCCTTGTCCCCAAATCTCCTCAGATACCAACCCTTGAGCTGTGCTCCTTCCAGCTGACCTGGTGGAGGAGAGGTCCTGAAATGCCTTTCCATGCCAGTGGGTTTGCCCCTCTGTCGTACTAGGAGGAGGTGAAGGCTGGGGTGGCCCCAAGAAGGCTCCTGGCTGCAAGCATTGAGCAGAGACAAACACCTCTGACACCCATGTGTAAGTTGCTGCGAGAAGTGGAACTTGAACCACCTCCTTCCTCAGGATTTCCTGCAGCATAACTCGGGCTTCCCCATGTATATCAGCCTGATGGTAATGAGTCCTGTTTCCCAGGCACTACATCTTCCCATGAGACTCCTGGGGACCCTCCATATAGATTTCTGTGAATCTACTGGTCTGCAGGATGCACAGGAGTCTGGCCATGGGGCTGATATCCTTGTGTGGGTTTAGAGCAGAGGGACCCAGAAATCAGCTCAGCATCACAGAGTAGGCTTGAAATGGTGTGGGAACATGGGCTTCCAGGGCAGTATCACAGACTTAGGGCTTATTGCTCACCAGATCACATTTTCTCATTCTCTCTCTTGAAATCCAGTGCCTGGAGTCTTGAGATTATCAGACAATCTTAGTGTGGGGATTTTCTATGTGCTGCGGAGAAACAATTGAAAACACAGTACCTCTCCTCTTATCCTGCTGCAAAAAGCAATTAGGGAGCCCAGATCCACTCGTTTTAAATCTTGTAATTTTAAGCCAGTCATAGAACTTCTGAACACCTGGGGTTGACAATCCTACAGCTGAGAGGTTCTCATGCCTAGACCACCCAGCCTTTGCAAATACCTGCACAGATGCACGTGTCTTCAATTTCTAATGTATTTTGCAAACACTGTTTAAATTTCTCGAAACAGGCACTTGATTCCTTGAACATTCACATTCCTAGGCACTGGCCTCTCTTGAAGTATTCACGTGCTTTTTGTCTGTGTGATGGAGAGGCTGCTGTCACTCGGTCAGAAGGAAGACAATATATGCAGTTGCCTATTTGGGTTGCTTATCTTCTGGAGTGTTGGACAGACTTCCTAAATGGTGCCTCAGTCCTTTGCTCAACTTTCAAAATGAAAATCCCAGAGAGGTCTGCATTTTCTGGCTCAGAAAGACTTTCAAGCACAATTAATCAAAAAGGGGATGATCTTTGAAGCACTTGTATGGGAGATTTATGGCTTTGCTTCTTCCAAGATGAAAAACCTGATGTAGGCTATAAATTTACTTAGAGGTTTGCCTTTAAAACTCAGCTTGTGACTTCTCGTGGGAAACAGAGGATGGGTAGGTATAAATCATCCTGCTCTAAATGGAATGGATAAGACTTCAGAAAGAGAAATCTGATCCGAAGGACATGCTCTTTGTTGTGGAATTCAGCTGAGCTCGAACCCAGTGTTATCACTTCACTCACCTGTGCACACAAGATGCTCTGGCATGATTCTGGTGGACCTCCCAGCCAGGTGAGCTGATGTGAGTAGGAGTAGAGTTGGCTTGCAGAGAGGACACAGGCTAAAAAACCCTGCTTGGAGCATTCCTATAACTTTCCACCTGTGCTGAGAAAGACAGAGCACTGACCAGGGGAAAGAGCAAGGTAAGTTGGTTTGTGGCAGCACAAGAGACTGGTTACCCCGTGACTCACACCCAGCCTTGGCTACCCCACAGTCAGTGATGGTCATCCAGTGGAGCTGATGTGAAAGCAAATCCTGAACTGCTCTGCTGGGACAGAGGGCAAAAAAAAGTTTAACTGCTATGGAGGAACCATCCCATGTTTATTCCTGATTAGTTTACATGAAACTGTGGATGCTGACAGGTTATTTTGTTAAAAAAGGCAAAAGCTCGTTATGTCCCTTGTTCTGCTGCCTGCTCTGCATGGGTGGAGTTTCACTGAAATCAGCTGGAGCCCTTCCACATACAGCAAATGACAGGATTAGCAGTGTTGTTTTGCAAATATCCCTCTACTCAACCCATTAATTGAAACGCTCCATTGAGCTGCGATCACTAGTAGGGTTGTTTTAGTTCATAGTTTCTATAGTGAGTAGTGTGTTTCTGGAAGCTGGACGAAGTTTTTTTTTTTTCCCACCACCTAGAAACATTGCTGAAGAAAGTGGAGATTGTTAGATGTTTTGAAACATGTACTTCTGCAAAAAAGGTTCCCTTTTGAATGTTTTATAATAAAAATTCACTGCATGATGCTACAGGCTGTGGGCTAAATTGGGTGGCTGGATGATTGTTTATCAAGATCCAAAGGTGCCACAAAACTAGATGCAAGTTCAGAAAACAACCAGTCACTGCTGGAGTTTGCAGCCCTAGTGAACCGTCAGAGGGCAGAGGGATTGGGAGATTGTGGCATCACGCAGTGTGCTGGGCAGTGCTGGGGCTGAATGCCACACAAAGCAAATCTCAGCATTAAAGCACAGGACATGAGAGGCAGGTCCCATCGTTGGCTCTGACAAAAAGTTTGCTGTCTGTCCCTCCATTCTGTAATCTGGAGCAACAGCTCAAGTCATCCCCAGAGGGGTCCCACGGTGTCACAAGCATCTGCCAATGACTCCTATGGTGGGTGGTTACCATTGTGTCAGCCCCTTTGGCAGACAGGGATGAAGAGAAGGCAGAGCAGAAAGGTGTTAGGTACATGTGGGCTGGGAAAGGGCAAAAATTCCCTGTATAGGTGTTGGTTTGGTGGCACTTGGGGTGGGCTGAGCACAGGCACCTGCTCGGGGCAGGCAGCAAGGTCTGGCCAACCATTGCTACAGCTGAAACTTTGGTTCCTCAGCTCTCTCTTGGCTGTTTGAGTCCAACAGAGGCAGCTGCATCCTGGAGAGGAGAGGTGGGTGTGGAGCAATATCAGGCGACTGCTGATAGGAATGTAGAATATTTGAGCTATTTCACTTTTTGTGTATAAAGCTCAGCATCAGCACCAGAAATGCAACACAAAAGCAAATGTCAAAAAGGAGAAGAGTCAAGAACTGAAGAGTAACAGCTTCCGGTAACTACATGCACGTTTCCACTCCTTAGTTTGAAGATGTAATCCTTAAATCATGCCAGCCTCACTAGTATGTTTTATGCAAACTGTTACTGTCTCCAGGAGCTGCAAGTAAAAACACTGTTGTTATGCTCTTATATCAAGTATAAAGATTCTTGTCCAATTTGCTAAGCAGCAGTGTTCAGTGTCACATTGCGTGGGCATTAGAAGTATTATTTGGTAGTCTTTTTTAGTTTTAATAATTTCTGAAATGCTAGGCATATAAATCGCTGCTTTTAAATTTGGGGTGAAAAGGAAAAAAAAATGAGAAGAATGTCACTGCTTTTAATGGGCATATCATCTCGATGTCATGCTCTTAGGGGGGAACTCTTAACTGCTCAGCAGGCTTCCTCCTGCCCCGAGAAGAGACAGCCAGTGTCCTGTGGGGACCCTGTCTCCTGGACCAGACCCTATGTTTATGAATCCCACAGGTGTATGTGACTGTGTGTGTCAGATGTGAAACTGCAGAGCCCTTAACTGAGGAAAGGTAGATACTCCCAGGAAAGTAAAGGTGGAGGAGTAGAAAATTTGGGGACTGACCATGTAAATCTCCTTGTGTGACTTCAGCTCCGACAGGTGAAGTGGCTACACCTAGATTTGTGATGGAACAAGAACAGGAACAGAGGTCTAGGGACTCCTACAACCCAGCAAGCGACACTTCTCATCCCTGGTTAATCCGTCTACTTCTGAATCATTTATGGATGTTTTGAGGCTGCTTATGAAGTTCAGAGGCATTACGCTGGAGAAGAAAGTGTGGAGAGGCGTAGCGTGTGCTATCAGAGCCCCGGCTGTGTGTCCATCTGCTCTCCTGCGCTAACGAAGACCTGCTGTGCCATGCCTTTCAGGAAGCTCCAATCTTCAGGGCCTTTTGCATTAATCTTTAATACGCTCTTCGTGTGCTTGTCATGTAGGAATTCAAAGACAGAAAATAAGCTTCTTAGCAAAGATGAGACATATTATCTAACTTCTACTCCAGGCTGTGGGCCAAATCCACCAGCCTCTGGTGCAGAAGAGATCAGCTAGAGCTAACATGCCCTTTTGCAAAATTTTTCCAAAAAAGATAGGGAAACACTTCAGCACCATAAGGGATCCCATCCTGTGTTTTTTAATCCTTCCTTTGTTTGAGCTACCTGATCTCTCTAAGACACATGAGGAAAGTTCTCAGTAGAGGCCCAGCCAAGCTGCCAAGAAATGCACACCAGATGAACGAGGCCACAGCCACTTCAAAAGTAAGCTCCAATAACAGTCCAAATGCTCAAATTCAGTGCTTTGCCCATCTAAAAGCAGGTCCACAAAGCCAAAGAAATTATCTCTGTACATACCTGATCTCAGAGGAACATTGGGTTGGAGGTTTATGAACACAACTTCACCAGACCTAGCCTGGCAGCATGGACACAGCTGGGCTTGGTTTATGCGTTTGTGATAAAAGTTGAGTATCTGTGCTAGCTGTTTTCACATCAGACATTGGAGATTCCTGCTCTTTCATGTGTATTGTGTCCAGAGCATTTTGCTTTGAGTTGGTAGCAAACCATTATTCAGAGGGTAATAGTATCATTCTAGGTAAAAAAATAAATCCACAAAGAGAAGGTCTAGCTTAACTATAGGATAATTCAGTATACAAAGTGTTCTGTGTTCCTGGTAGCCTCTAGAAAGACTGGTATATGCTACTTTTCTGAGTTAGTGCTGGCATATACAGTCCTGATAAAATTCAACTTCTGAATTCTGGTCATGGCCTTGAAGTTTATTAAAATGCAGTGAAAAGGAAGGTGACACTGTAAAACAGAATAAATAGTAGTGTCTTGTAAAGGCTGAAATATCAATATAAGTATCTTGAGTGCAGTCCTAATCACAGTAAATTTGGAATGGAAATGAGCTTTTCCAGTTTCTTCCAAAATCTTTCTCTGGAGTGGAACTGGTGGTCACTCTGGGAATGTTTAACACTACATGTTTGGCATCATATACTCTGTGCTGATATGTCTCATCCAGTTTGTGTGTGTTTAACTTGTGTAAAATAATTACTCTGCAGTAGTGCAGCACTTACAAACTCACCCACTGTGATGCAGCGCTTATGGCGTATGTTGCTACAGAAGCTCTGCTGTTTATGAACACTCCAGGTGTGATCGCATTATCGCGATAGCTGTGTTCTGCTCTGGTGTAAAGCACGGGCTTTATCCCTGCTGTCTGCAGTTATGCTTCTGCTAAAAGCTCACCTCTTTTGTGTTCAATCCACAAAAAAGTAGTGCCTGTGGAATTTTCCTTTCAAGTGAGAGTAGTTCCACGAGCAGGAAGATTTTGATAAAATGCAGAAGCATCTGGTTCTCATTCTGGGACTCAGTCATCTATCCAACTTTCTAAGACTGAGACCTGAGGTCAAATGACTTCAGTTCAGACACCAAGTTAGTGGATCAGGTTGATTTACATCTCAAGACGCTCTTAGTTCTCTCCTTTGGCCAGCAGATGTTACAAACTGATACCAAAGATGATAGTTTCCGGCATGAATGCAGTATTGCCTGTCTCTTCTTCTGTAACCAATGCACACCCATATATTAAGACTCTGTAAAATCACATCACAGTGTTTTCCCAAGCCTGTATATGTTTTCTGATTGCATATGTGTACTGGACTTAGCCAAATCCCCACTTAAGTGCTGTACTCTATGTATATAGGTCATTTGCACAACAATTTTTATTGTAAAACTGGAATAACAAGCCCAGCTCTTGGCAGAGTTCTGCATGGCAGAAACACTTTATGTCTTCATAGGAATGCATCTGAGCTTTTCCGCATGGGAAAAAAAAATACAAAAACAAAACCAAAATGAACCAATTATTTAATTTGTCTATGGTTTTCCTGGCAACTCAAGAGTAAACAGGAAAGATAACCAGAGAGACTCAGAGCTGTTGCTTTTATTCTACTTTTAGGCAAAAGTGTTGGGCAGCTCTTGGACCATTTCACCTGCCTCCCTTGGTCTCAGCCCACTCTCAGTTTGGCTCAGGGAACCTGCAGTGGGGAATGCAGTAAAAACCTGCTGGTTTTGCCCTTGCCCGAGCCAGCCCATTGACCTGGCTGGGTTGTGCCAGCAACCCCCTCCCTGGGTGGGCTGCGGGGGGGGAGCAGGGCTGGCAGCAGTGAGGAGAGGGGCAATATGCCAAAAGCTGCCCCGAAGTGGGGCAGGCACAGCTGGAGCCTCTGGCAGGGTATGGACCAGACACCTCCGCGTGGGTAGAGGCACCACAGGCATCTCCTGCTGGCTTCCTCCTGCTGCAGGGGACCCTCCTGCTTGCAGACTGGAGCCTGCTGCCATGGGTGCTGTGCAGGTATTTCCAATACAAAGCAACCAAAAGGCAGTTGCTACCCAAAAGAGTTTAAAATCAAATCACTTGGAAGGAAAGGTTTGGCTCAGTAACATCAGTGGTTATCACGACCAGAGCCAGATGCCAGGTTATGACAAAATCACCTATTGTGAAAACAAGGTAATTACGCATCTGGGTTATTTGTGGGTTGGATCAGTTCTTTCCTATTTGCTGAAATGAAATGCTAGCACTGAAGCAATATAGTTTGCTGCGTTGTTCAAACAGTGAAGCACCTCCAGCAACACTGCTACCCAAACACACTGTGACTCTGCGTGTTGACAAGGGTGCACATCACCGTTAGAAACCAGAAGAACTTTGAAGAATGCAATATAATCTGTACTGACTCAGAGAGCTGGCCTTGCTTGGAACAGTAGCTTAGTGAGATAAGCACTGTGTCTTGCTCTGTTTATTTCAATATGTTACTGAGCACTTCTACCAAGCAAGGGTTTAAACTACTCTCTTTTTATTCCTTTTTTCTTCCCCTTGGTATCCAACCTCATCCCTCAGCTGCAGTGGACCCAAAGCAATGCCACCAAATTTAGAAGATTTCTGTCAGTGGATCTGCAAGCAGGGTTTGCACCCACATGTCAAAACTCAGTATTATTTTAATATTTTTTTTTCTCAGAATGCATATGAAAATCATACAAATGACTTCTAGCAGGACAGTGCTTCATGTTGAGACAGTAAATAATTTTCTAGTTTTACTTTGAATAACTCTTGGAACAAGCCTTAGCTCTGCAAGTACAAGCTAGGCTGAAAATTAGAAAAAAAAAGTGGGGAAAAAGACACAAGGCCCTTTGTCCTCTCTGGAATTTGTTTAAAACCTCAGGGATGAATAAGGCACTTTATTTAACCCAGTGCGGCTATAAATAGGAAGCGGCACCTTAGCCTCTTTGTGAACTAGGGAATTCAGATGTGTCTCCTCTCTTACCATCACACTTGAGAGGCACAGTCTGAGATGTGTCCCTACACAAAAGGGTCATTAAAGGCAACGGAGGGCACTGGGTTTGGTCCAAAGAGAGCCCTTGAGCTAGAAAGATGTTTCTGGGGCCAGCAGGAGCCAAAGGGCTGCTTCGCCTTTGCTCATGTTTTCTGGCGGTGCTTTAAGCACCAAGTCCTCCTGCTGCATAGTGTCCCAAACCCCATCTTATTTTTTTTTCTTGTTCCCACTGAATCAAAATTGGTACTAGGATGGTGGGAGTGACCATTCATCCCTCTGCTACCTTGAGGGCTTCGTGGTGGAAAAGGCACCAGGCGCTGCTCTTCTCCCTCTGCGAAGAACCTCTGCAGGTGTGGGGTTACCTCCTGTCCCCCCAACGGACACTGTCCCAGCACCTCTGGGCTGCACAACTGGGACAAATTAACCAAAACCAGGATGGAGACAGGAACACCTGAGATTTAGAAAAACCTCTTCTGCAGCAGGTTCCAGCCCTCAGGCTCATGAGGAGCAGGAGGATGAGCCACCCCAACCATGTGTGTCCTGCTGGGGAACAGGAGGGCCTTTAAGAATTAAAAAAACAACTATGCTGCTTCCAGAGCCAGTGCACTCCACAGCTACAGGGGGACCATTTTTGTGTCCAATTCACTTTGTTCTGCCTCAGTTGTAAATCTGGGGGCAAAAAAGCTAGTTGCTTCCCCCTGCACACCCAAGCTAGGAATTAAAGACCTGTACCAGTCATATAGAGCCTGAGTTGCTCCATTTCATCCCACGTTCAGTTTATTTTGTTCTGTCCCTGTGTATTCAGCTGCAGCTCTGTTCTTTCAAGACCTCACCATCCTGAAGAGCTAATCCAGGACGATTTACAGGGCTGCCAAGGAAAGGCTGGGTTGATGAGATAGGTGCCTGTGCTATTTCTTTCTGCTCCAATCATCATCAGTGAATAGTTAACAGCAACAATAAATTATTCTTAGGTTTCCAGTGCTGTGGTATCTGGAGCTTACCCCAGCTGCTGGGTTTCATTGTATGTCCCAGCAGCATCCCAGGCCCAGGGGTTTTCGTGGCTTCATCACCTACTGAAGAGTAATGCGTAGGGGTACGCTTGCCAGGGGCATGGAGGACATGTGGGTTGTGACAATATCCAACCAATGTTTCATAAATTAAATGACTAATTCATGAAGAGAATTTGTCACACTCCAGGAGCCACGCTGAAGCTGAATGCTGGCTTGATTGCAAACATCCATTTAATGGCTGGACTCATTGCAATCACAGGCATTTTAAACAGATTTTCATTGGTGTGTGGGCACAAATTGTCAGGTAGGATGAAAAGATCCTTGTCCTTCATAGCGCAAGGTCTGAAAGCTGAGCGTGAGGAGAACAGCCCTTGGTATGTCGTCACATCCTTGGAGGCCCCCACTCCTCCACTCCTGCCCACCCTCCTAGCTGGGCTCAGGGAGGATCTCCAAAAGGGAAGTCTGCTAAGGTTAGATGTGAAGTGTTTGGACTATTCATGGCAGAAATGTTGGAGAAAATGGAAGAAAATATTTTATCAGCATTCCTAGAGGAAAATTACAACTTTTGAATGTTTCAAATTTTTTGTTTTGTTTTGTTGGGGTTTTTTTAAGAGAGAAAACCAGAAACTTTGTTAAAATTCTAGTTTTCCAGAACTGGATTAATTTAAACTTTGGAGAATTACTGTCTCTGAAATAAAAGCCACAAGAAGTTTTCAAAGACAAACGGAAGAAGGGTGCCCTGCTCTAATTTGTGATGGAAGCAGTGTGTATGAGTAACAGCTTTTATAAAGTGGATTTGAGGGATGTGCTGTTTGTTATGGGAGTCATGGCTCCCTGTAGCTGCCAAGGATCACCTTTCTCCACAAAAGGATTCACACAGTTATCGGATTTGGGAAAAAACAAACAAACAAAAAAAAAACCAAGAAAAAAAAGATGGTAAAACACAAATTAAGGTGTGACATTTTTCAGTTTAACATCATGAAAGTCAGTTTTCATCTCTTACTAGAAGTTTAAATAAAAGTAAATTCCACTGAAAATGTTATTTGCTCCTTTAGACGGGAGTGTCAAGCAGAATACATTTAAAAGAAAGAACTACTAAGCAGATGTCTGATTAAAGATACATGAAAGTATCTTATAATCTGTCAATGAGATAACATTAAATGAACCTGAGGATTCAGTTGATTTAAGTTTAAAATATAAATATTAAGAGCCAGGCAACAGTGTCCCCATGCTCATCCTATATAATTAATCACAAGTAAACTGCCCCTGCTTTCAGACTCAAGGAAAGAGAATAGCCAGGACTCAGCACAGATCTCACAGTGACATAAAATCGGCACCAGTTGAAATCACATCTCCTGCAGCCATCAGATAGCACCTGTTGCATCCTCATGCAGCTGAACACCATACACCACCCAGGAAAACCCCAGAAGGAAGGGATGGCTCCCAGGGAGGTGAGAAGGAGGCAGTGTCAGTCCCTTTGTCACCCCATCCCCAGGGTAATATATGCCAGGACATGACATTTTGCATGCATGGAAACTCCAGTACTGAATGACATCAAGTATGAGGTTTCCAAGTGCTGCAGTGCCAAAGCTGTCCTCATTGCCTCCAGCCTGGATACAGAAAATTTCCCTAACCATTGCCCGCCAGGAGAAACTGGCTTTGACCCCAGGCAACATTTTTTGCCATGCTGATATATTCCTCCCAGTGAGCAGCAGCTGCTTTTGCACCGGGAAAGTAAGAGGGAGTCTCATCCTTGAGTTACCTGATGCTTTGCTTTTTGGTAACAATGTTTTGGGGAAAAAATGGTTGTTCAGTGACAGACTATCTCTGCCTCTCATCTTCTCTGCCACACAACCCTGCCCTCCTTTCATGGGGAATAAGTTTCTAGTAATGCAAGTTCCTGCTGGGTTCCACAATAATCTTTCCAGAAAATGTTCAAAATGTGTATTGCATTAAAAGGTGGATGAAGATGAGCCAACTGCCTTGCTGCTAGCACAGCAGGCAAGCCAGGCCACCACCCAGGGAGAGGGGTTGCACCAAGCAGGGCAGCAAGAAAATCCCAAGACAGAAGCAGTGAGCGTTGAGCTGCCTGGTCAAGGAAGGGCTGGAAGGAAAGAGATGGAGATGGCAACTGCCATTGATGAAAATCTGAATTTATCTGTGTAGGAGCATGTGGGAGCATTGCCCTCGTGGCAAAAAAAGGCTTGGAGTGGGCTTTGTTCTCCTGTATTAGCTGTGTGAGCAATAGGATAGGAGCTGCACACCACCACAAATAATCCTTTGCATTTTTAAACCAAGACACTGTGTGTACGCCATTTCTTCCAATTGGTCCAGTATAGGCATTTAATAGGCTAAATGGTGTAATACATCTACAGGACATACATTAGTTGAATATTATATACAGGTGGCATTTTACAAAATTAGAAAGAACTGAAATAGAGCAAAATCCAACAATGTCTTACTCCATAAAACTTCCTTTCTGCACTACATGAAATATTCTACAAGCTAGACTAGAAAAATATGACTGAATGTCTTTTTTTTCCTTTTTAATTTCTACAAAGCTTTTAATCCAGAAAAAAATACAAAACAACTATTGAGTTTATTAGAGAGACAACACTTGCACACAGACAGATTAAGTTGACATTCATAGACCTGCAGGTTGAATAAATAGGGCTTGTTTGTATAAAACAATTTTCTTTCTATCTTGCTCTCCTATTTTAGAGCCTCTGGCCCATGTTCAGAAAAATAAAAATGGGAGGAGGAGTTTGGCTTTGCATGGTTGTTAAACTGAGGCAACACAGCTTTAGGAGAAAGCTTTAGTTTGAAACATCCATTTGCTACAGGTAGAATACTCCAAGGAAGCAGCATGAGAAGGGAAAAGGGAAGAGAGGAGTAATTAGGCTGGAAGGAGGAGATCTGGCATGTCTATATGGGAAATCTGGCATTTCTATCTAGCTTTATTTACTAGGATGAAAAAAGTACTGCTGCGTGGCGTTTTTTTCAGGGTGTATGTAGAATTTGCTTGTTTCTTTGGGAAACTTATTTAGGGAAGTGCCATTGACCTCAGGTGGAAATAGGATAAGGGCCATCCAGAGCAGGAAGGGAGGGAGCGTCTGAAAGCAGATAGAGAGCACATAAAATTGGGGGAAGTGTTTCAAACAACTGTTTTTCCTTTTATAAAGCGAAAAGCAAATTAAGTGATATGTCTAACGTCATTCCTCATGGAGCTGGGCAGATGGAGATTGAAAGGAAATCACACAGCTAAAAATATGTCGTCACCGTCGTTGTTTTTCCCCCAGAGCTTTGTAAAATGTCTTGACAGTCGATGCAAAAGCAGCATTTAAAGAGCACCTCACATCTGCCCAGCCGCTTTGCCAGCGCAGCTTTCCTCCCACCATGACCAGCTGCAGACAGGTCCAAGCTGGAGACCTCTCGCTGCTCATGCACTACCCAAACACATAGCTTGAGCTTGTTTTCGCTTTGTTGACTTTACCAGAACATTGTCACCAGCAAAGGGGATGACGGAGATGGCAGCCAGATTTAGGAGGTGCTCTGAAACCTTCAGTTACTCTGGTGAAATTCAGTGCTCTGACCAGAATCCCACTCATCCAACAAAATAATTCTGTGACAGCATAGGTAAGAGAGTTTACATCAAGAAGGCAAAACCGATTATCATATAGGTTGAGAGAGCAAAGTTTAACTTAAGTATCACATACTATACTACACTGCTTATAAAAAGGGTTCTAGATCCCAAGCACCCCAAATAATGAGCTATAGTTTTGTACATAAATTAATGTTGCTTTGAAGTAAAATAGTCTCTTTCCTTTGTATTAAACATTCATTGCACAGAATTCTTTGTAAGTAAATATATTAAATTTGGTTGCTAAGAAGGTATAAACTTATGTTATTAATACATCTGGCCAGTAAATTTTATCCACCATCACACAATTAAAAGTTGCCATTAGAGAAAATTATTACTGGAGAAAAGAAAGCACTTGGAAGTCAACTTAGGAGTTAATGCTGGAAGAAATCCCGTTATTTTGTTCCACCTAAAACGAGTGGATTCTTCCGGCTGCAACATTAATTGGAAGTACAGACCCCATCCAGGCCTGCAGAGATGAAGAAAGCCCTGTAGCTTACAGGGCACTTGTCACTGACACAGTCAAACCCTTCTGAGTACATGCATTATCTATCTCCACCAACACTGTCCAAAGGGTAGTGTTTTGGGTTGAGGTCGGTGCTTCTCCTGGGACGATAGGAGGGAGTCTCTGGGAGGTCCCTGTGGAGGAATGGGTTCACCCCTCTCTAAATGGCCCCCAAATCCCCAAGGAAAATCCACTGGAGGACTGAGGTGTCCAGAGACAGCTTGTCCCACCGTGAGCTCTGGTCTCCAGGAGATAGGGGGCCATGCAATCAAAGCCCAGGGGGCTGTGCCACAGGTGAGGGCAGCCCTGGTGCCAGAACTCCCACCGGCAGCACTGCTTGAGCAAGAGGGAGATGGGTGTGGGTCCCACCACCTTGGCCCTCCTTCACCCCCTCCTACTGTGGGTGGCTTGGGGAGGATCAGGCAAAATAGAAGGTGGGTTTGGGCTGTGCTATGGAGCTCCTGTCACCCACCCCAACCACTGCCTGGCTGGGGTTGAAGGAGAAATAGCTGGGCCTCTGCACCTACGTTATACACAAAACATACCAAAAGGAGAATCATCACAACAATTTCTATTAATAAGGAGGGACAAATCCAGCCCTGGTGAAAGCAGGAGCCATCTCATTGGATTCAAGGGAGAGGAGTGTGCACCACTCCACGGCTGGACCTGGGCCTGAAGAGCGCACGAACAGCACGACCCACCCCACCAAGCCTACAACAGACAGCCTCACTCCACAAACACCAGCGATAGCTAATCGCTTCGTCAATGTACAGCAAGAAAGCGTTTCCAAAAGGCGTCAGTCAGCCTTATCCAAAAGGCAGCTAAGAAAAGGCTGGTTCATCTGAATTTGCAGAGGTTAGCCAAAGGGAGAGAACTGCTCTGGGCCATCCTGGGGCAGCAGCCTGGAGACAAATCTTACACTTGCGTCTCTATACAAAAGTTACAAAACCAAATGGTGACATTATATTACATCTATTGTCCGTAATATCACAGTGATAGTTTTAAATGGCTAAAAACAAGAAATGTTTTAGATTTAAGACATCCCTCCTGTAGAAACATAACCCCTTTGTCCTGCTGTTGATACCTGAAAGCAGCCTTGCTTGAAAAGGTAAATCCAATGAAATGTGCTAATTGAAATTAGGAGCATTTTCCCCTGATAATCACATATTTCCTAACACGTCCCATTGTTTCCCAAGGAAAAATTAAACAAATAATACGAATCCCAGCCTGAAAATCAAAATGTTGAAAAGAACAGTTCTAAAGCCCAGATGCTTCTTACCAGGTACTAACTAACTAAAACTCTTGCAGATTTAAATACAGATTACTTTGACATGTCTTCAGAATGTGTTAGCTTTCCAACAACATTCACAATGAAGTTTCACTTCTGAGGCCATGGAGTCCCTACTCATCCTCTTCAGTTCTGCTTTCCAGAGTATCATCTGTACTTTCTTCCACTTCTTGAGCTGGGTGCGCTAAAGTATCTGCAAAGAAATAGTTCATCAGCATTTATTTCCCCATTCAGGTACAACAGCCTTAACTTGATTCGCTGCTCCACCAGGCAAATGATCTGAAGGGTGCTCAGACTTGACATCAGCAATTTGCTTCACTTGCAAACCAGCAGTTAAACCTGGAGTAGGGCACTCTGAATGCATCACTGCCTGACTTTACAGGGGATGTCAGACCTCAGGACGAGTAGTGAGATGAGGTGATGATCCCTCTCATTAAAAGCAGGACAGTGGGAGGGCTACCTGCTGTCTTAGTGAAATCTGCTCAAACAATCAGTCCTGAAGACATAATGAGTCCTAACATCACTGCATAAAAACAACATAGAGGCCATAGCATGCAGCCCAGAGGTCAGGCCATAGATTTGGCTCATATATTTTCCTGAATGATCAAATCCTGTGGTTGCCACCACCCAGAAATGTCAACTGGAATAGCTAGTGATTTGACACTTCAAGATCAGACCATTCGACATCACTCCTTTGAAGGTAAGGAAAGGTGCATCTTGCACCCCATCCTGGCTGCTGTCTCTGGGCACTTGGGCTGCAAATGGTGCACTGAAATGGAAACCATGTCACCCTTTAAGGGAAAAGGACAGCACTAAGATGAAAAAAAAAACCAAAACAGAAATAGACCAGTTTCACACTGGAGCATTCACTGTGCAAGCTACACTCCAACAAGCTCTTATCTTCTGCCATATTTACACCACAGTGACACTATTAGTCATATCTACATCTTTGTAAGCTCCTGCTACATTAATGCAGTCCTGGGACACCATGTTGCTTTGAAAATGTGCAGCTGTTAAACACTTTGCTTCTAGGCTAGAAGACAGGGAGGTGGATATTCGCTATTGAACAGGATTACTGTTTCCTAGAGTGAACTAGTAAAGTGCAGTAAACTGCCTGTTGGCCATGCCAATGGCCAGCATTGAGCCTGATGCAGATGAAAACACCATGTGCTCAAAAGCTACAAGGAAATTCTCAGTCCACAGGACATGCTTTCTGGTGCAGGTGTTTCTGGGCATTTTCAAGCACCTACTGCTCTTTGGTACACTATTAACCTCAGTGCATGGCATGGCCTGGAACTGATGTTTTCTTATGGTGAACAAGGATGAAAACAACCCATTCAGACCTTCAAGATCCATCTGCTGCTGCTGCTGCTGCTGCTGGACACAGACTCTTTGGTCACCATGAAGACCCTTCTCCTCTGCTGATTTCAGGTCATCAGGAGGCCAGCGCAGCTCCCCGCTCTCCACCTCACCAGACTCAGTTGGCTCCACCACAATCGATGGCAGTCTTTTGGACAGCTTGGGGTACTTCTCACGTGAGTCTGGGAAAGCCTAGTGAGACATTTGGGGACATGCCCATCAAAGCCTTGCCCAGGGATGCATATTTGAAGCAAACAGAGTACACGCCCCATCCGAGCATCCTTTCTACATCTGACATGCACTCCCGCATCCACCAAAAAACCCTTTCAAACTGGTCCAGGGCAAGCAGTCCTGCACAGAGAGGATTGAAAAAGCAGATGAATCCAACTCCTCACCAGCTAAGTGTGGACGCAGAAGTACCAGTAGGTCTCAGAACACTCTCCCCTGCCCTTGCAATCCCTTGTTGGTCAAAGACCATGACCAGAAACTCAACTTTGCTCACCAGCGCACAGGGCAGATGATTGCCATGGCTTGTGTGATCCAATGTGTGTAATAAAAACGGAGACTTAGGTGACAAAATTCATTATGTTGCCAAACATCTCTATTTCAGTTCTGGTGTTTTTTTAGGACAAAAGGTCATTGCTGTAATGCTAAGCTAAATGTCTGCTGCAGCCCTTCTAGATGCTGTCCTTTTATTCTGATATGAAATCCATGTTTTCTTGCAGTGAGAGTTTATTAAGAAGCCACCACTCTGCAGAGCTATTTTCTGTAATGTGAAACACTGTACTTTACAATGCATTCACATAAAACAGGTAGCCTCAGAGATCATCATTACACGAGGATGGTGCCAGCTATTATTTTCATTTGTCACATTTTATTATTTTCATTTGTTACAATGTGTGCTCCCAGCCTGGAAAGCCAGCCGTATCCTGAGCTGCATCACAAGTAACATGACCAGCGGGTTGAGGGAAGTGATTCTCTTCCCTTGCTCTCGTGAGACCCCACCTGCAGTACTGTGTCCAGTTCTGGAGTCCCCAGCATAAGAAGGACATGGAGCTCTTGGAGCAAGTCCAGAGGAGGGACACAAAGATGATCAGGGAGCTGGAGCACCTCTCCTATGAAGACAGTCTGAGAGAGCTGGGGTTATTCAGCCTGGAAAAGGCTCCAGGGAGACCTCACAGCAGCCTTCCAGTACCTGAAGGAGCCTACAGGAAAGCTGGAGAGGGATTTTTGACAAGGGCATGGGGTGATAGGACAAGGGGGAATGGTTTTAAGCTGAAAGAGGGTCAATTTATATTGGATATTAGGAAGAAATTCTTTCCTGTGAGGGTGGTGAGACACTGGCACAAGTTGCTTGGAGGAGTTGTGGCTGCCCCCTCCCTGGAAGTGTTCAAGGCCAGGTTGGATGGGGCTTTGACCAACCTGGTCTAGTGGGAGGTGTCCCTGCCCATGGCAAGGGGGTTGGAACTAGATGATCTTTAAGGTCCCTTCCAAGCCAAACCATTCCAGGATTCTATGAAGCTGCAGGTCAAACACTATGCAGCAATTAGAGCTTGAAGCTGAACTCCGTCTTTTTAGTGAAGGATATTGTAACACATAACACTGCTTTCTTGTTTTCAACATAGCTGATTCATTTAAATCTCTCAGGGTGCTTTGTTTAGGACTGAGGTTTTTTCCTGGTTTTTTTTGAGGAAAACTCATTCCAGCTCCTCCAGGATGTTAACATAAGACAAACTGTTGCTACCTTGCTGAAACTTTATCTCCTGGCTTCTCAAACATGCATATACCTACACTAATGGGCTGTAAATTTCTCTGTGCTAGTTGAGTTTTATTTTATTTATTTGCAACAATAAAATCAAAGTGCAGACAAGGGAACTGAAGCAGGGGTTGAGAGCAAGAACCATCCCAGTTTAACTCCAGGCACTGCAGCAGGTTTGCTGTGTACCTGTGGGAACCTCCACGTAGATTTGCAACACATTCACCACTGAGTCGGGGTATCTGGTTAGACTGAGCACTGCTGGTGATGTGAGCCAGTCTCTGCAGAGCTCCTCTTACTAGCACAGGCAGAAACACACAGGTATTCTCTAATCACCGTAAAACTGGGCACATCCTTCAGGACATTGCCAGGGACCTGAGGACTGTAGTGTCATAACCCACTGGAGGTGTTCGCTCCATGGGTTTTGCAACCTTCCTTCATTCCATTAGCTGCTCTAAGATCTTAAAGTTTAGTTGTCCCATGTGACATCAGAGCTGGCATGGGGAGGGAAGCCCTTGGGAAGGGCAATTCTCTTTCTCCATGTCTGGGAAGCAACAGGCACCTCTTTACCATTGTTGAGATGACTGTATCTGACTTCTGGAGATGGAGAAGAGCAGTGATTACCCACACGCCCTCGCTCTCCATAGTAGTGTTGGGAGGATTCATTACTCATTGCAAATCTACCTGAAGGTAAAAAATGTTGCACATTATTGCTAGTGTTGCAAAACAAGACACAATTAAGAAGGAATTTTCTAGATAAAAAAGCCCCTCCAGTGCAGCTACATCGGGTGAATCACAGAAGGTGAACCTTCCTAATGCCTCCCTGAGCTGCACTCACACAGACCTAACTCATCCTGATCAAGCAATGCTGCTCCTGCTGCCTGTCAGAAAAGTTTCCCCCAACTTCCCATTACACAGCCTCCTCTTGAGCTGTTCATAATTTAGAAGGAAATTTCCATGGCATCTGTCCCAACTGGGAGGAATTCTTAAGAAGTTTCCAATATGATCCTGCTATTTAAAAATATGAGACAAAGTGAAAACTCCCTGGCCAGGACAGGTCCAGAGACATCCTGAGCAGCAGTACACTCTTCTTCAGACCCACAGCGGAGCCCAGCTCCCTGAGCCTCATGGCTCAGCTGGCAGAAAATTGCCATAAAGCTGTGGGCAAGTTGCCTTATTTCCTCCCAGGCCCGCAGAGGCAGGAGGCAGTGACCTCTTTGCCCGCTGCTGCTCAGCCTGCTCGGGTGCCAGAAGGCTGCCCGAGAGCCATGTGGTCCCCAAGCCTGGTGACAACTCCTGTCAGGGGGATCTAATGCAACAAAAATCCTACTTTTTCATCAGCCTTCTGAAGGCCTAGGAAATGACACACACACTGATCTAAAAATGTGTGAAGAGACGATTACTGCGGCTGCTACAAAACTTAGGAAAGGCACCTCTGCAGCCTCGGCTTGGCTATTTTTGTTCATGTCACTCTCATATGGTCTTTTCTCACACCAATCACATCATGTTTTTTCCCACTGGAGCCCAGTATTTACCACATCCCTCCAGGAATGAGTCAGGGCTGGCAGGAAGCAGGGCTGCCTGTCGGGCCTCGCTGTGTTTTTCTGCGGAAGCTGGAGTGTGTGACGAGTGGGCAGGAGACTGCGGGAAGAGAAGGACCGGTCTCCTGGCCAGAGTGCTTGGAAGTTGCTGGAAGGAACCTAGATTTCACACTGAGTCACTGACTCTCTGCTACCTCTCATTTCTTTTTGCTTTTCTGCCTCAGTCAGCCATTACTAATACCTGGATGGTATTACCTTCTCACAGAGGGCTAGGGTAAAGGATCTGTGGGAAAACCTCTGGAGCATATGACAGGGACACCACAGAAAAGCCACAAAGACATAGGTGGAGTTGGAACAGAGTTTGGACAATGTACACTAACACAATAATGAAAACCTGAGGCTCAGAGAAAAAGAGAAAAGAGAGTATTGAAAATGTGCTCTTTGAGTGAGCAGCATCTACCCTGTGCAGTCAAGGAGGCATGGGAAAGTCTATGGTACATGCTTTAATTGCATACAGCCTTTCATTACATGCACGAGGGATCTGAAAGGAATTTGCAATATTTCAGTTCTGACCTTCCTGGATTACAAATTCTTGAGTTTAACCTACAGCAGGCTTCTCCTAGAGTATCTTTCTGAATCTCCTCACACTAATACATCTTGCTTTGAGAAGCAACTCAGGTCCACCAGGACACGTTAGCAGTGACAGCAAGAGTCACAAGCACAACCACAGAGCACAAACAGGGGTGCAGGGGCTGTCACAAAGGGAGCTCAAGACATCGTGATGCCTCCTGCTGGGGACAGCACTGCAGGCAGGTACATGAGTGGGTGTCTGAGACCACCTGGGGACAGAAAATGCTCTTGCACTTGCCAGCAAATGGCCCTGACCAGTGTGGCTGCTATGATGCCACAGCCATTTATATGAATGACACCAAATGGTCCCTTTTCTAAAAAGGGAGCTCCCTTTGAGCCCGAGGAAACTTAGCTCATTACAAGGGGTGGCTGTATAAAGCTGTGGTACAGTATAGGCTGGATGCCTTCATCGTGCGATGGTGGCTCAGACCTGAACTCTTGCTGAACAAAGAGCCTCTTTGACTGCATCTCCACAGGGGTGAGGCATCACTACCACTGTGTCCCAGAGGCCTGGCATCCAACAAAAACTCTTACCTTGTAAAAATAAAGCCTAAGTAGGATCAAACATGACCCTGAAGGGCTTGTTCTTCTGGCAGCTGTGCTCTGCGATTCAACATCTACATGTATGACAGTTATTGGTTGCATTACATTGCTTTTGAAAGACAACTCAGAATACTTCCCAGTTTTTCTAAAATTACCTGGCTTGAAGGGCCTCCTTCTTCCTCAGGAGTCTGGCTCAGCGCAAATTCCTCCATCACCGGTTCCCGTGTGTTCATCACCTCTGTCATGCTGCAAATATTAAGTCAGAGTGGGAAAATTCAGCTTTGAGCTTTTGCCTCACAGCTACTTTAACAAAAGACTTTGGCTTTTCATACTTGTTAAACATATTTGTTGAAATAATTGTGTTACAGATTGTCCTTTCTAAACAGCCCCCCTGAGGAGTGTTTCCTTGTCTTCTCCAAGCCAACTGCTACCACTGCATGTCATGCTGCAGAGCAGGGCATCGACCTCACCCCCCCAGGACAGCAGAGAGGACCCCCATAGAGTCCCAGAGTCACCAGCAGAAAAATATGAGCCCTCGTATGATATCAGCAATCAGTTCATTACCAATATATGAGCTCAGAAATTGCACCTGTGGACCAAAACAAGTTACTCGTGGAAGTGTTCAGGTTACCCTGGAAGTGTTCAAGATCGGGTTGGATGGGGCTTCGACCAACCTAGTCTAGTGGAAGGTGTCCCTGCCCATGGCAAGGGGGTTGAAACTAGATGATCTTTAAGGTCCCTTCCAACACAAATCACTCTATGATTCTATGATTTTATGAAACATCAGCTTTGAATTAAATTCTCATTCTGATTCTTCATAACAGCTTCATTATCTGCTCTTCCCAGGTGCTTCTTCCATTTAGTTATGAGCCACCACTTCTTTTTAAACTGTTAATTCCAGACACACCAGCTGCACACCAGTGTCTAAGGGTCAGATTTTCTGCAGCCTTTACTTGCCTGGGTGCTTAGAGGTGTTGAGTGGGATTTTCAAATGCATCAGGGAAGGCTGGCACCTAAATCTCATTTATATCGGGGACTTAGGAACCTAAACTGTTCATGTGCCCATTAAGCATCTCCCTGTGCTGTTCAGCACCCAAGGCACGACAGCTCTGACCCTCGCATTCTCCTTGTGCACTTCGGCACCCTGGAGCAGAGGGATGACAGCCGGCTGCAGTCCTCGCTGCAGGGAGCTCAGCCCAGCCCAGGGCTGGGGAGCCATGCATCTCTATAGCATTAGGATTTTCCTCACATTTGAGATTTACAGATACAGCATTCTATTGTAAAATTTGAGGATGCCTAAGAACTTCATAACATGTATTAAGTGTGTAGGAGCAAACAGAGCCTGAACCACTCTGTTTGACCTACTGACTGAAGGAGCCACGTTCATTTTGGATGGGAATACATCAGCCCTGGGTGGGTTTGGCCCTGGACATTTCACTCTCCCTAGCTGGCATTTGTCAGGTACAGCAGCTAGTGGCTGCCAGTACCTCCTGCAGCACACAGAACGTAGGCATCATCAATTACACCACCCTGTCACCTGCCACAGCAAGCACCCTTTTAGGCATGACTAAATGCTGCCATTAATTCTGGTCCTGCTTCACACACAAAAGCCTTCTTTGTAAATGCTGCTCCTACTGAGAAATGCAAACTAAAACATCTTAAGGATAACTTGTTTCAGGCTTACATTACCAATTACCCCACAAAACTAAATCTTACAATATCTGCAATTACTACAAAACCCTTCACAATGACTTTAATTAGCTGTAGCACAGAGCAGCGTGATATCACGGAGACTTTCACTCCCACTGAGGCATATTTAAAAAAGAGCACAGCAGAGCCAGAAGACACTTGAGCTCAGCTGTGGGCCAGGACCCAACCCCATAGCCATCCATCAGCTCAGGGAAAAGCCCTGAAGCACCAGTCTGGACCCAACCAATGCTGAGCTAAACAGCACGCTTCCTGGTACACACACACACACAACAGGAGAGCAGAACCAGGCTCTGAAACTCAGCAAGGAGCTGAACCAAACCCCTGATCTGGGCATCCCCCAGATCACACAGCCTGAATCCTTCCAGAGCCACAGAACAGTAGAAGAGGGACAGATTCTGCCTGCTAGGAAGAGAGTTTTGATCTCCCTGCCCTTGCTTGGACCTGTGTTCTTCCCCAGGGATACCACATCAGGACACCACAGACCACCTAATCAGTAAGATACATTTATTTTCTGGATACATTATTTTATTTCTGAAGCATCCAGTGGGCCATACCATTGTGCACCCCTGGATGACAGCACTGAGGGACTGGTGATCTGGAAATAAGAGACCCTCTGCTGGAGCGGTAACCATGGGCCCAGCTGAGCCACCCCAAACCAGCACATAAAAGGTCAGAGCTGTGCCCTTGGACCCTTCCCTGACCAAAAGGGAAGCAGCACTAATCCCTCAGTTGCCTCCTTCCTCTGTTCACTCCTGGTGCTCATGCAGTTCTTGCCTTTTCTTCCTGACCTGGACCTTGGTCCCAGAGGGACCTTTATGCATCCTTCCTGATGCCCCTCCAGCACTGCAAGATGACCATGCTGGGCCACAGCAGGACCCCATTCACCCACCCCAACTCTTTAGGAAGATCTGATTTGGAGTGCTTTCACATCACCTGTTAGCCAGACCCAAACATAAGCCTTGCAGAGCACAGTGCCCACCACCCTGACCATGTCCAAGATGAATGTCTTTCTTTTCAGATCAGTTCTGGGCTTCGGTGCTCCATCCCCAACTGTCCTGATTTGCAGGGAAAGGGAAATTAGAAAGTGTGTGCCTGGCTGGAAATAATCTTGGAGGCTTTGAGAGGGGCCAGAATTTATGAAGTCCTGGGCTTGGCTACCACAGAGAAGGCATGTCCCACTGCTGTGTGTCCTGGGGGTTGGTCCCCACCAGTCAGCAGCAGATCCCTGCAGTACCCCACAACTCGTTGGCTTATTTTAGCAGCCTTTCAATACATGCCAAGTGTTTAAAACACTTCTCCGCCCTTGTTCCATGGGACATTAGAGATATACATCCACACATGCACTGTCAAATGTGTCATATGAGTTCAAAGATGTTGCTAAGACCTCATGAAATTCTAATATTGAGCAATAATGGGCTCCGTGCTTCCTTAAGACCACATTACACCCTGCAGATTATTATTAAATGACAAAGACAAATTATTCTAGCTAGGAAAATGGTGACAGTCCTGCCAGTGTTACAGCAGATGCCTCAGTGAATCAGCTCCCAAGCTGTTGAAGCCCAGGCTATTTCACAAAATTTGTGCAACTTAAGGCTTTGATTGAATAGGATGGCAGAAGTGATTGTACTTGATGTGTCTCAGAAAAGAACATGGGGCCACACAATTGGCAAGGAATTAGGCTTTGACTGGGATAGATTAATTGTTCTCAGTCTCCACTTCAAGACTGTAAAGAAAGAGAAGCAATCTACATGGGCTACGAAAGCAGTGATGCTTCCAACAAGCTTAACTAGGTATTTAACACTAAAAATTACTAGAAGAAAAATAATTGAGAATGCTGCTGCAAATCCACTCATCTTAAACTTCAAAATCACCTGTAGGACATCACTGAATTGTTTATAGAGCCACAGAATCTGGAAAGGGGGTTTGGTTCCTGCTTAGGGCTTTTTTACCTGTGATATAATTTATCAGCAGGAGAATATTTTACTTTTCAGCCAGTTTTGACAGAAAAATATCGAGTCACTTTTACTGCTGCTTTTATGTGAGATGTACAATGGAAAAGTGGCTGATACAAGCAAATTATTATAAGAACTGTATCTTTTTAAAATTCAGTCTTGTGTTCATTTTATGTACGGTAGGTGCTGATACCACCAATGACAAGCAGTAGCCATAGTGATGCAAAACAAGGCAATAAATAGCATTTACAAAGAATAAATTCTGTTCTGGTGGATGAGTCACCTACTCTGAACCTTAAAATTCTTGTGGCAGTGAATTAAGAGATGCATTTACTTCCCCTAGGTTTAATTACGCTCAAATATACCAATTAGGGGAGAAAAAAAAAAAAGCAAAATTTGTTCTTGCTTTTCTGTGAGAAAATTTAGAGATGATTATCTTAAATGCATCTGCTACAGTTGCAGGACCATGCTATGCTGATCTGTTTCCAGGGGCATAGAGCAAACACACAGCCCGCTTTCTGCTGTTTGTGATGGCACTAACCAGGTCAGTAATGTACAGAGCAATATATAGGTTGAAAAGTGCTAAACCACTTACCACGAGAAAGCACTCAGGAAAAATGCACATGTTTTTACTTTAGTTTTTGAACAGAGGGCAAAACTAACCTGCAAAATTCCTGGTGGCAAAAGAGTATTTGATTCAGGATACAGAAACATGAAGCACTTATGAGACTTTGAAAAACAGGTTGCATGATGCAAGCAAAGATTTCCTTAAGAAGAAGTGTAAAGCCACATTTGATGGGGCAGGCTAAACCACGGTGAAGAACAGCTGTTACCTGAAGCAAGGACCAGCCTGGAAGATGCTCAGACACACACCAAACACAGGCCTGATCCTGCTCTCAACTCACCAACCAGGATGGGCAGCAAAGGGGACGCTTGGCCAGAGGACACAGCTCAGTGGGGAATAAATGGCAAGTACAGGGCAATGACAGAAGAGAGCACAATACCTTCAATCACATCAACGGATGTCACTTCCAAAAACTGTCCTCACTGCAGATGTTCACGTCACTGATGAAGTGTCGTGTAATCTCTGTCAACCCTAAACGTGTCTGAAAGAGACAACACAACAGAGTCAGAACATGTAACCAAAGTGACAGCACTGGCAGCCACTGGTGGGAAAGAGTACGACTGAAAACTGCAGAAACTCCTGCTGCTAAGGTTTGTATAATTTTCTACACCAGATGGGAACTGATCTCACTAAGGACACAGTTCATAGAGTACCTAGTGAATTACTGAGGCAACTAATGTTCCAAAACCACCTGAAGCTCTTAGGTGAAATACCTTGCAATCTGACTCTTTTTGTGGTGATAAACCTTATTCCTTAGTGTAAGATACATAAAACCTGCTGAAACTGGGACACTCTAAAATTTTCCCATATGGGAATTTTGATGATAGTTGGAAAATTAGAAGATAAAAATGTACACCCTTATTTGGCAGGATCAGTGTGCTTAGTGAGACAATGGTTCAAAACATCAAAGAACGATATTCCTGCTCAAGAAGCTACTGGTCAAGACACAAAGCAGGTAAAAGAGGCTGAAAGAAGAAGTGGAAGTTAGGATTATATTACTACACTTTTATTACAGATGGGAGAGAGGAATGATTTTTGCAAAGGTCTACTCCAAGCTGAAGGTAATACTTTGACTGGTATCAGGACACGGAGTCCAGTGAGCAGAGGTAAGGATCCCACCAAATCTAAGTGCGAATCACCAATTTCTTATGACTTCTCTGTCAGAAAGTCTTAGTTGAGGAGCTTGAGAAGTTACAATGCTGAAATATAGTCAGTATCTTGGCCAAAGATTATTTTCTGAGAAATTTGCTTAGCTCTACAGCTTGCCAAATATATATTCATGCCAGCCACAGCTATTTCCTCGGATGGGAAAAAAGGTGTTTCCAGTGAATTGAATGGCACTAGTGTATATATTTTATACACTCCAGTGGTTTGGATTCCAGCCCAAGTGATTAAACAAATCTACCTGCTCTAGAGGCCTTCCTACGAAGAGTTGTAACACTGGTTTAACTCCACACTGACTTAATTCAAAAACAGCAACAGAGGAAAAACCGTGCATCGCATTCTGGAGATTCTTCTCATGCCACAGGCCATGCTTATTGCAAATTAGGGAAGCAGGAAATCACATCTCCATCCCCATGATTCAATTCAGAATGTTTAATTCTTGTCTGGCAATTTTCCTTCCTAACCAGTGATCAAACCAACTTCAGAGAGGCTAATGTTTTGTCCCTTAAAAATTCATGACTACACTCAGTGCTTGTCTCTTGTATGGAAACCAGAGAGCATTCGATACCATGCTACCCAATACTCTTGAAAGAAGATTTTTATCCCACTACCCATTACAAAACCGCTACCATTAAACTCATGAAAATTCAGCATGAATTCATCTACCTTCAACCTCTCCTTAGGAAAACACTGGATGTAAGAGTTATTACACTGAGTCATCTCTCAATGAGAGACAAAGTGGTGTAAGAGATAATGAACTGGGCACCACATGGCCACTGGTTGGAATCCAACCCAGAGCCCTCGCTATTTAGAGGTATCTTCAGATGCTCAGTTAGCAGTATAAAAGGGATCACACAGTACTGAATTAATTAAACCTATGTCCATTGTTTCTCCAGACTCAGCAAAGGACTTCTGGATTGAACTGACACAAGATCAATCTCATCTCCAGAGTTTTAGGGAACTCTGTACTACAGCACATGCAATGTTTGGGGGAGGACATCAGCCCCTGGGACTCAGCTACTTGAACACTGTAATAAAGAAAATTATTTGAGGACTGTAGTGTGGAAGAAGTCCCTTCTCCCAGCCCCACACAGCAATATTTTAAAACAGAAAAGCTTCTTTCCAGTCAAGACTGTTAAAGAGTTCAGTGTTTCCAGTGTATAAAACTACCAGAATGCATTTATTCTCTGAAAGGAAACACTCACTTTATCTGCCTAATAGATGTGATTATCTTCTTTGGCCAACACTTGAGGAAACATAAACTAATACTCTTCCTCCTACAATATCACTTAATCTTTTAAAAACAAAGCATGGCTATTGAGATCACGCAACAAACCTTTACAGCAGTGGAAACAGTCTGGAAATGACTCGAGTAAAGCCTTTCTCTGTTTACCACTTCTTGTCCTTTCTATCCACCTTGCTGCTTTGCTGATTAGTCTATCCTGGAGCCTATTTGCTCCATGAACTCTCTCCTAACCTACCCCTCTTTCACCCCCCAAATTAACTTGCCCTCCTTTGCCTCAGCTTGATAACCAGCTGCTTCTCTGGCTCCAGGAGTACCAACAGGGCTGTGCAGCCCCTATTTATTTCTCTCAGAGAAACTCAAACCCCTTGAGTCACCTGAAATGGGTCAGCTGGGCATCAGCTGGGCACCATGCTGTCACTGTGTCCTCCTCCCCTCCTCATTTGTCACATTGTGAAAGCACAGTGTGATGTGTTACATGTTATATGTTGGGGCTGGGATCTAGGAGTGTTTGTGCCCATTCACAGCAGAAATAACAACCATTTTCACACAGCCCATGAGGCATTGCCAAGCAGAGCCGCACGATGGTAAGCTCGTGTGCTGCTGTTAACAGTGACCATGAAGTCTCAAGTCTCAGAGACTGGTGAGACTGCCTGGCCACCCCTCCTCTGCGCTGGGCAAGCCCTGCTACACTTCCCAGTGAAGAACAGTTGATTTAGGGACTACTCCAATGAGCTGGACATGTCCTTGCTTCTTAAGGAGCTGTACCACAAAGGAAAGTGTGAAGAGATACAACCAAGTATACAATCATCTGAGAGATGGTTCCAGCAGTGAAATCAAGCAACACTTCCATGGAGGCCTCTTTGCCCAGATCAAGGGCCCTCCACCTCCCACCCCACACAAAAGGATGGACTTCCACCTGTGCTGCATGGCATGAGCCAAAAGACCAGGCACCCAAAGGTGCTCTGTGGGCTTCTCTCCCACTTTAGAAAGCATTTGGAGCACGTTGTGTATTTGGAGTTTCTACACCACAAGGACACAGTCTGTGCTGGTGAAGTGGTGTCACCTCCCACAGGAGGACAACTGGTGCCAGGGAGCAGGAGCAGGATGTTGTACAGCAATTCTGGCCGGTTGGGTGTGTGGGAAGCCCAGCCTGGCTGTCTCTACTGGGTTGTGCCTGGCCATGCCATGTGGGAAGAGGACTCCACCATGCACAGTAGCAGAGGCTTTCCCTTGGGATAAATGCACTGTGAATTGCAAAGCAGATGTTTTTAAGGTGAGCACGCTTCACCAGCAAAACAGAAATAAGAACTGGCTACAGGCTGCAATCCTAGCAGCCCACAGATTGGCCACTTGATAAAGGAGCCCCACATTTCAGAGACACGAACGCTACCGTGGGAGGCAGCAGCACCTCCAACATCAAGTCACTTATATTTCAAGATGCATCCTACCCTGAAAGCATCACCCCTCCTCTCCCAGCTGCCCCAGTGTTGGAGACAACCGGATGGCAGAGGGAGAGCTTGACCTCGGGTTGCTGCTAAGTTAGGCGGGACAGCCTCCTTCCTCCCCCCTTCCTGGGCTTCCCGAGTTAATCATTCCCCCACTGAGCACTCATGGAAATATTATGATAACAGCCTAACAATACCACATTGAGGGTGCACCTTGTAACAAATAAGTGTAGATAGGCAGCAGAAACTGGCCTTGAACCACTGCTCCACGTGCAGATTTGTCATTTTTCTGGCACTGCAAAAACGGGAGCCCTTCCTTCTTATTTCAATGGGACAATCCCAGGGGCTTTACCAGCCCCAAATTTAAATTGTGCTGGAGAGATGTTCCCCATAGGGCTCTGTGGGCTCAGCCTTGCATGGGCGGGGACTGTAAACACTGTGCTCTGGGAGCTCACCCATGCAGTCGCGGCACACACACGGTTCCCCCTGGTTTCAGACAGTGCCTCAAACAAACCAGGAGGTCAGCCTTGGGCATCCGGTCTCCCTTGCTTCACCCTGCTAAAGCCTCTGGGTAAATGCAAACTTCTCTTCATTCAAGGAGTCTAGTGTTTGTGTGTGCTACAAAAAGAAATCCTTGCCATTGATTACAAGGAAAATTGGGATGGGGCATGCATAAGAATGGTGTTAGGCAGGAGAAGCAATGGTCTACTTGATTTTTGTATGGTGGAAAATTCTGACCAGGCACACAGAACCCTGCTCAGCAAAACCCAATAAAGAGACGGGCCAAAGAGGTTTTTCCACCCAGAAGAAAGGATGCCTTATTTGGGCCACTTCACAGCAGCAGATCAGGCTGTCAGTTCAGCCAGGGTGGTTGCATGGGTGATCCAGGACAGAGCTACGGTTGTTGCAGGGGAGGAAGCCATGAAGGGGCTGCTCACATGGTACCAGAAGGTGCACATTCCTGCAATGGAACACATCGGTTGGTGTTTTCTATGGCCGGATGCTTCTGTGGATCCAGCTCTTCTATGCCTCAGTCTTATGTCAGTGCCCTAGGAGGACAAAGCTATGCCTTAGGTCCTGCAGTGCTTCAGAGGTAGGACCATGTCTGGTACCTCTGCTGGGGGTGGGACACTAGCTTCAACATCTTGGCACAACTCAAAATAGGTTCTTACCTCAGTGACACTCTGCAGCCTCCAGTTTCCATGACTGCCTACAAAGCTCAGCTTCTGGACACTGGATAGGAACTTGGACAGGTCTTTATTTCCCCCGGATGCACATTTGTAATGGATGCATTTTATGAAGTGTTGTGGGTTCCATGGGAATAGCAAAATGTAAATTACCGCATGGACCACGGAAGATAAATGTGTGTGTGTATGAACTCCTATTTAAACCTCCCACTTCTTTTTGGATGCAAATCTCTTTCCTAAGCAACTGAGAAAAGTGCGATATGTGTCAGAGTCTGGAGATTAGAGATCTGTTCTGTTCCCTCATTTCAGAAGCTCTTGTCTTCGGCCACCCACACAGTACTTGAGTTCTGCTCTCCACAGGCCAAAGCTGCCTTTCTCTCCTCAGCGGTGTGTGCTCCACAGAAGATGTCGATCTCTCTCAGGAAGCAGCAAGATGAAATGACTCTAGATGTGGAGGAGCAGGATTTCAGCATGAGACACAGCACGTAGTTTGGGAGAGTGAAAAGGGGTAGGAGGCTGCTATTTCCAGACCATGCTGCCTCTCACCGCTAACTTCGCAGCAAGCTGCAGTTTTTACTGTTTCTGCTCCAAAGAAGCTACTGGGGTAAATATCACCCTGGGGAATTTCTCCAACACTCATCTGTGGACTACCAACACTAGAAAACACAGGCTTGCAAAGGGCATGGTACTGGCACATCACTATAACTCTGCCCCCTTGACTCTTGGTGTTCACAGTGAGGCATCAGGGAACTGCTGTTCTTGCATCCCCAGCTCCTGGAGCGCAGTGACTACACACAACCCCCAACTTCCAGTTTGTTGTAGTTGTCCAAGTTCCTGCTGGCCCTGTATGCAAAAAGGAGCTAAAAACTTGACTCATAAAGAAGTCAAAGAAGAAGAGAAAAGAACTAAAATGTGCCTATCACAATTTTTAAAGCAATCTCATGATTTGGCAGTGATTTAACTCAGTTTTTCACAAATTATGTTTGCAGTCCTGCTTGCTATGGGTGCTTCCTTGGTGGGTTTTTCTTTTTTCTTTTTCTGTTTCCTGGCTGCTTTAGAGAAGCTCATTTATTTCAGCTCTTTGATCGCAGCACTAAACTACCTGAGCTTCCTCGTGGAAGATGCCCCAAGAGATAGGTACGGCAAGGGAGGAGAGCGGGGCAGCCAGCCAGGATGCTCGGAGATAGGGATGGGGAGCAGACAGCCAGGAAGACTGTGCAGAGCAGCGGAGGGAGGAAGAAGCAGAGCAGATGGGAAGAATGACTAAGCCAGCTCCTCCGAATGCTGGTAGACCTTGGTATCATGGAAATCTCCACAGAGTCCTCATGGAACCATGTGCCAAGAGAAAGTTTGGATCTATTTTTTTTAACATCGGATTCAGTAGCTAATTGATGTGAAAGGACCTCATTAAGAAAACAGCTCTATCAAAATTAGAGATAAGCCTCAACAAGCTGTTAAATGTTTTTAGAAATATGTCTTCTCGTACTCCTTGTGCAAATACTCTCTCATCTGAGAACCTGCTTTTGGGATCAGAAGTTCCTGTGCTGACAAGAGTGCTTCTGAGCTCTGCTCACACAGTGAACCTTGCATTGGCTTCAATTTCTCAAAACAACCTTATGAAGCCAGCACCTTACAAATAAGTACATTACTCCTTCTAATTCAGAGCAACCATTACTGAAGGGTCTCAGAAAGAAATGGTTCTGTTTCTGGGATCTTCCCTGGAAGATGATGATTCTCTCAACCTTCATATTTCATGTCATGATTGTCCCTCACCTCACACCACCCTTGTGAATTGGTGACAGATGAAAATTGGCTTCCTGTGCTTCATTCTACTATTCCGTAGGTATTTCTGGATGGTCCTGAATTCAGGCCACAATCCCACTAGCAGAAAATGAGTGAGGAAAAAGGTATCTTAGAGCACCAACACAGAGTAGATGATTTTTACATGAAAATGTCATGGGAAATGAATTATGAAATGTCTGATGTCTTTCTGGCACTGTGAAAGAACACTCCGGACAATCTGTCACTGGGCTCATTTCTAGGTGACAGAACATGATAAGAGTCAGAACATGATATGGTCAGTGAGAACAGTATTTACTCAAAAGATGAACTAGTTCTTTCCTTGTAACTTTGGGGAAATTAGAATGCGGTGTTGTCAGTGCTGTAATATGATGCAATATTGAGCAGTTACTAGAGAATTCAGTAAAGTCAATGCAGCAGAAGTGTTCGATCTAAAAAAAAATCAAACAAAAACCTACCACACACTCCTAGGACAACAAAGACAATGGAGAGACTTTTAATGTTCCCTGTCGGTAATTAACAGCACAACCACAGGTGTCGTGACATCACAACCTGACACCAGAGATGCAGCTAGGTTTCTCTAGGAATTAAAACTCTGTCATCTTAATTGAATTTCCAAGTATGTGAAGTTGCCCCAGCTTGAGATGGAGGATATGAGAACACCATGTGCTATCACAGTAGGGATAGGCATGATGGAGGGTGAGCACAACACACAGCTAAAAATAAAGAAATTATTAAAAAAGTAAAAATGCAGTACATTTTTATTTTGAATGAGTCATTAACTCTGAAAGCAGATATGCATTAACAGGGCTACGAGTCTTCCTGCCAACCAATTAACAAGCACCTTCCGGATCTAGAGGTCTCCTAAATATTTGCACGCAGGCTGTTTGTGTGTGTGCATGTCAGAGACAGAACTCAGCTGCAAATTCAGTTTACATCTTACAGAATTTGCAGTGGTCTCAACCAAGAACCTGGACTTGGACTACTCTCTCCTACACCTATGGGGACAGGAGCACCATGGGGCAAAACGCTGCAAAATCAGTTAACACACTCTGATGAGAGCAGGGGCTTGTCTTGCTGGACCACAGGTTCTTCCACTGGTATCTGCTCTGTAGAAGATGGTACTGGTCACACTCCCTCTGAGTCGTGAAGAAGAGGTGATCCCAGCCCCTATGGACTTGCAATCAAAGAGGGATAAAGGCTGGAACAGGGGGCTGAGATAAGGTTTTAAGGATCTGTTGGTATCAAGCAGTCTTTTTGATTCTACCTGGTTGTTACTGGTTAGCAGTTTTCCTGGGGTTTGCAATAAAGCCTTCCTTTGAAGACGGAAAAAGCAGGACATCGATTCATTTACAGATTTTTCCAGACAAGGTACCCATGTCTGAGGAGCAAAGGGAAGGGCTGTTGCTGAGGCAGATGCTGGTCTCCTCAAAGTCATGGCAGTGCTCCTCCTGTGTTGTATGACACAGGATCTGCCCCAGATCAAGGCTTCTCTGACTGACCCCTCCAAAATAGGCAGATGTGGTTAAATAGGCTCCAACACGGGGGCGTAATTTCAGAAATGAGAGAGAAGGAGCAAATTCAGCCTGTGACACTGCGGGGTTGATACCTGATCTATGCAAAAGCCTGTTGTTTAATACAAAGAGATCATTGTGAGAAGGGAGGGAAAGTAGTGACGATATTTGCACATTCATTTCTTCTGCTAAAGTAATGTACCAGAGACATTAGAGGAAATTCCACTTGATTGACAAATTGTCAGGCTAGATCGGGAAAGCAAGGAAACCCAGTCAAGTCATTCCCTGTTTGCTTGTTTTCTCTCTGTAATCATAATGTTGACTCTGAAAACATGTTTTTTTAAATGGTATATTAATTATCGAAACCCTGAGCTGTGAGCTGGATTCTTTCCTGGGCACAAATTTTGTTGCTCATTAAATCTGAGATGGAAAACACTGGCTTGAGCCTGGTTGTGTGTAGGCAGATTTCCCCGCTTCTCCTTCATTTTCAGGCTACTCATAAGGAGGCATTGTGCAGAGAGCCAGGCTACGGGACAGACGTGAACACCAACTTCTGTGTCCTTCAGCACGATTTGGACCTGTAGCCAGGAGGGCTTCCTTCGCTGTACCACTGACTATACAACTGCAGTAACTCCATCAGGAAAAGACTAATGGGAACAAATTTCTCTCTGTATATTGCTTATTGTGGCTTGAGGGGTTAACTCTACATCCAGCCTAACCAACTCCCCTCCCGACTATAGCCATATTCAGAGATCTACAAACACGGCTCTGTCCCAGATGAAAAGAAAATTTTTGTGGTATGTTCATTTGGCAGCAGGAAAATATTCACACCCCTTGCTCAGAGTGAAACATAGTCCTCATTTACAGAGCAAAGTAGGTTCTTTCATTCTCTACAAGTAATCGTATCAGTGGTATTTGCTACATGATGGGAAAAGCAGGATTTCATCGTTCTTTCACCCAGCCCAGCTAGGCTGCAAGCAAAAGCATCATTGTCTTAAACTTGCGCTTTGTTCCCCGCTTCCTCGCCTCAAAAGTTGCCTTTGAAATAAAAAAATGGAATAAACGAGCAGCTGAGGCGATCTCCGACCACAAACCAACAACTCCCTCAGTGCTACGCTCATTCATCAGGATTCCTTCACGCAGCCCTCGCTGCTGCCGAACAACTTGGATTGTTGGGGTTTTTTTAAAGGAGAACCCGTTCTTCAGTGAATTCTCCTTAACATCCTTTACTCGGAAAGAAAAAAAGCATCTGGAGGAACGAGCCAAGGCAGAGGCGCACTTTCCGCCTCTCCTTCCCCCGTAACTCCCGCACCCAGGCGTGGGAGCGAAACACTTTCTCCCGGTCG
>VZRW01007588.1:235416-251574 GCA_013398125.1 Aegotheles bennettii | reverse complement strand
GCCACGGCCCCCCCGGCACGGCTTGGCACGGCACAGCCCCCCGGCACGGCACGGCACGGCCCCTCGCCGCGCCCCGGGGGGAGTCGGCAGTCCCCGCGGTCCCGGCGCTTTCTGCGGACTTGCGTGGAACCGCGGAGTCCCCCCGGCCCACACGGCCCCGGCCCACAGAGCGCCCCACGCGAGGGACAGAAGGTCCCGGGAAGAGACACTCCCCGGAGCAGGTCCCCCCTTGCCTTCCTCACGGGTGTGGGGACAACACGCGGCTCCCGACCCCTCCCCGCAGCAGTCCCTGCCGAGAAAACGCTGAATTCAGGAGACACAAACTTTGGTTTTGGTCCTTTTCGGAGGGGTTCTTCTGGGGGGGAGTGCGGCTGCTCCACCCCAGGGAGAGTTTCCCAGCTGATGTCCTCTACCCGCGGCAGAGACACTCTGATGCTCTCCAGCGGGCAGCACCCCATCACCACCTCGCCCATCACCACCTCGCCCACCACCACCTCGTCCAGAGGGGCCAGGGAGCTGGGGCCGGTGGGCAGACTGTGCCAGGGCTGTGATGAGGGGCTCTCCCCCTGCCAGGGAGCTGTCAGGAGCCCACCTCGAACCCCCAGAGAGGGGCTATCAGGGGAGCATTGGCAGCTCTGCTTGTATTTGAGATGCTGGGGAAAAAGGCAGAAAACACCCACAGTGGGGTGAAGCACTCTCGTGGCAGGAGCCTGGGGAGCGATGGTGGAGGGATATGGCCCTGGAAGACTGTACAAAGTAGGACAGTCCTCCTCACTGCTGTGCATCCCCCTGGGAAGCAGCTGAAGCACAAGTGCTGAGGTGTGTGAGGGGGACCGAGACCTGCCATCCTCCCTCTGCACGTCCAGAGATCGGAGCTGCGGGTTCAGCCTGCAGAGATGCAGCCCCAGAGGTCCCCTCTTTGCTTGGCTCCAGGGGCAGTGGGGCGCCAAGGACGGACATGCACCACAGCTGCTGGAACAAGCCTTGCCTTTGGTGCCTTTTCCAGGAGTGACGCTTCCAGCACCAGCACACAAGAGCATGATGGAGCAGTGTGAGCACTGAAGGGGAGTTGGATGTCAACCAGGGAAGGCCCTTCCAGCATTTGGTTCACATGAGGTCCTGCAAAACCAGTGGCAGCACACACTGACGGCAGAGGGCACGTGGAGCATCCCAGGGAGGCATGGCTGTCAGTGCTGGAGCCTCTGCCCGGCCAGCAGCAGGCAGGGGAAGAGGAGGCAATGTGTAACCTCCTCTTCAACCTCCTCTGCTCAGGCTAACATCAAGTTGTCAGGGAAGAAGGAGCTAGGCCTCCATTTCTGGGTGATTCATGCTTGGCTGGTGGGGAGAAAAATGTCAGCTGCTGTGGGTTTAAGGGAAGACACCCGCCTGGTTCTGTGAGCAGTGCTGGAGGGTAATTGAATTAGGGCAGTGGGACAATGCTGGCACAGCTGCGTTCAGCTCTTCTTGCACCTGGAACAGTGGACAGGAGGGATCTGTGCCCAGGCCCAGTGAACCCATTTGGGAGTGAAGGCAGCTCCTTCCCAAACGATATCTACAGATACACGTACAGAGAGTGTATCTACCAGGATACTTTCTTGTGCTAGGGTTATGGACACGGACCCCAGCTCAACAGACGCCCAAGAACTGGTTGTGTTGACTCTCTTTGGAGAACTGCTCCTGAACTGTGAGCTTTTACACACGGCATGCTTTCCACACACTCCCTTTTCAAGTGTGTTTAAAACTTAGATACTGGTTTACACCTATTTATGTAGCATACAGCTTCAGTGCACTAAGACATGGTGTTCGGAGAGTTAACTCTGCCGAGGCAATGGGCTGCCATTTGTTCCTGGCAGTTTCGTTCCCAGACTCGTGAGTTATTCCTGTCTGCGGACAGAACAGCTGTAAGGGGAGATGTATAGGGTGGATGTTAGAACCGACTTCCCAGTAACATTGGGAATTGCAGGAAATCTTTAGGAAGGTGGCCCTGAAACTAATAAGCCTCAGGGCAACATTAGAGAGCCTGACTACCCCATCAGGCACTTGTACAGTGAAGGTGACAGCAGGACCCAGCCATGGGGCTGGGCAAGCTGCTCCACTGGGTGAAACAGAGAAACTGCTGTGGGTGCTGCCTTCCCTATCTAATGGCACCAGAATCTTGCAGGGAGGTTGGTGGGCACAGTGAGGCACCACCAAGGGACCTTTCCCTCTGTTTCCACTTCTGCTGTCCACTCCCCACAAGCAGATTCCTGCCTGCACTTCCCCCTGATTTTCCTCACCAGGAGCTGCAAAAGGCAAGGTGGAGGGCAGGGAGAGGGCATAACTGCTGTCAGAAAATAGATGTTTTAAAGCTATTTTGAGTTTTGCAGAAACAACTATTTTGGATTTGTGGCCACAAGGAAGAAAAGAGCAAGTTTCTGTCTCCACCACAGGCTCTGTGTAGTCCCGGGTGGCAGATGTGCCTTGGTGGCACGCAGCGGGTGCACACAGCCCTGTGGATACTGTGGGACATGCTGTCTGCCTTCTGCCCCCACAGTGCCCTGCAAAGTACAGTGGGACTTTTCTCCTACTCCTCACAGCCATGGTGGCGAGGAAGTGGGCAGTTGTGCCTCTTCTTGAGGGGCTTTCAAGTAACAGATACAGCTCAGAGCCTCTCTATCCTTCCTCCCCAGCAGCATGCTGGGGTCTTCAAGGGCTGGACACCAGACAAGGGCTCTCTCCCCTTCCTTGGATGTCACTGGGCAATGGGTGACTGCTAGCTGAGACTGATTTAAGAGCAGCTGGCTGGGACACTACCCAGAGGGAGCAGCAGGGTTAATGAAGAATGATGCGGACAACCCGAGGGGATGGTTGAGGACCCTTTGAATAGTGAGAAATCCTCAGATGCTGTTTGATGGTCCTCTTGTAGCAATACCTCCACTGAGTGTTTGTCATATATCTGAGAAGTGTGACACTTTTCTCACACAAACACTCGTGATGTGGTCTGTGCCCCTGTTGGCTCAAGATATGTCTGTGGCAGCTAGTGAAAACATTCAGAAGAAGTAACCAGAATCTGTCCGGTGCTCTCCAGGAGGGCTTTGGAGTTGTGTTTACAACCTTTGAGGCCCCAGTGGGGAATTGGCTTCCCTTCATGGGCAAGTTGATCAGACGCCAGTTGGGAAAGCAGAGGATGTTGTTGCAATATTCTTAGTGTGGGCTCCTGGAAGCCCATACTGGTGGGCTCTGAAGCCCACTGCAGTTTCTAAAATAGGCTGGATGGCAAAGACGTTCTAGATGATGAACAGGGTAAGTGCCTGTCAGCCAGTGTTATTCCTGCAGAATTGATTTGAATACTGCAAAGACCGAATTTAATTTAATGAATAATTATGCCAGGCGACACCAAGTATTGGATAGGTGCCTTTATTAAATAAATCTAATGGAAATAATTCTTGGCTCCAAGAGACGGGGTTTGTGTTTTCAGATCTGGAGTAAGACTGCTTCGGGAAGGGCACTCATCTTGAACAGTGAATCAAGATGAAAACCCATGGTCAGGAGACTCGGTGTGATGTGTCCATGCTGAGGTGACACTAGCTGCACTTACTGCCTCTGGTTTCTCAGGAGGGGATGATGTGCAAGCCCTGGTGCCAGCACTGCTGCATCAGAAAAGCCCCTGCTTTGAGCCTTTGCCAAAATCTGACTTCTTATTATGGCCAAAGGCACCCAGATTACATGTGCCATTTCCACAAGGTGGACGTCTACAGCAGCACTTGCACACATATGTGTCCATCTTCTGTATTTGCCCATAGAGCTGTGTGCAAGAGGTGCAGCTATCACCTTGCTTCTTCATGGTGTGGATGCTGCTTTTTTCATGTGCATCAGCTGGGTGACAGCACCTGCCCATCCACACAGCATATATACAATGGCGTGTCTTACCATGAACCTTAGACTAAAATAAACCAATTTATTTTGCCTCCATTGCAAGGTAACATCAGAAGCAGGGACAGCTCTGCTGGCTCAGCCGAAGTGAAGGAATTAGATAAATGTGCCTGATGCTAAGGCATTATTAACCTTGTGAATTCAAATTTGACCTTTCTTCTCCCATCTCTCTCTGCTCTGTGGACCGATGTTGTCCCTCCTGAACACACCTCTCAGTGTGAATCGTGAGATGTCATACCTTGTTGTTTGCTGGGCAGGTCACCTTGTGAGTGCTCCGAGACAGTTAATCACCCCGGTCCTGATTGAAAATTCTCAGTCCTTCAATTTTCTGGTTGTATTCAACTGAGTGGTGTTCTCACAGAGACAGGGGAGAGAAGAGTTTCCAATTCATTTGCAGATATTTGATTATTTTAAAAGGTGTTTTTGTGAAGCATCTTGTAATACATAAAGTCCCAAGGCTACATATCCTGAAGGAAAACCAGGGCACCACAGCTCCTTGATCCAAGCAGGCATGGGTGAGCTGGCCAACAGCAGGCTCAGCTCTCACACAAATCTGGCAGCAGCAAAAGGGGTCAATTCCCACCTGGTACAAGGCAGGGTCAGAAAACCTGGTCATGCTGTGGTGCTGCTTGAACCAGAGAATGTAAGGTATATTAACATGCACTGAGCATGGGACTCACAGAGGCTTCAGATGCCAGGGCTTCAGGCTGGGAAAATTATTCAGAACCACACAGAGCTTTTGGATATTAAATATAAAAATTTTACTGGGAGGAGGAGAGTAACTTTTTATTTAAAACACCAATCTTTCCTTGACTGCAGAGCTCCTACTTACACCCTCTCCCCATCCCTTCAGACTTCACTCCCCAATACACTTTCAAGGGATCTTCATCCCTTGCTGCTGTGCAGGACACGTAGCCCTGCATACCCCACACCTGGGTGTGCAACACCACAGGGGTTGTTTGTGGGATGAGAGCTGCAGGGATTGCCGAAACAGGGGCTTCCCTGTATGAACCAAAGGTTCATTTAAATTATTATGCTTGATGTTGGCTATGATAATGAGTTCCTGTGTATTACAGTACTGGCTTCATTTCCTTCTCCAAATTTGGTCCCTTCTGGTGCTGGAACAAGGTTTTATCCATCTGAATCACCGCATCATCATCAGATGTGGTCTATAGGCACAGGATTGTCCTCCAACAGCCCGTCTGCCCTCCTGGAGGCTGTGGTTGGGAGTATGGTTGCCATGGTGGTAGTGAGACAATTAAAATGGCTTTATAACCAGCTGAAGGTACTGACTGTTTCCAGGATACCATATATCCTAATCAATCTCAGCTCTGACAGACCTTGGAGCGAAGCCAGGTCCAATGACAGCAGTTGGTGGTGGTGAATTGTTTTCTTTCCTCTTCAGCCCCTTAGGGTTAGCTTTTACTGCAGGGGTTTGAAGCTGCAGTTCAAGGTAAAAAAACCCAAAACTCCATCCTTTCTGGATGTGGCATCTTTCCACATCCTTTAATTTCAGCCACGCAGCACAGAAAATGTATGAAGTTATCACCACTTCTCTGACCCGCAAGAAGCTGAACTGGCTTCCTTGCGTTGACTGATGTGGGTGCTGCCCTTTAGCTGAGCGCAGGGAATAAGGGATCTCTTTGTTAGAGGCTCCTCCTAACAGGCTGCGCTGCTCACCCTGCCAGGCCATTCCCTGTGGGTGGTGGGGACTGGAAGCAATATGTTGAAAGTCACACTGTATCCCAACAGCTTGGGATTCGGAGCAGTCAAGCAGTGGCTCATTGTTAGTACAACTTATTCCAGAACGCCAGAAAAAGAAAAGGCAACTTAAAACTTTTTATGGCCTGCTGACACGAGTCTGGTAGGAATCTGACTGGCTGTGAATCCAGAGGAATAGTGGAGGGGTTTGGAGATCTGCTGCTGTTGCTGGTATTTACAGGGCTATTTTTCCCTACAGGTAGCGATGTGAGCTGGAGGGGTCCTCCAATTTGCATCTGGTTCTTCCAGCTGGCTTACACAGATCTGCTTTGTGTTGTAGGTGCTGCCCTGTGCTGGGTCAGCACTTCCAATGGATGTACAGTATTTTTCTGAGGGCTTCTTGTATCTTTGCCATGATTCAAGAACATGAATGCCCATTTGAGAGAGTTTCTGACTTACACGAGCCCTGAGGTGATTATGTAGTCCAGGGTAGGCATCTGGGCCAACAGTGTCCTGAAAGTCTGGTTGAGTTTGCAATGTGAGGGTACAGGATGGCACAAAATGGCACTCCTGATTCCTACTACTTTTCCCCACATTTTTGAGAACTTATCTCAGGGCTGCTTTGTGTGGGTTTCCATTTCAGGGCTCTTCTGCATTTCATGGTGACACTGTCTAGCTCAATGTTCGTAACTTTTCTTGAATCATCACTTAAGGACAGAATGCTTATCGATCACAGTTATCAGCTTTAAAATAAAATCAACCTGAATCTAATCTAGGTTAATGGCAACCCTGTTAGGATTGTGAAGCCTGTTTTGGAAGCTGCTGGTCTATGTCTTTGCAATCAATCAATAGCATGTCATCCATCACTGTATATCATTTACTTTAGATTACCAGACCTTGCACAAATCTGAATTTATAGCATGTCCATACATTTGCTAGCTCTTCATTCTCTGTTTGGATTTACCTGATCCCTCCAGCTGGAAGAGCCTGCAAACAGCCTCTGCTTCACAGAAGGGGCACTCCACCCAGGCAAACACTTCTGGCACCTGCTGAAACAACAGACTGGGGAGCATTAGTCTGCTCCATTACTCTCCAGGGTAGAGGGTCACTGAAAGTCCTAAGGTAAACCAAGAACCTTGTCTGGAATCTTTTTCTCCCTTAGGAACCAGCTACCTTCAACACTTTCTCTGTAACCAGAGAAGAGCTTGAAAAAGCCCAGATTTTCCAAAGATAAGCAATTTCACTATGTAAATGGAAAGCCAAGTGTTTCTTTAAAGGCTCTGCTTGATTATATTTTTTTCATGATTCCCCTTTGACACCATTAGGTCTTCCTGGATGCTCATTTTTGATGATTTCATTTCAAAATCTGTTTAGAAGCTTAGGTTCTAACGAAGGACGATAATTATCCAACTAACAATGAACTTAACCAACCACCCGAGAAGTCGGAATGATTTACAGCTTTCAAAGGAGCTGATGCTAGCTTGCCTTTTGTCTTTCTACTTAATGCCTCTCTAATATTTTTCTCTGGACACAATGACTTTCTGAACTGTTTTTTCTCCTTTTTTTTTGTCTTAAATAGAATGCTAAGCCCCTCCACCACCTAATTCTCTGCATACAAAAGAAGATTTAATATCCTCTAAATGACTATAAAGAACAAACCTACCAGATGGCAGACTTCGTTGCTCTAAGGGGATGCAGGCTGCTTTTCTTGGAGAAGCATTTCAATGTGGTTTTGAAAGAAAGAGTGACTAGATGTATTAATCTTTTCCTTAGTGGGGTGCTGTGATATAACTCAGGAGAGGTGCAAGAGTGAAATACAGTTTGTGATCCAACAGAAGGAACAAACAGAGCTGCATAAGGAACCTTTTTTGCTTATTTCTTCAGTCTCTTTGAGAAACATGTTAACTCTGATCTTGAGCATCTTTGCAGAAGTTTTGAGATGTAGCATCTGGATCCTAGGCATAACTTTAAAAACTTGGAAAAAGATTTAAGAAAGTTACTAGCATTCAAAGACTACTTCTCCAGATTTAAAACAAGGTGGTTGCTGACATAAACAATGTTCTTCAGGGAGAAACTGTTCTGCTTCATTCTCTGTTTTTCCTATGTCAGAAGCCAACTTGCTAACAAGATTAATTGGTTAAAAGAAGGACTTCTTTAGGAGCATATCTTTTGTATCTCACTTATTTTCCAAGTATTTGGCTGAATAATTCATGTGACACATAGTTAAGTAATTTCCCTTCATAGATTATCTGAGAAGAGATCACAATATTTACACATGGACCTATTGTTCACACTTATTTGCTAAATAATTAATTGGAATAATCTGTGCTCTGTGTCTCATTTGGGCCAGTTCCCTGGGAGATGTTGATATCCTGATGATGTGTATTCTGATGATGATGTGTTTCTGTTCCCAAGTGGGTGAGTGTAACTTTCTGAAATTATTTTGTGATGTAAGTGGTTTGTTATTATGAGTTTGAAATGTGTTTTCATGCTAAATTCACACTTGGTGAGTATTCCTACCAGCAAATGTGTTCCCTAGGATAACTGTGGAAAGCAAACATGAAAAAGGAAGGAACACAGTCAAAGGAAATTCATAAAAATATTCAGATGAACAGAAATGTGTTTGCAGGACACACTTATCTCTGTTATGAAGCAACGTGATAAAGGAGAACTCAGATTTACAAGGTAGAAAATGCTATATGCCAACCAGCTACGTATCCTATGTGGACAACTTGGAAGACAATCAGCTGCCAGACCCATTACCAAACAAATATGACCCACAGTCATTTGTGTTCTTCTTGGGATATAGGTTACGTAGCAAAGTGTCAAGCAAAGCAAAGTGTAAAGTTACATATAAAATGAAGAAAAGCAAGAAAAGATAAGAAAGGCATATTGATGGGATGGCAACAATCTCAGTATTAGGGATGAAAAAAAATAGGGTATTTCATATGTCTCCAAACTAACACAATAGCCTGTAGTAACAGCCACTACCTGATACCTTGAAAGCAAGAGAATAATTTCCATCGTGATGTAGTGATCAGCTTTCACCCTGAATTTGGAGATCTGATCCCCTTATCTTTGCAAGTGCTACTGGGAGACCTGCTTGGTAACAAGAAAAAAATTCAGCCTAACAACAGCCCATTTATCCTGGTGCTGCGTCAGGGAAAAACCAAGTGTTTATCTGGAACCTTAATTCTCTGCAGACCTTTGTTTCCAATTATGTTTGCTGTATGCCAGTATGTGTTTTAAAATAGCCAGAGAGAGAGGCCTTACTCACAGAAAGTCAATCGAACTATGTTTCTCCCCACCATGAAAGTGTAGATTCAAATGGTGACAATATAGTCACATAGCTGAATGGTGAAAAACAGCTATTCCGGATTTAATCCCAGCTATAAATTGGGAAGATAGGTTGCAGTTTTCTCCCTCTCTAGTTTCACATCTTTCTCTAAATTTTGTAGGATGTCTTTGGACCAACTAGAACAGACACTGACTTTTTTAGAGCTTTGGCCATGTTTATATAGGGACAGTATTTTTCAGTATTTATATATATATATATGTACATTGTTTACACTATATGAAGCTCTCTTGTCCACTGTCCTCATTATCACAGTCTAAGATGCTTCTCTTGACAATCTTTGTGCATGCACCATTTGCTCAGTACTTGGAAGATGTCCTGAGGTTTAGCAGTCCCTTGCTCCGTTCCATGCTCTACAGATTAGCTGGCAGTACATCATGGAATGCCTTTCCGAAACTACAGGAATACTGGTCTGGAGGGGTGAGTGTATTAAACCGCCAAACTCCCATGATTCACATCCTTTCCTGCCATCCATTAATGTTCCTGGCACCATTTTCATATTACTGTTGGGCAGCAGATGGAGGACACGCTGCTAAGTGCAATGATTATGAGATTCATTAATATGGATGGGATTATGCACATGCATTTGTAGTTGGGCAAGCAGAAGAATTTGCATCTGGGGTTTCCTAAGCTGATTGGTGCTGAGGTGCTACAGCTGTAGGAAATGATGCTGTAGGAAGACGAGATCAGATTTGTGGAAGCGAATTGCAAAGCAGTTTTACTTGACTTAACTTTTGTTTCAGGACTCACATAGGCAACAATGACTGGTGGGTTGCAGGTAGTGGTGCAGAACTGGATGGCTGCTGCCAATGGCAAAGCTTTTGGATGACAAAGACCAATTAGTGATGTGAGCAGAGCCCAGAGCTACTAGAGAATAACACAGCCATGAGTGTGCTCATCCAAGTGGGCATGCCACCATTACCTCTGGCATCTTACAGCTGGTCTTAGAGCTCACCAGGTGGAGTTGGGAGAACAGCAACAGCAGACAACCCGGGGATTTGAAATGGGGAGGTTTCTGCTCTGTCATGTCATAAGCCTGAAAAAGTGCAGGAGTTGGTGCTGGCTTTAGAGGGTTGTAAATGGTAGACACACATGCCTAGTCTTTGTCAGCAGGAAAAAGTGTTTTCCATGGGTTTGCAGAGGCTGATCGATCACTGTAAAATACTCACTGATGGTAATGTGAAATTGAAAGGTCTGTGATGCTGTGGTATTGCAAAACTTAGGTCTGGGTGCTGGAATGGAGAGGGACTATTTGCTTCTAGAGAGGATATGAACCTTATGGTTCCTCTTCTTTCTCTGGGCATCTGGATTCAGTGTATTGTCTATTTCCCTGACCAAGGAAGCTCATTGTTGGTGGTTTCAGCACGAAGGAAGGATTATTTGGCTTTGTGTGGAGTGGTTGCAGATGATTGCTGGCATGTACTTCAGGAAGATGGGTACGAGGGAGGTTGCACTTCATGAGAAGGGTGGGTGTTTCTCATCATGATGTGACTCATGTGATAAGTGCCTGCAGTTTTTTTGCACATCCATATGAAGAAGAGAGACATCCTGAAGGAAATATTGGAGCAGGAATGTGAGTGGGAAAGGGAGGCAGAAATTTAATATTTTAGGCAGATTAGGAAAGCATCTCTGTTAAGTGACCAAAATAGTCATGGCCACAACAATTGGTGTGCTGAGGACAGAGTGATTTTTGGCCTATGAATGCATTGTAACCAAGGAAATGTCTTCCTGTTTGATGTATTGATGGTGTGTGGGCATGATCTGTCATTTAAGGGTTGAGCTGCAGCTACATGACCTTTTCCAGTCAAATGCACCAAAATGAATTTGAGTGAGGAACGTAATACATGATGTGTTGAATAAAAGCCCAATGACTGCAGTGAGGAAACAAACAAACATAACAGCTGTGAAAGAGGTGCCTGGTTGGACTAAGGATGTATAGGACTGCAGAAAGGGGCTGGGGTTCTCTGTGCCAAACCCAGTCTCCTCAGATGTTTGCCTCTGCATTTCCCATACAATGCCTCCTTCCAGGGTGCCCCATTTAGGAGCCCCATTCTTTGGGAGCACCTCAGGAAGTGCCATCTCCCTGCTGTCTCTGCAGCCCCTCTGCTGGGATGTGTTCGGTCTGCCCTGGCACAGATTCTCTCACACATTTGTTCCCATTCAGGTATCTGTCAGCCTCCCTGTGTGTGACAATGCTCCTCTTCACACAGGTTGTGTGCTACATTGCTAAGGGAAATGATAAAACCTCTAAGTACTTATTGTCCATTCCCAGTTTCCATGGCAACCATGATAAAATGCTTCTTTTCCCATGTTTCAGAATGCCATTCACCTCCTTTCTTCCCACTCTTCAGTTCCCTTCAGGAAGAGGCAATGCTTACCTGGCTGCTTCCCCAGGGACAGACCTCTACAGCCAAGGCTTGGCACCACCTGTGCCCCCAGGGCAGACGTTGGTGCAAATGGGGCAGTGCTGGATAGCTGGAAGACATCACCTTGACACAAACTCTCCACATCTGAAACAGGTCTCATTTCTGGCAATAGTTATGCCAGGACCATACAAGGATCTGGAGTCAGCCAGGCCGACTGTCCTAATGGCTGCAGGAATAGAAGGGGATGGCCAACTCTCTCCCTGGAGAGCAGCTTTGCCTTGCAGGGGTGTGCCATGCCATGTGGGCTTGGATTTCCCTTACACAGGGCCTATAGATCAGCACAAGAGCACTGCAAATTAACTGAGTTTCCCAGCGGTCTTCCTAAGCATTTCACAGTGCTCTAAGGTCTGCACACGTGGTCAGCCTTGGTAGCTCGGCCACAGGAGCTCACCACTGATAGCTCACCTTCTTAGTCAAGCTGAGTGAAATAATGAGCCAGAAAGTTTTTCTGCCTGGGACGTATTACTGTTATACACATAGTGGGTTTTATTTAACCAATGTGTTGCTGGTGTGTTGAACCCTGCATTGTGTGAGCTGCTGTGGGTGTGTGGGGCTGAGCAAACACAGGAATGGGATGTGAGGAATGGGCAGCCAGCCTGGCTAAGGGTGGCAGGGTGGGCATGGCAGGCAGCCAGCCTGTAGGTCTCGGATGAGTTCATTCTGGGCTGGGTGGTGCATGTACAGAGAGAAAGAGGGTTGAATGCTAAGCAAATAGAGAGCTAGTACCTGGAGAACAGAGTTTTTATATATTGTTTAAGTATGTATTATATAATTTATATGTATTTATACATATCTACTACTGGAGGCTGTCTCTGCACTGTGTTCGGTGAAGCTTTTCTCAAGGCATTGAGTGTATTGCCCAAATCTGCTAGGTCTTTGCCCATCACTTCCTGTCTTTGTTAATGTCCACCTTGACAGACTCTGGTCAAAAAAGTTTCCAGGGGTTACTTTTGTCTCTCTACTCACTGGCAAGAGAGTGGTTCTGGGAAAATGGGCTATTCCACCGCTGTCCTATCTGGCAGCATAATCTGTACAGCACACCTGTAATATCAGGGTTGTTATGTGCAGAAATATAATCCCCGTAGCTGAACCAAAAGGGGGATCACTGTCTTCCTGCAAACACTTCTGCCAGAGCGGCTTTGCCTCCCTGCAGCACTGGGCCACCTCCAGGAGGGTTGCTCCTTCTCCGTGGCTCTCCTTGTTCTGGAGGTGCTTCTCCAAATGGAGACTGAATGAGCAGCTCTAGAGAGGCAGCCTCGTCAGGTCCCTGCAGGGTGCAGAGATGAGCTGTGCAGCATGGCTAAATGAACATGCTCCTCTCCAGCACTGGGAAATGATAGCACCTGAGAGTTGGCACCTAGTCAAGACATCCCTCGAGCTGTGGTGGGCACACAAGGGTACCAATGAGGCCAGGCCCAATAGAGAGCAGTATCATTTGGGTAATGTTTGGAAACCTACCAGATGTGGCAATGTTGGTACCAGGGTACCAGAGCTGGCTGAAAATCTGAGTTCTGATTCAACAACAGTTACATTTTTCTTGCCCTTTCCCCCCGACCCACCCCTGGAGTTTCGGCAAACTGGGGCCAAAGACCCAGGACCTCAAGGCTTCTTAGGTCAGGAACAGACTTTCCAAATACATCTGTCTGCCCCTCCAGCTTGCAGTACTCCAGCTTGGTGATGTTAGAGGTCCAGAGGAAGGCATCCCAGAGCCTGGCCTCAGATTCGGTTGGCTGAATCTAATGCATTCTACATGAAACACACCATGTTTGAAGAAAGCAGCTGTTGGGCTGAAAATTTACTGGAATGTTTCCAGCCAGTCACAGTTCAAAATGAGCCTTCATGAACCCTAGAGACCAAATGGCCTCACTGGGAAGCCAACCATCACTTATTCATGGAGGTTTCTTATGGGTCCGTCTGCATGAGCAAATGAAAGGCCCCAGGTGTGGGCCATCATCCACGCTGTTTAATCATTGTCTTGCTCCCCAGCCTGGTGCTGGCTGGTGCCCTGGAACAGCATGGAGGGCAGCATACGCTGAGGACTCTTCCCAAATGGGCAGCCAGGGGCCAGGCTGCACTGGCTTCAGCATCGTTCTCACTCCACAGTCCTCCGTCAGTGCCACATTTTTTCCTTACTCCCATTTTCACAGCAATAAAATATCACCCTGCTCAACCACAATGCTAAATCAGATGCTCTGAACTGCAAATAACTAACTAACTAAATAAATATAATACCAGTAATATTGTATTAGGGCCAGAGGGGCAGCACATGGTGACCAGATGAGACCCAGAATCACATGTGTTGTGGACTGGAAGTGGCTAATCTGTGCCAGTTGGCTTCAGGGCCTGAGAATAGTCCCTGGAATGATTTTAATTTATTATTTCAGACCTAGATTGGCAATCAAATTTGGTATAGAAGAAAGCAGCATGAGGACATCAGGCACTTTTTATGCAAACTAATCTAGTTACTTTGGGATAACATCTCCTTAATGAATGTTTTATGGAAGCACCTGGAGGTACAGATGTGTGGTTTTGACTGCCTAATAGGTTCATAAGGGTGCTCAGGATGAAGTATGCTACACTAGAGATTCTTCAGATTGTCCAGGTGACCAAAATCCTCAGAGCTGCACAGTTTTGTGTATGTTATCACTCGTGGTTTCAGTGGTGGTGTTTATAGGCTGCCCACAGTTTGCCAAATTCCTCACAGACTCATTACAGGACAGTTTCTTACGTCCTAGATGGTCAGTGTACAGAAAGGGAAGTGGGGATCATCCAAGGTTGGAGGATATTAACTAATATTATTTTGGGTTTTCACACCCACAGTTCTTGGGAGGTTCCTTGGAAATCAGCCTGGGTTTCCTATGTCTGTTGAAAGAAAGGTATTTGAAGAAGGACTTGAAGAAGAGGGCTAAAGAAGGGATTGGCTGCACAGCTAATTCCACGTCACAGCCATGAGCATCTCCTCTATCTCCCAGCCATTCCCATTACATCTAAATAGGCTTGTTTTAATGAAGCATTGAGAGGTGAAAGAGGGGGTTAATGTACTAGACTGTTACTGATGGAGATAACATTTCTGGTTTGATGGAGGTCATCCATGAAAATAAGTGTGGTTGTCTCAGCTGATTCTTCAGGGCATACCTGATGGCTAATTTTTCTGAAATCTCCTGGTTTTGCACTTGTTAAGAATCTGCATAAGTGACTTTGAGACAGGAGGTTGTATTTATAGCCTCTTGGTTTTATTTAATATTGTACTCCTATTACCTGGGGTTTACTCTTCTGGTGTGATGAATTTTCTCTCTCAGATAAAGCAAAGTAATAGCTACCCAGAGGCCTGTAAAGTATACAAATGGGGCTGAGTAGGAAAGGTCATCCCTACAGATCTGTTGGACCATGCCAAAGAGCAAGGTGAACAGATTAAGATATACAAATATTTAAAGAGCTGTAATTAGGGCTTAAATGGCCTCGCTTTCAAGGTTCATTATTATACATGCACATGGCTGAAAAGTAACGACTCATGACCTTTTTCCACTTGCTTTTCCTTATGTTTTGACAGTGTGTCTTTCACTCCCTAAGATGTTCCTGGCTGTCATTGCTGCCGTGGTAGGGGACAGGAGATTTGTCATGGCTTGTTGCTGTGAGGACAGGAAAAATCCCAGAGAGGTTTCAGAAGCAGGTAAAGGGAAGATGTTGGCTTTTTCCAGGCATCACCCTACACTGCTGGGGTCTGGGGCAAGGAGGCAGAGGTATCCCAGCATGGTGGAAGCTCAAGTCCAGCAGGACTTGGGGAGGCCTTGCTAAAGATACCAAGTGTCCCAGTGTCACAGACACACAAACACCCTCCTCTTAGTGGGATGGCTCCAGATCATCCTTGGCCTCAAGACCACATATTTGCAACTTCTAGGCTCAGCTGTTACAATTCTCCTTGAGGCATGCAATCTCACAAGCTAAAAACACTCTACTGTACAAAGCACAATATCCTCTTTGCTTAGCAACACACGTTTCCATGAACACCTCATGCCATGAGGCTCACTGTTGCTTCATCACTCATCAGCAGAGCCCAGTTCAAGGTCTCTATCCTTGGAAAGAGGTAATGGATGGCACAGCCTCCCCCCCTCCCTACCTCGCTGCCATGTTCTGTAGCAGCAGCCACCTTCCCATGACACAAGAACCACCATGGTAGCCATCCTGGGTTGTAGGCTCCTCGGAGCACAGCAGTAGCTCACCACCTTGGTGCCACCACCTCCAGGCAGGGAGAGCACAGGTGGCCAGTTGCTGAAGGAGAGTTGCCTTCTCCTTCAGAAGAGGTCTGAGCTGTCTTCCTCAGAAGACGCAGATGAATGAGGGTCAGAGGCTTTTTCCAGATTGCTCACAGACAGACCCTGGTGCTGGGTGGGGAACAGACCCTTAAATGCTCTCTGCAGAATCCCATGAGGGATACTCTTGGTGGGGACCAGCCCCTGCATGGCTGCTGGTGTGGTCAGGGCTCAAGGCATACATCCACACCACATTTTTATACCTCCTGCTTTTTCAAACATAGCATTTGAAGTCTGTGCCTGCGCCCCTTCCCACCACACTCACAGCTCAGGAGGAAGAACCAGATTTACCAGATTTACAGCACAACAAGTGCATCTGTTTTAAACCAAACATGGTGGTGTTGGACACCAGCTGGACCAAAAGCAAAACTTTTCATGGTTGTGAGCCATTTTTAATGACATTTCCTTTGAGACAGACTTACTGGTCATCTAACAAAAAGGGAAGGGGGAAGGG
>VZRW01007588.1:204760-230124 GCA_013398125.1 Aegotheles bennettii | reverse complement strand
TTGGAACTGGATGATCTTTAAGGTCACTTCCAACTCAAACCACTCTGTGATTCTGTGATTTTATCTCGTGCTTAAAGCACCAAATGATGTGTTCATATGTTATTACCTCCTCGGGGGCCAGACCCCAGCTGTGCGGGTCGCGCATGGAGAGATGTGCGTGGGGCCGGGGAGGTGCGAGGGTCGCGGTCCCTCCCGGAGCCCCCGCCCGCGCCCTCCCGCACCCGCCGGGGGGGACAGGGGGGACCCGGCGGAGGCAGCGCTGCCTTTCCCGTACTCCGGGCTCCCTCTCGTGGGCCTCCCCGAAAAGCACAACTCGGGCGTCCCCGCAACCCCAGCTCCGCGTCCCCGGCGGGTCCCCCCCGCCCGGCAGCGCCCCCCGCCTCCTGCCCCTCATCCCGCCCCGGGAGCTCGGGGGAGGTGGGAAATGAAGCTGCAGAGTGGGCTGCGGTACCCGGCCAGGGGCAGCGTTCTGCTTGTAAGGTAAAATACAGTATTTTGAGTTTCCCAGGGTGTTCGGCTTCACAGCTACGCTCATGCCCCCAGATATGGGGAGCTGCTCGTTTAATGCTCTTGCTCCGTGACTTACCACCAGTTCTAGGGACAGATGTGCTTTCTCCCAAGCAAAAAGACCGTCCATAGTTGTCACTCCTCTGCCCTTTCCTGCACCCCCTCAAGCTAAACTCTGCAGTGGCTGTGTCCCTGGCAGGGTCACTGCATTTCCTTCCCCTGATGGTCCCTCTGTCCCATAGGGCTGGGCCTGCCTGTCTGTGGTAGCATCCTCCATCTACCCCACAACCTGGCTTAAATCTTCATATAAGTCTTCAGCTTGCAGTGCTTTCAGAGAGCTGGCACCGCTCTTCTCATTCCCAGCCTGTCTGCCAGCTCCTCTGCCTCTTCTCTGCGCACTTCACCCCCAGCTCTCACCTGCCTTTTCACTAGCCATGGCCCTGCTCCTGCTTGGCAGCCCTTTCACCCCTCTTCCTTCTTTCTCAGCATCTTCAGTACTTCAGCACTGCTGTCTTCCTCTGACACCTGATCCCATTCCTCTCATCCCCATAACCCCAAATCACCTGAAAATGTGCTTATCCTCCTTCACCCCTTTTTTTTAGTCTTTTCCCTCATATATTTTCATGTTTCGGTCCCAGCTGTATCCCTTATTCCAGCCGTAACTCATTCTGAGAAGCAAACAAAGAGTGACAAGGCACAGCACCAAAAGCTGCACAGGGGACACGGAGCTGGCGTGAGGCTGAGATGTGCCTGGAGCTGCCAGGCTGTGAATTGGGGTCTGCTGCTTTGCTGCATGAACTCAGGTAGGTAACTGAGCCTTCCCATGCCTTCTTTCCCTCCTTTATCTGCCCTCTATATTTCAAACTTCTGCTGCCAAGCGCAGGACAATTTCCTATTCTCTTGTGGTCAGGTGTCAGATCCAAAGAGGTCCTTCTTTCTGTGCAAATCTAAGGCCTGATAACAACACAAATAATAATCAGCAGCATATAGAGCTGTAAAACAAACCTGTGGCAAATGGCTGTCTTGTAAGTGAAGTGGTGCTTGCTAGACTTTGACACATTAAACATCCATGAGCCTGCAGCTGCCTCCAGGACAATTTATTTCAATTCCACCTCATTTTCCACTTGTGAAATACTCCATAAGACTTAGTGACAGTGTGTGAAAAAGGAGCCAGAAAGCATTTCGGTGTAGAACAGTCACTGAGCCATCCAATATGCTTTACATGCTTTATTCAGAAACATAAATCACTGAGGACTGAAAATTTATGGAGAATGGTACCATTCAGTGATGCTTTTGCCTTGCCCTTGTCACTGGTTAGGTTTCTTTGGTCTCCCTGGTGCATTTAGCGAGGAGGAGCGTGCCTGGCTGCAGCTGGGTATTCCATGCCCCAGATCCAATCCAAGAGCTCCTTTGCCTCACGGTACAAAGGGAGTAAGTGAAGTGGAAAACCCACGTTCTTTCTCTGCAAGAATCAGTATTTACACATCACTTGCTCTGAAAATTTAGCAAGGACTGCGTGTGTTAGAAATGTCTGAAGTCTTTGGAAAACAAAGCAAGGCTATTTCCAAATGGTGTCATTCAGACTGGTGGGTTTCCCCATCAAGATGGAACCTGGCTATTAGATAGCAAGATAGTTCACAGCTGACAGAGGAAATTGTTTTTGCTTTGTCTGGTTCAGTGCCTCGTTGATCTGGTCATCCAGATCTCAGCAACATCAACTGCTGTGGAGCTAGAAATGCCTTTGTGTTGACCTCACTCATTAACCACTGAAAAGCCCCAGGCCGGTTCTGCTCCAGCATGCCAGGCATTCAGTGAGAGGCAAGATTTCCTCTGGGGAGAGCTCGCAGGGGAGAAAAAAAGCCCTTGTGCAGAAAATGTCAGCAGACAAACATTGGTGGTTCAGCAGGAGAGCTTGCAAAGTTGCTGCCCTCACACAGCTCAGCATGCTGTCTGTCACCTGACCCATTCCTCTCATCCCCATGATCACAAATCACCTAAAAAATCTTGTCCCCTCAGAGTCCAGGTGCCCTCAGCCTTGCACTTTCAGTCCCAGCTGTGCTAGAGACCATGGACCAGCCCTGTACAAGGCAGTGCAGAGATGCCAAGCCCTAACCCAAATTTCTAAACCCATCTAATAAGTGTCAAGAGCTTAATGTGCATTTACAATCTTGTGCACCCTATGGGTCCAGCCAAAGTTGAGATGAGATTTTATTACAATACAGGGTAGAGTGCTGGGTAGCTTATGGGATGCCCAACCAATACATCCTGTGATGTCCTTCTACAGCACAAGCCGGTACTTGCATACAAAGGTACATACACATGAGAACCAGGAAGCCAATGTGGCTATTCCCACTGTGTACATCATTGAGTGAAGTGGCGTTGCTGGGATCTGAAGAAGGATCCTGCAGCAAAATGGAGAGCAAAGACAGAAGAGCTGGGCTGGGCTGCAAAAGGAGCAGCTATCTGATTGCCTTAAGACTTGCCTGAAAAAGAGCAAAAGCAGAGAGGGGAGGAGATCCCATAGCCTTTGGGAGTGGAGAAAGAGGAAAGGGTGATGGAAGTGAGTGGAGTTGCATGCCTGGTGCAAGATGTGGATGAACTAGCTGGGCCTGAGCAGGCAGGGTTCACACTGGGCAGAGCGAAGGCAAGAAGCATCTCCCTGGCTCACCATCCCTCCAATGAGGATGATGTGTTTCTTTTCTGCAGCCCCCAGGCACTCCACCACCCCACAAGGACTAAGAGCTGCCAGTGGCCTCAAGGGCTCTATGCATTGTGGGCAACCAGAGCAGCCAGCTGAGGCAGACACAAGCCAAAGGGCAAAGGAGGAAGGTCAGGCAGCAAAGCATGTCCAGCACCGTGAGTCAGTAGGAAGATGGCTTGAAATCTTTGGAAGCCAAAGCAATGTAAATAGATATCTGCTGCAGGTCTCTTCCTTCAGCCTTTCTTTGTTTTTCCTTTTCCCATAATTCCACCTTTTTCTTCTCCTGTTTCTTCTGTCAGTCCTCTCTCTCTCCTGTTTCTGGGTTTCTGTCTTCTTGTTCTTAGACTCTCTTCAGCCTTCCTTTTCTTTTGACCTCCATGTTCCCTCTTGACAGAAAGCTGCCATCTTTTAGCAAGACATCTCACACCCAGCCATGACCTCCTGTTCTGTCAGTTGAAAGGAGACAAGATGCAAGGTGCCAGCCTGAAGGCAGGATAAATATGCCTTTCCAACCACCCCAATGAACAATCAAAGCCTGAAGAAGTGCAGGAACTAGGAGAGATGAACAGAAAGACTCATACTTTTTTTCTTTTTCCTTGTTTGGTGCTAGGCCTTTTCTCCAACAGATCCTTTCAAAGCCACCACCAGCACCACCAGTGGGGAGCTGACCTCAGGCAGCACAGCATTGGCCACTGCCCACACTGCCCATTGACCCGCCAGTGACATGAGAGCTAAAACTCTTTCCTCTTCAAGCAGAGAGAGGACACCTCTCATCTCTCATGAGATGGCATCATGAGGTGGGAAAGAGGAGCCTGCTCCTGCTGTTACTGACATCAGCGTGGGGCTTGTTTTCAGCGCTGATGGCACAGGGTCCAGCTCAGAGCTGACCATGTTGAGGGGACACAAGCAACTAGCTTAAAAACATCAGCTCAGCTCCCTCTGAGTCCAGCCACCAGATTCCCCAGAGTGAATGCACTGAGACACAACCCCTTGCAAGACCAGCAGCTGGCAGAGCCCTTTCCTTGCCCTCAACTCCTGCTGCTGACCAACCCCTATAGTGCGGTCCGGGCACAGGGGGAGGCACGTAGCATTCACTTGCCAGTGTGTGCCAGAGAAAGTAGCCGCTCACATTGCTGCTGTCTCCGTCCCGGCAGCCTGCAATACACTTGTCAACACATAATTTTATTGGAGGAAAAATGCTGGCCAGTGGCTTGGTGCATTTCAAGCTGAGAATGTGCTGCTAAACGAACCAGCACATGCTCTCCAGCTGCCTCTCCCCATCTCCTTTGTCTTCAGCAGGAATTATTTATTGCCCAGGAGCAGAAGTGAGGGGCTTGGTGTTCGTCTGGCCATGGCCAAAGCTGGGTTCTGCCTTTTGATTCCTTTGCTGTTGGATCCATTTTTATTTCAGAAGACCAGATACTCTCTTGATGTATAATAGAAATGAGTGAACACACAGCGCTTACCCCAGGATCAGCCTCTTTGAATTCAGATGTTTGATCAGCAGTTATAGGGGCAGAGAGCAGGGGAAGGAGGGGAGGATCACAGGAACATAAGCATCCTAAGAAAGCCTTGGCATCTTTATGCTGTTCCCATCAGTACAGGAAGTCCAGAGATTTTGATTCTGCACATCAAAGTGAAAGGTGAAGGCAGGTAAATGGAGTTTATTCACTTCTCACTTGGGCAGTGAGTGTTTATTCATTCCTCACCAGATGCCTAAAGCCCTAAGCAGAGAAGATTACTTACTTCTATTTGCCACTGTAGCACTGATCCTCTTTCAAAAGCATGGTTTTGTGGGGTTTTTTGTATTTATTTTTCAACTTAATGTTACACAAAGTGTACAAAGAAAAGCCTCTCTAGCCTGTACCCAGGAGAGGCAACCAGCAGGTACTGTGGGGAGACACAAGCACACGCTTGCTTTGCCCTGCAGCTGGGACTTAGTCAATGGTTGCGCCCAGACCTCTGTGCTGAACCCCGTTGGTGGTCCCTCTGAACCTGTTGTGTGTGCATGGCACCCACCCTCACTGCACCTTGGTGGGGTCCTTGCTGGGCCATGTGGGATGAGGTGCTGTGCAAAAACATGCCTGCAATTGTCCTCTCCTCCCCCAGGGTTTTCAATCTGAAAGATGGGACAGGAGACTTCAATGTGGCCACAAAGCACAGGGCAGCAGCAAAGCCAGCACCTTTGCTACCCATGGTTAAACCTCTCTCCACTTGTCCTGGTTCACCACAAAACCTCTGTTAGAAAACTTGGGAGATGACTTGAGACCACTGCAGTTGGCAGGTGGACTTGGGGAGGGTTTCCTAGCAGCTGCTGAGGGGGCAGGCAGAAGTATAACCACAAATGGCAGAAGACCACAAAGCAGACATCAATAGTGCCTACATGGGGGAAGTAAGTGGCAGTGTGGGAACACAGAAAGGTGCAGGATTTCAAGCTGGAGCCTGCGATCTGGCTGGGCAAAGGCTTCTGAGTCAAGAGGCAAAATGGCATGGCCTTGGTGTTATGGTGCTCTTATGATGCAGCACAAAGGTTACATTTCCTTCCTCTTTATAATTGCTTTTTATCACAGAATCACAGAATACTTGAGTTGGAAGGGACCTTAAAGGTCATTTAGTCCAACCCCCCTGCCATGAGCAGGGACATTCCCCACTAAACCAGGTTGCTCAGAACCTCATTTAACCTGGCCTTGAACATCTCTGGGGCCAGGGAATCCACCACCTCTCTGGGCAACCTGTGCCAGTGTTTTACTACCCTTAAGGCGAAAAACTTCTTTATATCAAATAATATTAATAAATTACAAGGAGGAGATGGGGAAAATAAACTATCTTGGCCCACATGTTTGGTGGTAAGCTGCAAAGCTGGACTGCTGAAGCTCTAAATTCAGGGCTCCTTAGAAGAGACAGTGGCTGCGAGCTGGACGCCCTGCTCACGCCTGCACTGGGGCTTGTGCTCACATGTCAGCTTGTGCGAAACCAGGAGTGGCCCCATGGCTTCATTTGCAGCAATCCTGAGTGCTAGAAACTGACTAATTCCCCAGCGACTCATGGGCCACTGACTTGGGAGAGCGTTTGCAGTTAGTCAGGCTGGAGGAGTCCAGTCACAGGCAGCAATGTGGCATTCTATTGCTCTATCCATTGGTCTTATTTCATAACTGTTACAGAGGAATAAACATCCTGGAAAGACAGAGAATCTGACGGGCGGAAAGCGGCCAGAAGCCTTGCTGACACAGTTCCTGCTCCTGCTGCAGTAACCACGCAGGGCTGTGCTTATGATACCCACCAAGGTTAGAGGGCACGGGCATGGTTTCCCAGTGCTGCGAGCAGGGTCTGCAGCAGACGAGGGAAATCAGCAGGCACAGTGTGAATGCTGAGCTCCACCCAGGCTTGCACTGAGCGAGCCGATGTAATGGCCACTGGGTTTGGATTTAAGAGTGGGGAAAATGGCCCCTGAGAAAGAGGGTTCTGGCTGGAAATGATGGATAAATGCTATCACAAGCTCCTGTCCCCTCCCCAGGCTGCTGCTGGGGTGATATATAGACAGTTTATGGACACAGGCACGCAGTAACAATTGCCCGTTCCCCTCTGCAGAGCAACACAGGCAATAGCTGAAGGGTGGGAAGTGTTGCTGTGCAGTCCCCATGGCTGGGAAGTGACAGGCCCACTACTCCTGACCCCTGAGAGAGCCATGCTGGGGTCCTTCTCTGGGATAGCAGTCACATCCCAGCCTCTTACAGGCAGTCAGGGCTTGAAAAGTCGTATTCACAAGGCAGCTGCAATATTCAAGGGGTCAGAGCTCTTTTATAAATCAAGTGCATCTAATGGCTACATCTTTCCAATCAGAGTGCCCAGGGAAAAAAAAAAGCTTTTTGTCTGGAATTAATGTTTGGAGGTTTGCTTTATGGTTCCAAGTCAATATGTTTAAATGCTTTGCAAAAGAGTAATGAAAAAGCAAAAGCTCTGCTAACCGGTCACGCATATTAAAAGCTTCATCCTTCAGCAGACTAAAGCCAAGTAATAATCTGCTTTGCTCTCACTTATTTCGGGCTCGTTTTTAAAACAAAATGTAGAAAACCATCAGAGTACTTGGACTGCATTAGACAACTCAGTATCACTGACCGAGCAGGTTGCAACCTGCAAACTTTCCCGAGGAACTGTGTGTGGCTCATTTGAATGTCCTCATCCTTCTGCTGCTGCGCAGGGCTGTGCGCTGGGACTGCAGCCTGCTGCAGCCAAGGACAGCTTACAAGATCAGCTCAGTGGCATTTCATTCATGTCTTGTTCTGCTGTAATAAACACAATAACTACAATCAGCATTATCACCCTAGCTATTTATTATTGTTATTTGACACGATAATAATTTGCATTATTGCATGAGAGCATCTCTCTGTTCCAAGCAACCACATTGGATCAGGAAGATGGATTGGCAGTCAAGAGCCCATTTTAATTGACTCCCTCATCATCGTAATGGCAGCCCTGCTCCAGCCCGCACGCAGTGAGGGCCTGACAGCTGAGGTTGCTGGCAATTTGCTCAGCTGTTCATCTCCAAACTTGACTTACCCTGATAAATGGATTTCCACTGGGAAGCAAAGAAACGGATATGCTCCTACCCAAACCTGCTGCCATTGCAATAACTGAAATAGAAAGACACAACATCCCAATGAAAACTAGGGAGTTGCCTGGGACAGATACAGTCCCCATGCAGGGGACAGCTGAAAGAGCAGAGATTTCTTCTCCCTAGCTCTGTGCAGGGCTGCATGGAGGGAGGGGAGAGATGCCTGTGCTCGGGGCAGTGGGGTTTGGCTCAGCCCCACTGCTGTGGAGGCAAGGGGAGCAGGCTGAGGGAACGTACCACCACCCGTGTCTCTTGCCTCATTTATTTGAAAGGGCAGTTGATGACAGAACTGTGAGGAACATTTGTCTATGACTTTATCACTGGTTTCCATGGAAAATATTGTGTCACAGGGGAGTATGAATTCAAGGCAGGAAAATGCTGGAGAATTGGATAAGCTGGCTAACAGGGCTGCTGCTGCTGTGCCAGGGCAGCTGGGACCAGGCAGGTCAGGGACAGCACTGGTGTCTTACTGGTGGCCTTTCCCGGTGGTTGGCTTTCACACACAGGCTGCACGGCTGCTGCGGATAGCTGGGGTTTCCAGCAGGCTACACTGGCAAGGACACAAGTTAGTTTTATAAATCCTCATCCTTGCAAATGCCTCTCCCCCAAATCACCCCCCAAGGCCTCCCTGGGCTCCCATCAACCCCCTCAGCCAGACCCCTGCACCCCCTGCCCACCCATTCCCTCGGAACCCCGGCATGGCTGGGATCCCGTGTCACTAGAGGGCACTCGGGTTATTTTTTTTCCACCAAGCCTTCAGAATTAACATTCATACCATGCGCCTGCCTGCTCGTGGGATGGGTTGGCGATATTCTTTTACGGGAGCGGAGAATTTTTTTCCAGCTGGTTTGCAGGAGTGGGAGCGATGGCAAAGGCAGTGCCTGTTTTCAGAGGGGCTGCCGCAGGGGCTACTGCATCCGCCAGACGTGGGACCCCTTCTTGCTGCGCCCCAAAGCCGTGCAGGAGAAAGGGATAGGTCCTGGCCCCACAGGGCTTTCAATAAAGCGCTAATTGCAGCAAACTCCCAGCCTCCTGGGGCTTCAAATCAAGGGAGAGTACTGACACATCTGAAGCCTGACGCCTGGTGAAGTATGACCCAGCAGTACAGGCTTTTGTTTACTGCCTCTGAAGCAGATTACTAATGCAACAGTGGAGTAATATACTTCCATAGGGACCTGGAAAAGATCCTTTAGAAAGAGGAGATGTGAGTGATGAACTGGATAGAGGGGTTGCACTGCAGACCTCACTCAGAGGCTTTTTTTTCCCCGATTTTGACCTGATGCTAAGGCTCCTGGTGTCCTGCCCTGGCTCTGGTGGCCCCAGTGGGGCAGAGGCTCCCTGGGCCAGTCTCCCCAGCTCAGCATCATGCTCTGTGCTTCCTCAGCTGCAGAATGCCCCATGCCAGGTCATCCCCCCCGTGTCCTGCCCATGGGCATGTATGCACACAGGAACAGCCAGCAGCTGGCACAGGGTACAGCTCCCAAGAGCAGGGCTATGAGAAGGATCACAGCTCTGGGGTTCCCCCAGCTGATAGGCCCTGGCCCAGGGGCCTGGGGGTGAGTGACCTGTGGAAGATGCAGTGGTGCCTCCTCCACCAGCGACTGAGCATTCAGTTGGGAGCAAAGCCTTCGCCCTCCCACCAGACACCAGAGCTTGCACGCTGCAGCCGCAGGAGGGTCAGTCTCACCGAGACCCTCGAGCCTTCACCAGCAGTAAAGTGTGCGTCTCTCCCCTCTGATGAAGTACACTTCCCTCTCACAAACCACGTCTCATTAGCAGTAATGCTTTCTAAGCTGTAACTGGTATTCAAATCAAAGAGAGGCAGTGTATTTTCCCTTATTTATTGCCACTTTATTTGCATTGGAGTAGCAGCTAGAGGCTCTGATTGGGACCCCCTTGTGCAAAACATAATGAAAAGATGGTCCCTGCCCCAAAGAGCTTCCGGTTTAATTACAGAACAAGCAACAACAGATGGATGCCCCATACAGACAGGGAGGAGCAAAAGGTAACAGGGAGACAATTATGATTAGCTTAATAAGCCACGGTCACAGCACAACAGCTGCCTGCCATTGTCACTAATTGTCACTCCAATTCCTATGAAAGAATTCTTTCAGTTTCATCACAAAATGTTCTGTGTCACTGAGGGGGAGAAAACCCAAATATTTTCCTACACCACATGCCCCACTTCTCTATGAAACCGTTCTGCTGAGCGTGGGGATCCAGGACATGTTGACTCCAGCAGCGGTGCTTCTGCAGGTATCTCCCTGCCCCTGCTCGCTTCCCACCTGGCCCTGAGACATGACAGTGGTTTCTGACCCCTCTGCTCCCCTCCCTGCATGGTGTCACAATGAAATGGGTGGAGGAGCTACACATAATGGCACTGATTGCAGAGACCATGCTCAGCCGCACACAGGCCTGAGCAGCAGGAGGAGGTCTTGTTGTTGGAGGTCTGATACGATTCAGCCACAACCTGAGGGTTAAATCCATCTTTCTCTTTTTCTCTCTCCTTCTTCCCACTACGACTCAGCTACACTGTATGTGCTCACTCACAGCATCTCTCATGTGCTCTGACACCATGACTGTTGCAGCGTAAGACCAAACTGACAGCCCTTTCGTGGTTGAAGTAACCATCACGCGTTTCAGTGGCATTTAACTCAAAACTGCTCCCACCTCTAGCTTTCTTGACTAGCTATTTTCTATGTATCTCCATTTCCTGCCCTCCCCCCCCCCCCATGTATTTCTGTGTCTACTTCCATATCTGGACCACTCAGATTAATATTTCAAAGGTTTCTGAGTGTTTGTTCAGACTGGCTTGCCCATGTCACACAGACACACACAGGCTCAGAGGAAGCAGGATTCTTCCATGCCCAAAGAGAAGGGCAAACAGAGGGCACATCTGGCCATGCAAATTGGATTTCTGCTCTAACTGAGCCCCAGAGGAGCCTGTCTCTCTCCAGCAAGCAGAGAGAGTCTCAGGAGACCAAGGCTACAGCTTGGGGTTCAGCCCAGTGCTCCACCAGCCGCAGCTGCCCTGCACTCCTCCATTACTGCAGCCACCGGCTGTTGTCACTTCCCATGCTCAGGCATGAGTCCTCATGTTGCCCATGGAGCGACTGAGACCATCCCATCTCCCTTCTCCACAGATGCCCATCTCACCTTGGATTAGAAAAAATCACCTACTGCCTGCTGAGTTACACCCAGGCTCTCAAGGACCCACACAGGGCTGTGCCAGCTCTTGGTAGCATCTCCCCTTTACACTGGGCTTACTCCTACGAGGGAGCAGACCTGTGAGCACTGCCCTTGCTGGCTGCAGCCATTGCACTGCAGATCCCTGTGTTACAGGGACCTCAGTCCAACCTCCATCCCTTGTATTGACTTTGATTTCCTTTGCTGTTCTCCTCAAGCTGAAATAAAAGACATCTGCATAGAAAGCACAGGATAGGGAAGGAGGATGCATTAGTCCACACCAGTCAGGACATGGCCCCAGGCTCTCCAGGGCTCGGGCTGTTCCCAGTGGCACCAGACCTGCTGTGGCCGTGCGGTAAGTAACAGCCAGCAATGGGGACCAACGGCTGGGCTGGCACCTCGTGCTTGGAGAGGCTTCTCTGCACACTGACATGAACACTTGCCCTGGAGGACAACCGCTGCCAGCCACACTGACAGTGCAAGCCGTCGGCACCTCGCCACGTGGCACGTCGTGCCAGCAGCCTGGAGAGAAGGGGATTGCTGGTTTACTGGCTACAATGGAGCCCGGCCAGTTTTGAATGAATGGAGTGGGAACACTCACACCAAAGCAAAGGATAAGCCCATGTGCACTGCATGCCTGCCAAGTGCCACGGGCAGCTCCTGGGCAGGCCTGGCTCTGTCCTGCGCATAAAAGACATTTCAGGGCACTTCATTTTCTTTTCAGTGCTCTAAAAGCAAGAATTAAGTTGCTTTTGCCTTGCAGCTCAGATCGCTCTCCATCTTTGGATACTTGCGTCAGGTCAAGTGTGAATTAATTGTACTTGCTGCTTCTCTAGATGCATTGCTTTTGTTGGAGCAATAAACTGCCAGGTTTATTAGGAAACTGAAGAAAATCTCTGGGTTTTGATTTATTTTTTTCCTGAGCGTTAATAACATCTTATTTATTCCACTATCATGAAAAAAATATAAAATTAAAATATTCAAAGATTTTATGGCAGCTGCTGCTGAATAATTGCAAAGAGGAAAAACAACTTCAGTAAAAATTAGCCCATCACACGTTTGTCTGCTGGGTTATCTGGGGTTGTATTTCTTTCTTTTCCCTACCTGGTTACTATCGACATGACAGGCACAAGCAAGATTCAAGATAAAGGACAATTGTAATTTTAAAATAAAACCTTCTGTGTTGAAAAGTGGTAACTACATTGCAATCAATCTGCTGCTACTGTTTTCCTTCTGCTCAAGTGGATATAAGTCAGGGAAAAGGAGGATGCCACAGGACACAGCGGTGTGCTTGCCGCAGCCTAGGCTGCTGGAGGAGGTATCTTGGGGCATTAAAGACCACGGCAGTTGTAAATGATTTGCCGGCACATATTTTGCACCATATGTCCTAGCAGTTGAAGTAGCTATAAAGTGTGCTTAAGGAACGATATGCTGCCAGGACAAAGGCTGGTGTTTCTCAGCCTTTCAGCAACTCTGCTGAGGGCAAGGATTACAGAAGCTGCAGAGGTCTGTCACCTTTTCTCTACCTTGGGAATGCAGAGCTGATTGAACTTGCTAGCCAGCCCAGCAGAAAGGTAAAAGACATCAGAGGCAATTAAAGGCGAGTCAGTGTAGAATTTGCAGAGTTCAAAAATACTTTAACTGAACCTGCCAGAGTGAGACAATATTCCCAGAAGAAAAAATGCAGTCAAACATAGAGGGGGAAAAACCCAACATAAACATGTATTACGAAGAAAATATTGTAATTTCTGAAGGATGCAGTAATCTATTTGAGACAGGCCTTGGTAAATCAGTGCTTCAGTGCCTTATTTACAATGATAAGGCAGACCACGTGAAATGATGAGAAGTCTTGCATAACTAATTCACTGCAATATTTCAAAGCTGCTAGTGGAATGATAGTAAGGGGAAATAGGATATTTTGTGCCAGGGTTTTTGAAAAGTACTTAATAAAAAGAAAAGTTAAAGATTAATTAACTATTGGCTGTGGTATGATAATGTAGTAAAGCATCTAGTTAGATAGACAACTGGCTTAAAAACAGCTTGCGAGAGGAGGCTAGGACATGAGCAAACCAGCAAGCATTTTATTTTGTTAATTATCTGTTGTGTCTTGTATTTTTAAATTACTATGTTGGGATGTGAAATATTAGTTTACGAAAATTTGCAGGTCAAGACAACAGTCGGATTTAATAAGCAGGAAGGGAGCTGGGCTGTGTGCAGTACAGCTCTGCTCTGAAAGGTGACTGTGAAAATTACATATGGGAATTGTTTTTACATGGTTATACTTCACGTACAGGCAAATGACAGTTTCATAACCACCTGCTCTGCAAACTGAACTGGAGATCCTTGAACATCGGTGGGAATATTTGTAGAGTTGGGTGCTTCTCAAAGTGAATCAGGGCATCAGTCTCTGACCCAAAGCCAATAAAGGAGAGATGGGCTTTAATGTTGATGACTAATGTGAAACAATAAATCAGGGAGAAGTGCCAAGCTGCAAATAGCACTGTCATGCAATACATTGCCAAGTATTTGGCAGTCCTATTCAGAAAACTTTCGAGCTCATCAGCATTGTATGCAGCTGCAATAAAGCTGGGAGGAACAACACCATCGCTGGTGGTATTGAAAGCAGAATCTACACCATATGGCCTGTGGTAGGTGCATTTTGCTGGGATTACAGCATGAAAAAAAAAGCCGTAGTTCCATAAATACTGATTTAGGCCTGAATTAAATCCCATGAGCCATGGTATGTTTCTATGCTGCTCTTCCATTTAAGGGATCTTTAAGGCGCAGTAAACAGGTTTTATATAGGGGAGGCTGCTCAGGAATTCAACTGTTCTGGATAGCGTGGTTTTGTCTGGGTAGTGTTTGAGGCTGAGTGACAAGGGTTGAGAGACAGAGAAGACACTCACGGGTCATCCAGAAACAGATGCAATAAGAGACATTAAGAACACATCCTCAGCAGTCGGCAGGGGAGTGTAGGGCTTATGTTGTCGCTGTGTCTGCCCAGCCTGAACCCAGAGAGCTGTGCATTCAGACCAAGGCACTGGCTGAAAGGCCTTCGGGGCTGTCAGCAGCAAAACCTGCCTGGAGTCCTGTGTTTGAAAAAGCCTAACTCTCTCCCTGGTTCAGGGGTCTGCCTCTCCTGGGTGTCACAGTCAGATTTCACAGGCCTCGAAGAGCAGTTTCTGACGTTCTCACACTCTCGTTTTCCTCCATTCTCAAAACCAGCCATGCAATTTAGGTCACGGTCAACCCTTCAATTATTGTTCTAAACCTCCAAGCCAATAAAAATAGCTTGTAAAGTCTTTCATCTTATCTTCACCACCCATGTTTTAGTAATACAGCAGGAACACTTCCTAAGCATCTTTCGCATCTTTTTTAAAAAAATTTCTGCTGCAAACAGCTCAACTGTCTGGAAAACAGCCACTTACTCTTCACCTTTGCCCACCTCTCTGTTAAGGAGCTCATTAAAGTGTCCCTCTACCTTTATGAAATTGAATTCTTTAGAACTAAAACCTCCCAGTTTTGTTTTTTATTAGACTCGCTCCCACTTGCTATCTTCATTTCACTGCCACTCTAATAAAATGCTTGCATGCTGTTAGGACTTCTACTCTGCCCCATTGTGTCTGGCAAGCCAGAAAAGAGATATCTTTTGCTTCATCCTGTCACCTTTTTGTATCCACTTTCAGCAATATCATATCCCTGTGCAAAGGAGTTGGATTTTGAATGCAAACAATCCATCACACTGCACATTAATCCTCAGCTGCTTTTGTGTCCTCTTCCCCATGTTGTGTACATCTTGTAGATACCAACATCTTTTATAACTCTCATACAACACTCTGTCAAGACCCCAAACTCAGCATTTCTGTGACATCCCTATCCAGATTTGGGTTCCTCAAAGTCTCCAGGGTATTTCTATGGCTGTTCTTCATCTGCTGCTTCATCATGCAGGTATTTCTGCTATCGGCATTCTTAAGAGTCACAGTCAGAGCTCCTCAGGTGCCTGGTGTTCTGGTCATTCCTGATTTCCTTAGCAACCTGACTTCTGGTTATGCATCCATTGTTCACCCTGCACCAGCAATTACTGAACCTTTCTACCAAATCTGGCAAAAGCACAGAAATAGTAAAGATGCTGTCTTCCTGCAAGTTCTGTGCAAATGGGTCAGAGGTGCAAATAGAGGAAAGAGGGGCTACGTTTGTACCCTCCCAGAGAGAAAGGCAAGAATGTCTCCAGACCTCACCTACCAGCTCTGGCGACAAACACAGCCAGGATGCTCTCAGCACTTGGTTGAGAGCCCACAAGAGGTAGGTGGGAAACAAAAGGGGAACTGGAAATACTGTGATTAGCCAAAGTGAAGTGGTAAATGCTTTGGCATTGTACCAGTAGAGTTCTTCATGGACTGTTCCTGTTATTTCATCATTTGCTTCTGCAGTGACTACTGACAAAGCAGATCCTGTGCTCTCTTTTTTATCCTGAAACAGCAAATTTATTCACTGAGGGCTTCCAAACCAGTGACTGCTAATAACCCAGGCTCACCATAATACATGTTCACACTGCATATCCAGCTGGCTTGCTTCTGCTACAAAACAGTGGGTTTGCTCATTTTTAAAAGACAAACTTCCAGTTCTCTCAACTTTTGCACGGCTGTGATACTCCTCTGGTTGCAATGTTGTATTTTGGAGGTGGCCTGAACTGTGTAAGATCAAAACAACCCATGTGCCAAATTTCTAGTCCTTTTTCCATCATAAGTCACTTGCACATATTACAGTCGGTGCTTTCCCAAGGTATATTTGAGTTTCTTACAAATCATGGCTTTTACAGGAAAGAGCCATTAAGCATACGCACAGCCTGCAGTCTAAAGCATCAGGCTTCTTAATCTGGCCACTCTCCTTCAGCATGGTGGGGGAAGGAGTCTGCAAGTAAAACTACTGGAGGTTTAGCTGTGCCTATGGGAATGAAAAAGCCCTTCTGCATGGCCATACACTAACTAGAGAGGGCCATGAAAATGTCATTAGAGCTCAGATTCTGTGATGAATGAGGCCCACAGCCCTGCCTCAAGGTAGTGCAAATGAAGCAAACCTTCACTGGTGCCTCGGGATTTATTCTCATGGGGAAATGCAGTAGGCAGGAGGAGGTGCAGGCAGAGCAGGACAAGCTGTTAACTTGCCAGACATCTGGGTTTTAACCTGAGCTCCTACAAGGTGTCTTAGACACAAAAGTCTGCCTACATGACGTCAGGGTCAAAATCCTGGGATAGGTGTTCACACAAGGCTCAGTGTGGCTCAGAGCTTGGGTTGCTGCCCCAGGTGTGCCACCAGCCAGTGCTATCCTCATGCTTTGGTAGGAGTCCAGCAGGATCCCACAGTGGGAGCTGCACATCACCTTATTCAGTGGTGGCTGCTCCTCAAGGATGCTTTCTCAGTAATAACACACCAGATAGTCTGGGGCAAGAGAGATGGATGGATGTGACTAGTGAGGACCTGATAAGGGACATCCACTGGTTAGCTTAGTTCACTCCTCACTATATTTGGAGGAGAGACCATATCAGCCCTGCTGAGCAGTGCCTAAGCAGCTTCTCTGTGAGGCTTGGCTCCAGTGGTGATAACCTCTCCACTCCTGCACAAAGCCTTTTTCCCCCAGAAAATATGGCCGTTACATGAGCCAGCAATGTGTCCTTGTGACAGAGAAGGCCAAAGGTTTCCTGGGCTGCATTAGGAGGAGTGTTGCCAGCAGGTCAAGGGAGGTGATCCTTCCCCTCTACTGAGCACTGGTGAGGCCATACCTGGGGCACTGTGTCCTGTTCTGGGCTCCCCAGCACGAGACAGATGTGGACATAGTGGAGAGAGTCCAGTGAAGGGCCACAAGGATGATTAAGGGACTGAAGCATCTCTCATATGAGGAAAGGCTGAGAGGGCTGGGACTGTTCAGCCTGGAGAAGAGAAGACTTGGGGGGGATCTTATCAATGTATATAAATACCTGAAGGAATAGTGCAAAGAGGATGGAGCCAGAATCTCTCCAGTGGTGCCCCATGACAGGACAAGAGGCAACAGACACAAGCTGGAACAAGGGAGTTTCCATCTCAACATCAGAAAACACATTTCTCTGTGAGGGTGACTAAGTACTGGCACAGACTGCCCAGGAAGGCTGTGGAGTCTCCACCCCTGGAGATATTCTCTCATCCCTGGAGATACTGCCCACAGTCCTGGGCAACTGGATCCTGGTGGCCCTGCTTGAGCAGAGGCTTTAGACCAGATGACATCCAGAGGTCCCTTCCAACCTCAACCATTCTGTGATTCTGTGATACAAGCAGTGAGGATCACTTGGACTTCCAGCAATTTTAAAAAGGTGACCTCAGACTTCTACTGCAACAATGGGTGATTCCATTTGGAAGCTGTCCCTGAGATTTTGCTTAAGCTGAAGCCTGCTGTGAGTACTTTGCATTTACTCTTAGAACCTACACCCAGCTGGATGGTTCAGAGGAAAAATGTATTTAAATTAGGCATGTGGATTTGCATCTTAATCATGTTATCATGAGTAAGTAGTACCTCGGTGTTACCTGAGGCAACCATAGGCTACACACCCAAATGAAACCTGAAATAGTCAAACCCCTTCTGCTTTACATATCTTATGTCAGTGCAGATTTTCACATCTGCAGGGCAAATCATAGATTGGCAAGCAGCATTTTAATGATTGAAAGAGACAGCCTTGCCCACAACAGGCACTAATTAATTGCAATAACGAGGGATGTTTTGAAATAATGTATCCTGTTCCTGGACCCTCACAAAATTAAATTTGGGTCTTATCCTACTCCCAGCGTAATCAATAGCAAAACCTTGGGGTCAGCTGGACATCAGTGGATTTCAATGAAGCTATGACCATTTCTACCAGCTGAATATCAGCCCTGGGGAGTTTAGTTATTGACATCATGAGTCTCTGCAGTTTGCTATAGTCTCCAATGAAGTCAGGACAACTTACTGTAGCTGAGGATCTAACCCCCTCCTGCTTAATGTCAGGAACAGAAGCAGTATCCATTAAATCATTAATCCTCTCAGAAAGAACAATCACAACTTCATGTTCTTCTGGGTTGTCCAGTCTGAGCACTCAGCCTTCGGCAATGGCCACCGCAGAGTCTTCATTTTTGCACTCAGAAAAGTTCCTGTTCCCCCATCACAGCTAATGGACCCAGCACAAGTGACAACCACAGCAGCTGCCTTCTCTTGCACTACACATCTGCCCTTATATCTCATGGCAGGGAAGCAGCTCTCTGAACCCAAGGCTGCTTGTGGAATACCTTCTTTCTGGTATTTCTGTCCCATGGAGCTTGCTGGTTGGAGGATCTCCTCACCTGGGTCTATAGGCTCTTGGCAGCGCAGGGTAATCACTGCCTGACATTTTGCCACTGAAAACAGGGCTTTGATAACACATGTGTGATGCTATAAAATGTTTAACACCATCACACACACATGTGGGTGCAGACTCTATCCCCATGTTAGTGGGAATGCACCCACACCTGTAACACTGTGTTTGGTCTTGTCTGTCACGTTGAAATCCTAACTGAGGCACCTCATGACAGATTTGATTTCTAGAACTTCAAGTTGCTCTAAAACCTGTGCATCATTTCAACATTGGATGGAGACAACTATACAAACCTAAAAACACATTAAAAGTGTGGGGACTGCAGATAGCTTTTTATTGTCAGGAGTGGTCGAGGGCTGGTGACTACAGAGCGAGCTGAAGGCCCATGCAGGACCAGCAGTTGTCCTCTTTTACTGAAGCTGGTGAGCGAGGCTTGTTGCTACTCCTCTGAGAGGGGGGTGAATGCACTCCCAGGAGCATTGCCAGCCACTGCTCAACCCCCAATCCCAAATTAGAAGGTGTATATCCAGCTCTTCAGGGTTCTCCCTGCCTTTTTGCCTGCCTTTTCCCTTGGTTCCTGCAGACAGCAGGATCTCCACAGACCCCTGGGAAGTCCAGTTGGGTGCCACCACCCAATCCCGCAACATCTGCTACTGAAGGATGAGTAGCTCAACACTTGTCCCAGAGAGAAGAGGGCTAACATGGGAGATGACAGGGAGCCAGGCCACAGCAGGGAGGTGGGAAGGGGGGGAATGACACATTTCCCATGGGACTGGCAGTGGCTGGGAGAAGGGGAGTCAGGCAGGAGCAGCATTCGTGCTTGCCTGCAGTGCTGTGAAGTTCGGGTCTCTTTTGAACTGCTGTCAGGATTGTTACAAATCTCGGTAATTGCTGGCATAATGTGTGAGACAGAGGGCTTCTCTGCAGCTTTGCTGGGACAGGGTAAGGTGGAAGCCACAGACAGCAGCATTTGTGTAAATCCAGACAGTGCTTCTGGATGTCTGATGGTGTAGCCAAGTTCAGCCTGAAGCTTGGGTGAAATCTTTCTTCAGAGCAAACGAATAGGAGCAAAATGTCTTTTTTGCACATTGTCAGAAAAATCACTGTTTTGGAAGAGGTTTTATCGAACAGAAAAGTGAGAATTATCAGGAGCAGCCTTTCAGGATATTTGATGCTGAAGTTGGTACAGTTATTTTTACACTGTCCCAGGATCCTGTGAATAAATTGAAGCCATTCTGGTCCCACCTCTGCCTTTCTGAACAGTGCTCAGAAATTTATAATAAAGAACCATCAGCTGAGGATGGTTTGCCAGGTCGCCATTACTGAAGAAGTAAAAGCATTTTCTGCACAGTATCTCCTGCTGCTTTTAGGGTCATGCACAACTGTATTTTTCCTGAATGCTACTTATGCTCTGCCCATGTCCTAGAAATAGATTGGAATATTTTCTGATTTCAACTTCTCATTACCACAGAATGATTATCTATGGATTGTCCATTGTGGAAAGAGAACCAGGGAAGAGAACACAATAGAACTTGCTTTTCATTTTGATTATACAGTCTCTGAAAATCAAAGAGCACTTTGTCATAGAAGAATGAAGTGTGTATTAAAGTAACAATACTTAAAATGCAAAAATATTTCATTCAAAGCAGACTAGTTCTTTTCCTTGTAGGTAGACTTAGTTGTGATTATCTCCATGGGAACACTTCTACTAAGGTCAATGACAGATTTTTAAAGGTTCAAGAGAGAAGACTGGAGTAGTTTTATTTTTCATCTCCAGACATTCCTCTCAAAGCCTAAAAAATTAATAAAATTAAGTATTAATTTAAAATGCAATATGAATAACACTGCTACACTCAGCAACCCAAGAGAACTAATCCTACAGATTACCTAAGAAAAAGGAACACATGTCCTATTTATTTTTTGCATCTATCACCAAAAACTCAGCGTATTCTCTGCAATGCACAGTGCTACTGCCAGCTTGACTGAATCAGTGTGCCAGAGTATCTAGCAAAAAAAAAAAAAAAAGCCCACAAAATCGGACAATCTTAGTCAAGCATCAACTCGGGCGTAAAAAACTCTCTAGCAACACAAAGCTTTTCACACTTTGTACAAAGATTGATTGGACCAATTCTGGCAGATGTGAAGTTGCGGTAACACACAACTATTAAATGAGAGACTGGCAGCTGTACAGAGAGCAGGACACAGTACTGCTATGTGCAAGATGTCATCATTGTCAGTGAGTGTTTGGGTTTTTTAGTATCATCCCCGTACCATTACTTCTACCTCCTTTGAAGATCCCTGAAGCAGCATGAGTCTAAGGGGGGTTTTCTGTTTTGTTTTGCCAGTATTTCAAGAGTATCATGTGCCTAAACAGACTGGATCATTGAGCCAATGTTCTTCTTGGGATATTGTGGACTTGGAATCAGAACTGAAATAAAATCGGGCTGTTGTGTTGCCTAACTGCGGTGATGACATTCTGTTCCAGATGTCCACGACAATGACCTCATCTAAACCCCCAGTTCCCTACACTTTAGTCATTTTCAGACAAATTCTGGAAAAAAAAAAGAAGAACAAGTGGCCTCGTAATCATTTTGATGGAAGCAGCTGCCCACTTCAGTTAATGCTGCTCTCAAAGTGTGAATGGAAAGGGAAGCCCGTTAATTTGATGTGATCCATTTCAGGCTCCTTGTATTAAGCTGCCTGTAATCAGGAAACATACTGATCAATAAGACTGATGGTTTCCTGAAACAGCAGCAAGAAGGCAAGTCCCCTTCTCTCAGGTGGACTTTAAACAGGCATAAATTACTGAGAAAGAAAATTATGTGAGTAAAAAAAATACTGAGGAAAAAAACAATGTGTTTGGGATCCTGATGCATCTAGACTGGAAGAAGCGAGAGATTAGCATGGTTTCTTTGCCTGTGATGGCATTGCTCCCTAAATCCTGCAAAGCAAACCAGTCAGAAGTGACAGTATCCCTAAAAGTCTCTACTCATACACCCAATGATTTTTTGTTTCTTTAGGTTTTTTTTCTCTTTAAGGAAGCACGCAGCAAGTGCAAAATCTTTTCATATCCCAGAACCTTCAGTTCAAAACATTGGGTTATACCATCACTAAAATCTAGATACTCACAAGAGGAAAACAGAAGCGCTACCAACAAATGCACTTAATGGCAGAAGGCACTTAACAGGAGGTAGCCTGCCAAATGGCTTTGCTGCTCTTTCATTATTGTTATGAGAAAGCATTTAGTGAAAATTGGAAATGACCAAACTCCGAGCCCTTCCCAGCACTTCTCCATGAGCAACCGCCCTTTCTTTCCTCCCACTCCAGCCATCATTCTGTGCAAAGACAGGAGCATTCGTGAACCCCCTTGCTCAGCTAGCACATTAGCAGTGAGCTGAAGCCGCCAGAGCTCCCTGGAATCTGAAGTGAAGTTCAAGCTTCTTCCACTCTACCAAAAAAGCAGAGACTTCATTTTCTTTGAGGAGTTTTCTCTGTGCTTTCCACCATGGCTAACACCACATCAATGGTGGCCCAGCTGTTCTTGGTTTTAATATTGAGTATATGAGCTCAGTGCTCAGGCTTACATGATGCAATGTCATCAAAGCCCCCCGCTGACAGACTATTTCTAGCTCCCAGTATGGATGACAGCTGCAAATTTACACTGCTTTTGGCAAGAAGGAATTTTTAGAATATTGCCAAATACAAACAGAGCTGGAAAGGTGACAGTTTCCTAAAAAATAATTCCAGGAAGGAAAGTCTACGGTAACAACAAGATATAAACTGGTCATGTTGCTTTTAGGCATGTTTAACTCTTTCTGATATTCTACCTTTGGAACTCATTACTAGGAGCTTTCTCCGATTTCAACTTAATTCTATTTTGCATTCTGAATCCTTAAAAAACTCTTCCCTTGCGCCACATTAGTTAATTCTCTCTCAGGTAGAAATATATTGTAGAAATATATTTAGACCTTCTCACAAGGTTTTCTAGCTGTTCAGTCTCCCCTTTGCCTATTAATGTAAAAACAATTAAACCAAAAAGCAAATAAAAGATTGCAACTTGATGTTTTCTCTTTTTGTTCTAGAATCATCTGTCTGAATGTGACAAAGTTGTTTTGTTTTGGTTATGTATTTTTTAGCATGAGAGTCTTCATAATTAATGAGCTATGTTTGCAATTTCTGTCTATATGCTTTATATTTCTTCATTCTTCTCAATTCCAAAACGACCTGTGGGTGGATTTTCCTGAAGTCATAAAGCGGTGACACAGCTATTTCCTGTTGCCATCAAAATTCTGTAACAGAATTTCTCCCTCTACTAGTTACTAAGTTACTTGGAGTACAGCCAAAACCAAAACAAAACAAAAAAAACCAAAAAGGAGACCGAAGTTGATTGGGTATGAAAAAACTTTTCAGCAGCCATATGGACTTTGTGCCTTTGGTTCTGCGAGTCTGCAATGATTCTAGGAAATATCCAAGTGAGAACCCGTTCGTTTACATTCTTTCTCACATAAAAAAAAAAAAAAGAGGATTCTTAAAATCAGATCAGTCCCAGAAAAAGGGGCTGTGTTTTTCCACTGAAATATACCACAGGAAAAAGGAACTGGTAAGACGGATCATTTAATTCATTTTAGCCAGTTCACATTTATTTTTAGAATATGGAATTGGCACAGATGAGTAACAGAAGCAGAATACCTTCAGCTACATTTTCCAGCTTACGTACATTTTTAGTATGTATACTGAACATCACTTTTCAGCTAGGCAGGGTTTTTGTAACTGCAAACCTTGCTGTGAAAACCCAGCATTATTTAGAATACACAAGACTTTTAACTATTTGCAATAGTTTTTGAAACCTTTCAGCTAATTCAGAGGAACACCTACAGCACTGCTCACAAATAATCCTGCACGTGCTGGTCTGATACACTAAACCTTCCGTCATTGTTAAAGCAGGCTATAACATCATCTGTCACCCATCTGTCGCTTTCCCAGCACCGGATCTGATTCTTCCCTGTGACTGGTGTAAGTCAGGAATAGCTCTTGAAATCCCTGAATTCTACTAATGTAAAACAGACCGAGGAGACTGGAAATATTAGAGCGATTGGTAGGCAGAAAATGGCTATTTTTCCATCCAGCTGCACTTTCCTTTATCATCTCTTCCTTGCTGAAGGAGGCGGTGATAATCACCATCGGCAGGAACAGATAAGAAGGGGACAGATAGATGTTGTAACAAGATCTTTATAACGTTGTTCTCCCTAGGCATTACTCTGATCAATTGCCCAAAAATGAATCTCTAAAGTGGTAATAAGCGGAAAATGATAAACTCGCCTTCTAAATAAAGCAACAGCACCAGGAATACATGGGACTGTTAAAATGCTAAGGATCCTGCAAACGAATGTATCTATGATATTAAATAGTTTGAGGTCAGGTGAAAGAACCATAACCAGGGAGGAACATCGAGAGAGAACAATGAAAACTTCTAGATACACTGTGAAATATTTTTTCAAGTGGATGTTTGCAGAAGGAAGTACAAAGAGATAGAAGTTATTTAGGAAAAACAAATCAAATCAGAACTTTTTTATTTCACTGTGGCTTTTGTTTGTTTTAAAACGACAGGCTTTCTTTATAAGAGTATGATTCACAAGATCTTCTATCAAATTGCATTTTTTAGAATTAACAGGTCTCAACATGTTTCTATCTTCTTGATCCATGTAGTAGGTCCAAATGCACAGCACAGTATTACTGTGACCTGAAGAGCTCTCAGATATAACAGGAGATATCTACCAGACATGCCCAAGGGGCAAAGGCTCCTATAAACAAGTATTTCTGTGATTATCTGCTGGACCTCTCTGTCATGTTGGAAGCAACACTTTCTGCTACACAATGTTCAATCCAGCTCTGTCTGGTTATGCTCCTGACCCTGGGAAAAGGGCAGCTCCCTATATGCAGCACTGGTTGGGTTTGGCCTAACCATTGGCCCTGAAGGTGACGGTTGAGAACATTCAGGTCTTTCAATGATGACCATCATGTCATGTCTGTCCACGGAGGACCCCTGGCAACTGCAGCTACCATGGCTCAAACCTCTGTCTAGCTCCAGCTCCTGGAGGCAGGGAGTTTCCCAGCCTTGACCGAACCAGCACTCAGCTGCCTCTCTTTCTGGTGGAATGATTTTCAGAAAGCACCCGTCAGTCCATCTACTTGCCAGGGGAGACAGGCAAGGAAAAGGCATCCTCCCCAGTTCAGCTTTGCATCAGGACCTGACTGGCTGCATTCCTAGAGACGTAAACTCCCATCTCAAGCTACTCAGCATCTTGCCTTGAGGTGCTGCAGCCCTTGGAGTGAAGAGTTCTCAGAGTAAGCTGTAATGCAACAGAGCAGCACTGCAGAAAGGCTGGGTGCCTTACACCAAGCTCCCTTCTCCTTCACGGGAGTGTGACAGCAGCTGTTAACACAGAGGGCTCTGCTTGCCCAGGCTAGCTGCTGCTGCTTTGGAATGAAGCCCTATCGCCAGGCAGGGGTCGAGAGGTGCCAAAGCCACAGCTCCCAGCTGCCATGTGCTGCTGCGGGGCCTCGCCGGCCCTGTGTCAGGGACCCCGCCACCCCTGTGTCTGTCAGGGACCTGGGCACCGAGGCAGCTCCGGCTGCAGAGCAGGGGATTGCGGCCAAGGCAGGGAAAGGGAAGGCCTCGCCCCAGCCATGGCCGGAGAAGCCTCCTGAGCCCCACAGTGGCTCTGGGCGGGAGAGCCCGGCGAAGGCTCGCGGGGATGGCGGCCTCCAGGGTCACCCCAGCGCTTTGAGGGAAGCCTGGGCCTGGCACAGCCTGGCTCGGGGCAGGCTGCTCGTCCTCCAGGGCCCCGCGGGCCCCGCCCGGCCGGTGCGTGGGGGATTTCGCCCCCAAAGCCCTGCGGGGACAGCACGGGCGGGACACGCGCACAGGCGAAAGTGCGGATGGGAACGCGCAGCTGCCTGGCCGCGCCCCGCACCCGCCGCGTGGCGAATCTGCCGAGCGCCG
>VZRW01007588.1:78341-204183 GCA_013398125.1 Aegotheles bennettii | reverse complement strand
GGCCAGGGGCGCGGGAGGGCGGCCCGGCCCGGCCCCGGTGTGCGCTGCCCAGCGCCGCTGCCTTCTGCGGCCGGGCCGGGCGAGGAGACACCGCCCCTGGATGCGGAGCTCCCCGGGGAACACCCCCGGCGGCTGCTGGGCCCTGACCCCGGCGGGTCCGCTCCCAGCCCTCCCGGGGCCGGGCGAGCCGCGGGGCAGCACCGGCGTGTCCTTGGTCTGAAAGCCCGCTCGGCTTAGCCCGGAATGTCAGGCTAATCCAGGGCTCCTCGCAGGGGTTCCCACCCGGGGGAGGGGACGGGAGAGGAGGGGGGAAGCAGCGGAGCTCCTGTGCCGGGGTTGGGCGTGTGGCTGTCTCAAAGGAACAGCAGTCGGTTCGTCACGCAGGCTCTGGGATTCGGGAAGCCCCCGAAGGACAGGACAGTCCCAGGCAGCCTCTCCAACAGCCTCGGTTGATGGGTTCCTACTGTTAAGCAGCCCGGTAATGAGAAACCCCCAGCAGTCCGGAGCGTGCTGGCAAAACAAAACGTGGACACTCGTGGTAACGCTCAGGATAAAAGTTTTCTGGCCGGTGTTTAGTTAGGACCATTGGCTACAGGTATGTGGGTAGCAGAGATCCTTCCCTGCTGCATGCCTAAGTGAGTTTATGTTAAGTCGGCCATGGTGGCTGACTGGTTTATTCAGCTGAGTAAGTTAGGAATAATAATACATGACGAAGGTGACTTAACTTCCCCATGGAATAAGACTTGGAGGGGAGGGAGGAGAGATCATTGCTCATGAGTGCATTGTCCCGTTTATCAGCTGTTCCACGCATGTACAGTTAATTAGGCTTTTAAAGAGCCCTCCTAAAAAAAAACAAACCAAACCAAAAAAAAAACAAAACAAAGGATTTCCTAGGGGAGTGGGAAGGGCCGATTTACTTCAGTAAATGCAAATGTCTGTCTTTAGCACTGCAGACCAGAGCACTGACATGCAGGGACAGCTGGTTCTCCTTATTTTCTGTGGGGACCACCACTCTTTGTCATACACTAACAAACTAAGAGGATTCACTTCCTGGACTCTTCTATTGACGTCAGTAATGCGATTGCCAACTGAATAATTAACCACTTTACCACATCTGCCCTGCAAGGCTGCAGCCTGGACAACATCGATTATTTGTTTTGTGGTGGGAGCTTTGTCTGTCTCCTGCAAAGTGCAATCTGATTTTATACTCTTGTCTTCAAGCTGGTGGCTTGCACGGGTGAGCACCTACAAACTGTTAGATGTGAGAGGTCGGACTAGGATGGTACTTTCAGCTCTGAAGTTGAGGAAGGGATTTGGGGCAGGCCAGAGAATGATATGCTTTTTCTATAGCACTGCTGGTGGCTGTGTCTTACTGATTGATCCCTGCTTTGTCATTTTCTGTGTGATGGAGAAGCCGATTATTCAATTGTTTATAAAATCACTTCTTTTAATTCTGTTTATTGTGTTCCCTGAATGCAGAAAGGTTACTGACTTGATGAAAAGTATAGCTCGCAATAAAAAACGTGTGTAGTTCTTACTGCAGTGTGGGATTACCCTGGTATAACAAAGTGCCTATTCAATAAATAATTGAAATGTATGTGAGCTACCATCTGGTGCTGCAGAGTAGGGATAAAAGTTTATAATCCAGGCTCTTGATGGTACGGGGATGGGCCTAAATCTGGACTGCTGTGTATTTGTGTTCCATCAACAAGGAATACCCTTAAAACCAATTACAGTTGATACAGTGTGTTCCTCCCTTTCCTTCAAGCTGTTAAAAACAAATAAATGCCAACAAAGAGACACCTTTTATCTCTGTCCCAATGCCCTCACAGTATGTTTCCACTGACAAGGAACTTGTTTCTGCCTCCAGCTAGTAAGGAAAATATCATGCCAAACACGCTAATCTTCCTCATGTCATGGTGTGCAGTCTTAATTACAGCCTGATCCTCTGTTGGGAGGTATTCTGGATTGACGTGCACAAGTCTTGTGTGCTGTTAAGTGTCTGTAGATGCATGGAAGTGTAGTTAAATATTTGGGATATACCTTGAAGATCAATGTTTCTTTATCAGCTGGAGACAGGAGGAGTTTCCTTTTGACAAAATGGAGACTTATCACTGACAATGGAAATAAGCTGCATCGGTATTAAGGTTAATTTAAAAGGAGCTCTGTAACAAGCTTTTCTCTGCTATTTTGGATTTAAAACTGGGTGTGAGGTATCACTTATGTAAAATTCTCTTAAAATGATTCAACGTGGTTAATGGTCTTGCCTTCCTTCTTAATTGCCAAGGGAAAGCAGAGTTCAGGCATGGTAGTTGAGGCGGAGTTTTTTCCTGGCTGTGGGGTGTGGAGAAGATGCTGAGTTGTGTGGTGTAGCTGCTGGATGTTGATATCTCTGCTCTCTGACATCCGTGTGACACTGCTCATATTCCGGAGCTGGTGATTGTGGGAGAAGGGAAGTAGGAAGTCAAGAAAATTTAAGTCCCACGTTTGTCCTGTGAGACTTATGTCACCTTCTCCTTATACAATATCTGTAGAAGCCCCACACCTCACCTGCAGAGGCTGGTGAGACAAATGATGGACCTCATTGCTTCTGTCCTACAAATCCCGCTGCTGCTTCCTGGTAGTCCTGCCACAGGCTTATTTCTTCAAAATCCTTCTTCCTATTTGCTAACCATGGAAGAGTGTAGGGTGTGGCCGTTGGCCTTGGGGCGGCTTGTGGCTTCCATCACTTTAGAAATGTTGTAAGAATCTGCCATTTTAACCTTGGCAATTGTAGCTTTCCCATGACTGTATTTTTTTCCTACACTGGAAGTATAATACTTGCATCTTTATGCCAAGTATCTCTGGAGAGGAGCTAGCTGAGCTGCAAGTGAGGAGTTCAAAAGTCTTTTTCTTCTGGTGATTTTTATTTATAACTCCCATTGAATAAGGTCTCATTCAGTTGCTTATCACAGTATTGTTTATATAATAGATATTGAAATAATGCTCAGTATTCTTAGTGGGAACTGAATCCAAGTCTGTTAGAAAGCAGACTCAAAAGAATTTCCCAGGTCTGTGCTTAGTCTTTTAAACTGTTGCTACATCTGCTGCTCCTTCAGTGAGAAATAGTGAGGAATCCTAAGAGCAAGGAGTCCTGTTAATTCTAGTTATACTTACTCATTCCTCTCTGAAAGTCATCAGTGAAACTGGGCTGCTACAACCTCTGTGCCTCTGAGGCCAAGTTGCTTGACCATCTCTGCTCATCCTTTCAGTTGTCAGGAGAGCAACCTAACTGGCATCTGGGCAGATGCTGGAACTGGACACTTCCGGGTCCTAGAAAGCCTGTAGAACAGTCTGCATGACCCTGGAAATCTATGGAGGTACTTCTCTTCGTAAAGCTGACCTAGGCCACTAGTGAAGACTAACAGAAGCTGTCCAGAGAGGAGGCTGTGTGGCCTTTGGACTTATCTGATGGATTACAGTGCACACCAACGCTTGTGTACTGTGGGGTGGTGTTGTCCATGCACTGCAGAGAGACCTCTAAGAGCCTCTTTCTGCAAAAAACTATGCTTTTCCTTGTTTCATGTGACAAGGAGACAAGTACAGGAGTGCTGGAACAGCATGGCTACAGCTCCAGGTGTCTGTGCGTCACCTGTCCTTTGTCTTTCAGGTACAGCATGTTCCTCCCTGTGGAACCCCTTGTTCCGTCATACTGAGGCATCTGAATCTTTCATAATCCTCTGCTAGAATGGCGGCTTGCAGGGCACCTTGCTGGCTGGCATCACGTTTGTGCTTGTCTGACATCACCTTGTTTTTCAGGAGTTACCCTAGTTGGCTGTAGCTGGTGCTTGCTGCCCCTTACTTCCAGTCAGCAGGGACTGGCACAACCGGCTGCTCTGTTTTTGAACAGCTTCTTGGCAGAGTTTGCAGCCAGTAGGCAAGCATGTTCAGAGAAGAGTCTAACAGGAATGGGCCTTATTTGTATTCAGAATGCTCTTGGTGCTGTATAGCCTCCCTTGCTCCAGCCTTTGTTTCCTCTGACCCTGTTTTGTGCTGCTGGCATGCTACGGAGGGCAAGATGGCACATGTCCCCACATAGTTCATTCAGTGTTGTCTCACTCTGGACTGGCTAGTTCTCTGTGTGCGAACACCTCAAAACCAATGTCAGAGTAGTTTAGGCTGATCTGAAATGTGAGGTTTTTTCCTTGAAGCAGGTGCATGGGGTACCCGTGCAGACTAAGCTTTCCCAGTGTTGTGAGCTGTCTGAATGCTGACTTACCTCCTGCGTTCTCTGCTTGTGCAGCTGTCACCCAGCCAGACTGTTCTGCTTTTGGATGGTGGTGGGGGGGGGTGTTTGTTTGGGTGTTTGTTTTTATTTTTCCTGACAGGAACTTCCTTTAAGGGGGTTGAAGCTGTGGGGAGAAGAAAGAAGATTGGAGATGATTAGCACAAGTAGTCTGGCTGGGCACCTGCTGCTGTGCCCTTGAAGACAATCGGGTGTAACAGGCAATGGATGCTGGTGTAGTAACAGCAATATATTCACAGTTTGGGCTAGGGGAGGGGAGAACGTGCACACAGAGTGCCCAAAGCAACCTCTCTAGCCTAGCCTTGGGCTGCCACTTCTGGGAATATATTTGTTATGCTTAAGGCTGGACCATGGGTGGAAAAATCATGCATGAAATGTTCCCCGGGAAGAGTTGCTGTCATGCTGCTGCTGTGCGGTGATTCACAACTTTGGGTCGCTGTCAGGACCGGTGCTTCAAGTTTGTATCTTGCTGTTAGGGGGGCTCTGTGAACTGTGCAAGTCTACTCCCAGACCTACTTTCTCCTTCTTCCAGCTCTGCTTAAAGAGACACCTTAACCTTTCAAATAATAAAAAAAATCTAATGAGGGAAGGGAGAGCCTTGCAGGGTGGCCTTTCTGTCAGAAGAGTGTAGAGCCTGTTCTCAGCCTGAAAGCAGTTGTATTCAGAAATGTAAATGTGGACCTGAGAAAAGGTCTTCCCGGCCTGCATTAGAGTACCTTCAAAACTAGCTGCAGGGTAGACCTAGTCCTCTGCCACAGGCACTGATGTATTAGAAAAAGTGCTAGGCAAGGGTGGGAGCACGATGTGTGACTGGTATGGGAGGCAGAGACTATTCTTAAGTCTTTTTGAGATGATTTAGACCCATCAAACTTTGAGGGTTGCTTATGAGGATCTTTTCTTCAGCCTTTTTAGGTTACGTCAGGAAAAACTGTCACTTGATAACATGTCACATCTCTTGACTTGAGGGCTTAAATTCCTCTGTTCTCTCCCTTTAGAGCGCTCCTCCCGCCTCCCCTGCTTGCAGAAATACACATAGAAAGCCAGGAAGAGACCTCAGGCTTTGCTAGCTTGTATAATATCCTTTTCTGTGCAGGCAAAAGCTGTGCAGTGAGCGAGAAGCCTGTTGGGCACCTGTGTGAAGTGAGTGTTGTTGGATAATGGAGACAGCTGATGGGCAAGAAAACTGAGTTTCAGATTCTGGCCTAAGTTCCTGCACTTCCATCCTCTACCTACCAAAGCCTGTGATGATCCTTCATACCAGAGCTAGTGACAGGAGTGTGTGGGTGAGGGCCCACTGGGGCAGGGTGAAGCTGCAGGTGCCTTGCAGAGGTTCTGGAAAGGCCAGTGGAGGTGGTGGCCACAGTTTCTTTGTGCACAGTGCAGTGCGGATGGAGCTGAAACCCTTTCCTGCTCCCCGAAGGCTTTGCTGTGGTTGAGATGGGGCACTGTAGCTTGGATTGCCTTTGCTAATGAAGTCTTTGGTGGCCATCTGGCAGAGTGGTGTGAGCATGGCTGCCGAATCCCTGGTTCCTGCATTCTCTGCCTTGAGTAAACTGGCTTTGTTCTTTTGAAGAATACATGTTAGGATGAATTCACGTTGAAGTAGTCCAAGCTGCCACATTAGCTTTGATAGCATTGTAATCAGGGCCAGTGATCTGAAGGCATGAGGTTCAAAGCCCACTGCTCTGTGGATGATGGACCCTCCACAGTACATCTGTTCTGATCTGTTACTTTTAGAATGAGGCAATATCTTTTAATGACTTTTTCTGTAAAACTTTATCTTGTGAAGCATTGACACTGAATGCTGCAGTCATGTTTTGACAGTGGGAAAGTAATGTGGTCTGGAGGGTGAGAAATATGTTGGCATGAGCTGTTAAAATGACAGCCATCCCGGTGAAGCTTGTCTTTTGTCCCATAGAAGGAAGTCCCTGTCGCTGTTCTCCTGTGGATAAAGTTGCTAATAAATAACAATGGTCTTTAGTGAGGGCTTGAGGAATTATGTGGTATGTTGAAGGCTGTGACCTATACTTTGTATTCTAATTTTATTTCTAGATGAAAACTCAGGAAGGGGTAGATAAGTCATTGATAAATTTGTCTTAGTACTGAAAAAATGTGTGCAGCATGTAGTTTCTTGCTCTTGGTACCTGATAAGGTATAGAGTGCAAAGTAAGATTTCATAAGCATGCACAGATCTAACATTTTTTTCTGACTTGTTTCACGAAAATAATTTAGATTTCTATTGCTTTTCATAGATATAATGAAATAATCCTTTTTAAATGAAATAATCTCTTTTAAAGAGAAAATATTTTGCAATAAAACCCCCATTTAATTTATGTCCTTAAAATTTCTGTGGTTGGCACAGTTGCAAATTATCAGTGGAAATGGCCTGGATGTTGATTTAGTCAGCAGATTCAGTGCATTGAACTTTTTAATCAAATGAGGTTGAACAAACCTTTTTTTTGGAAATAATTCGCATGTGGGAGTGAGTCAGTTTCTTCTACACCTACTGGAAACAAATCACTTTAACTGTGTGAGTCAGAACTGTGGAGACATGTTTCATTAGCTTTTTTTAGCAAGTTGCTTTTACTTTATGGTTATATGTTAATGATACGGATTTTAGAAATGTTGCTCTGTAGCTGAGATTAGTTGGGGATGTTAAATTAATACAGATTCTGCCAATTTATGAAACTTACATTTTATCCCTTACTTGTAATTTGAGGCAATTCATGCAGGCTGCTTTTAGATGGGTGCTACAAAAAGGAAGAATAATACTTAAAATTGCAAATTTATCTGAGCTGTTAACAGAATATAGTGCCTAGGATTAGAAAAAAATTTATGGGTTCTTCTTTTTCATTACCCATGTCTAAAAAGATGAATAGGATGATGGACCACAAGCAAATGTGTTTCGAAAGATTGAAGGGACTTGTTAAAGCTTTTTACTGTATTTTTGCCTTTGATAACACTTCAGCAGAGTTCAGATTATTTTTTTATGTTTCTCATAAGATACACTTAATAATTCCAGTATATTCTTGATGTAGTTACCAAAGAGCTTGTATCGTGCCCACTCATATATCCCACTGAAGCTCCAGGCTTTTTTTCTGTTTTTTTGTTGTTGTTGTTGTTGTTTGGTTGGGTTTTTTGTTTTGTCTTTGTTTTTCAGGAAAAGGGATTTAATTTTAAAAAGCTTTTCCAGGTCTAAGAATTTCTAAGTACGTTTGGTCTGTGGTTCAATGTGATCTGTTCATTTTAGCTGTCTCCTAATCCTAAAATATTCCACTCTGTTTTTTCTCATCAGTGTATGCAGATTGCCAGAATGCAAGCTTTCATTTATAAAGATCTTTGTTCACTGTAATGAATGTAGCTTTCTTCAATAGGAAACTACACACTGTTTTCTTAAGCCCTGATTTTGCATAGACCTCAGTAATCATGTCTGTAGATAGAGTGCATTCAGATTAAGTGTGTGCATCCATCATTGCCAGCTGAGGCCTTAGGCATCCTGAAGTGCCTGAGATCTTAATTTCTGTCATTCATGTCATCAGGGTCTTAACACTGAAACCTGTTATTACTTAACCGTGGCCTAGAGCTTCAAATGTGACTCGTACCTCTGGATGCCCAACCTGAGACCTCTATAAAGGAGTCTTGAGCTTCGGAAAATGGTGGGGAGGTCTTTACCAAGTATTGAATCATCAAAAATGTATGGAGTGTATTAATCAGGTGTACATTAACGAAGGCTGGGGTATAGTTCTTAATTTGCTTAAGTGCAATGCCATTGAGGGCTGAATAGGTAAAGCTGCCTTTCCCAAGAAAGCCAGGAAGATAAAAGATCAGAAGCAGCATCAATTCCAGATATATCCCAAATCCTTTTCACCATTTACTGTTTTTCTCTGACATAAAAATAAAAATGGATAATTGCTTTGTGAAGTCCTACTTGCAATGTGTTTATGCCAGCTTAGTGAGAAGTGCATGTCCAGGATTTCAGAAAAGTCTATACAAAATTCTGTCTGGACTTTAAATTCAGCTTAAACCTGGGTTGTATTGTTCTAATTTTCAATAAAAAAAAATCAGTAAAAGATAAAGTAATAAGTAAGATGAAACCAGTTGTAAACTCACTGAAGTAGATATGTGGAAGTCAGTCTTAAAGAAGTGTTGAAACTATTCTGACAGTATTGTACTTTTATTTGGGACCGTGTAGTTCGTGGGATGGGGATTCACTATTTTTATAGATGGTGTAACTTTACCCAAAACACAGCAACTGCTATTGGAGTATAGCTTTTTTTAGTATATTATGATTTCCCCGCTAGTGATAGTCCCTTAGCCTGAGAACTAAACTGTATGCCTTCCCGGGGTAGGTGAGACTTAAGGAAAATCTTTGGGTCACTAGAGATTCTCCAGAGGTACATAAAAATAGGTCACCCCCTAAATTGGTTTAAACCCTGTAGTACTGGAACAAAGACAACAAATACCCTCTCCCAGCAAAGAACCCATATTTTAATTGAAGGCGTTAAAGCCTTCAATTCCTCTTAGAGTTGTGCCAAGTGGGGTGTGTGACATGGAAAAATCTCTCCTCATCTGAGGAAGGACAAGGTTTCTAGTAATTGCATGGTAATTCTTCTGGAGCATCTGAAACCATTTTCCTACTCTTGAGGGTCTCCTCTGTTCTTGGTTCCCCCCCCCTCTTCCAGAGATCCACATGTACCTTGGGAGTGGATGAGGGTGTCTCCACTGCCTTGCACACCTTTGGATTTCTGCTGTTGTTACAGCATGGCTTCTATGATCTACATTTTGCACATCTTCCCTCAAAAGTTGGTTTCTTCATGTAGCTTTTCTGTGTGCTGCCTGTGTGACTGTGATTATCAGTGCTGGAAAGCTGGCGTGTTCCGAGTGTCTTTTATTTTACTGTAATTAAGGCAGAGTAGAAACAACAGGAGGTTGACTTTAGGCATGAAGATCCTATTATCACTTTGAAATATGTTCCGAAAGGTTTGCTTTTTAAGATGCATGTTTAGGCTTTAAATTGAGCTCTTTTCTTGATAGGATTAGCTAGGTCGCCATGTGTTGACATTTCCTCCACCCCCATTTCTGTGTACGATGGCTGCGTGGCTGTGGTCTCCTTGTCTCTTGTTAGCACTGAGAGATGGACTCCTGGTGTGCGTGCTCTGCACGCTTTGTTCTGCAGGCTTCTGGCTGTTCTTGGGCTCTGGATCTGAAGAGGAGTAGCAAATGTGTTTTTTTCTATGGCTAGGTTTACTTAATTAAGAAGTTTGTAGTGAAAATTTTAAACTAAGGAATTTGGTTTCTGCTGTCCAGTCTGTGATCATCTGCACTGCATCTGAGCAAATGGGAATGTAATACCTGTCTGTATTTTCTTTCTTTTTTGTTTGTATGTTCTTTAAGGCAAGAAGGGGATCTCGCTGCACACTGACCACCAGTGACTCCTTTCATGATGTCTTGGTTGCCCTGCAACTATCTTAAAGTTACTCACTTAAAAAAAGGAAGATACATTTTTGTGATTCAGAACCTCACCCTATAACTTATTACAGGAGATGAAAATTTTTTCATGTACAAATGGCTAATGGAATTACTACTGGAATAACTGGTAGCTGGTAACGGCTGGATGTTGGGTTGTAAATGCAAAGTGAAGGCTGGAGTCTGTGGTATTCGATCTTTCTGCCTTTTATGGGTAATGTGGTATTTTTTCCTAAACTCACAACACTTAATCTTTCAGAGCAGACTTTCTGAGACGTTGCAGATGAGTTAGCCTGTTGTGTCACAGGGAAGAAGCACAAACCTTTTCTTTCCAGACCAGCTTTAACTAGTTGTAGCCTTAGTCATGTGGCATGGTATTGCTGCATGGAGGAATTAATTTTGACTGTGTTGACTTACTCTGTTATGTAACTGAAGATTTCCATTACCAGTAAGTTCAACCTTTGGTTTCCTGGACAGTTAATATTTAAGTGGGAATAATGACGATACCAAACAGCTGCTTTTAAACTGTGGTTCAGCTGGCCTGGTACCCCAGATACCATAACACAGGACAGCACACAGTGGGGATACTGAACTGGAGGCTGCATCAGGCCCACAGCCTTTCTTTATCTTACCCTTAGAAGTATTTACTGGTTATTAAGGCACCTGAACTGTGGTTATTGCTCTGTGTATCTTACTGCGGGCCAGCGGGATTTACTGGATTGGGTGTAGTGCTTTGCCACCAGGGCCATACTGGTCAGGCTTGACCTAGGCAGGCAAGACCCACTCAGGTCTACGTCCATGGCTAGAAATAATCCTTGTACATCCTGAAGTTGGCTGTGTCTGATGTGACTTGTAAAGACAAAAGACCTGACACTTTGAGGAGGAGGAAAGGTGAGGATTTTTCATTAAAAAAAAATAAAATTTCAGCAATGGAGAAACTTCTGCTGCTCTTAGGAAGGGGCTTTACAGTGTCCTCAGTGTTAAAGGTCTGCATGCATTTTAGTGGCTCAAACCAGGAGGAGAAGTGACCTGGTTAATTTTGACAGAATCGGAGCTACAGATAGTCTAGTTATAAACTTCCCCGTTCTTGTGGAATATATTAAACATTGTAAAGGTTTTGTTTAATGTTCCAGGCCCTTTTGAAGGCGTGCATAGCAGAGATTACATTCTATACCTTACCTTTTGCATACCAGCATTATATTTCCTTCACACTGTAAAACCTCACAAAATTCAGTGTGGCGAGTGCAAAGTCTTGCATTGTGGAGCTGTGAAAGTTGGGGAATGACCAGCTAGAAAGCAGTCTTGAAGAAAAAGGTTTGGGGGATCCAGGTAAACAGTTGAAAAAGTCTGTAGTGCCTCATTGTAGAAATGAAGGCCACCTGTGTACGGGGCAGCATCAGCAAGAGTCCAGCCAGTGGGCTGAGGGAAGTGGTTATTCTGCTCGCTACAACACTTGTGAGACCACTTCTGGAGTACTGTGTCCAGTTCTGGGCTCCCCAGTACAGACAAAGCACTGGGAAACTGAAGGGAGTCCAGCAGAGACCCAGTCTGCAGGCCTAAAGCACATGATGTGCAAGAAAAGCCTGAGATGCTGGGGCGTGGTGAGCCTGGAGAAGGGGAATATGGTCATGATCCTCAACTGCCAGGTGTGTGGTTAGGGAGAACACAGAGTCAGACTCTTAGGTGCACCGTTGAGAAGGAGAGGCAGTGGACACAGGCTATGGCAAGGTGGATTCTGACTATGTGTAAGGGGAAAAATATTCCTCCTGAGGGTGATCAGGCAGTGGAAGAGACACCCAGAGGGGTGATTGTCTTTCCATCCCAAGAGATGAACCTAAGTTGGACAAGGTCTTGTGCAACCTGATCGAACTGTGATGTTATCTCATCTTTGAGCAGGAGGTTGGACTCTGATCTCCAGAGGTCCCTTCCAACCTAAAATTATTCTGTGGTTCAGTATCATCTCCTCCCCCTCAGTGTTTGCAAAGTTATTTAACATCATGGCTGATTTAATAGAGAACAGTTGTTCTTCATACTTCTCAGAATGAAAAGACATACGTGAACTAGAACCTTCTTGTTGTAGGTGAAGTAGTTGATACAACTTGTGTAAATGTGCTATTAATTTTTTTGGTAATCTTAGGTGTTTACCCTGATTGGTTGACATTTTACCATATAGTCTGAATGTAAGTATTGACAAAATTTTAATTAAATTTTAGGCTTGTAAATTATGGGAAAATAAATTTTGTTCATGTTGTTCTACCATGTATTTAATAGAAGCACCAGTTTCCTGGTTCCTGGAACAGAATTGCCAGAACATGTTTCAAGAACTTTGAACCTATGCTTTATGTCTAGTGCTTTTTCCCAAGTGTGGTTTCCATGTGTGGAGTTGTTAGCCTTGATAGCAGTTTTTTAAAGTATTTTAAAGCTTTCTTCCATGGAGCTGTCAGAAGAGCCTGCAATCCCTGCGTGATTGCAAGCCTGAGTCCTCCTGTACAAAAATCACGGGTTTAGCTGTTCTGCTAGGTATGTTCTCATATCACAAAGGGATCTCTATCTAGTAGGTATCTGAGACCCTTATATCTGACGTTATAAGGAGTCTGACTAAGCAGTTCCTAACAACAGGGTGAAACAAATCTTCCTCATAGTTGTAAACATCTAATGGAAGATATTCTCTGGTTTTTGGTTTCCTCTGTAAAATAAGAGCAAGTATGACTTATGTGGAGTTGGAATTGCAGCATGGTTTTAATGGTGATATTCTTTCATGATGATAGTGCACTTAGCAAATGAAAACACGACAAATTCAGTGTTTCAGAATCATTTTGATATATGGAAAATAGCATGGGAAGTGCTATCAGTGATGAGGATAACGGTGTACAAATGGGGCAGAAACCAAGAACTGAATCCTTCATTAGTGGTGTGTTGTAATTATTACTAGGTTATCCGATGTGACACTTATCTTCCCATACAATAAATTTATATCTGTGGGTTTTAGTACGTTGCTTGCAACAGACTCCTGGGAAAATAATATTTTTCTAAATTCTCGTGATTCCTAAATGCCTGGAACTCTGGTAGACATCCTTGCCAGACAGCATATCCTGTCAGCTATGTCACGAGGGCATTCAGTGGCAGTACTATATAATGTAATGGTCCATCACCCTTCGGGGGTAAGGACTGTGTATGTGAACAATTTACAGTGTGAGTTACTTTTTCAGAAGAAACTTTGTCCAAAGTGTTGTCGAGTTGTTTCAGATGCTGTGGTTGTGAGCCTGCAGCTGTGTTTGTGTGTGATGTGTGGAAGCTGTTTACCCTGTGTTCCAGTTGCAGTGCATTGCTTCCCTCTCGGGAGGTACCTGCAAGCTGCAGCTACCGGGGGGGAGGGGGAAAGCAGATGGTGAAGTAAATGGCCATAGCTTCTTTGGACTGAGTCTTGCTGCCTGAAACTACTGAGAAATACCATCCTTCTCCTCTCACATCTTCAATTTCCTCTTTTGTTTCATTGTTCAGAATTTTTACTGATTTCCTATTTGTATTTACAGACGGTACCTTGCGGTGATGCCTTGCAAACAGCAGTGCACGTTTGTGCACACGTTGCTGTAGTGGTCCTTTGGGTCAGTGGCTGCAATATGTCATTGTGCACATTGGTAATAATAGTTCTTCAAGTATATGCTTGATAGCTACAGAATAAATAACATAGAGCCTTTACTGGAAAATGTGCTCAAGTAATTTACCTTCAGAGCTCTGTGGGGGGCTCTGAAATGGTGACAGCTGGTGAAAGACAATGGATTATCTTTCTGCAAGAGAGAAGTATGGGCAAGACCTACTTCTTACTTCAATTTCCTTGCCCTCATCCCTCCCTCCCCTTAAGAACCTGTCCCCTCCATTTGCTGAGAGACTTAGGTGGAGACTGTTAGTTATCACTTTTGTGTTTAAAAAAATAAAAAAAATAAATTGGCAAGGAAATAAATTTAGCTGTGCCTAACAATTCCTGGAAGAGGAAATCAACACTGTCTACTCGTAATCTTTAATCATTTGTCCAGAAATAGATTGTTGAGGAGTCATAGTATTTGAAATAAAATTTGCAGTATTGGAATAAAAAATAAGCAGGTACATGAATTAGAAAAGACTGAGAAAAGCATCACTTAAAGTCCTAAATATTGATCGATGTACTACAAACAGTGGTCAGGCCAGATGTCGTTACCTTGTACTTGCAGAAGTGGTAGCCTGTACTTCAAAGAAAACTTTAAGTTGAGCTTGTGTACTGAAATGTCTGTTAATTAAGATTTTGATGGAGAGGGGTGGAACTAATGATACTCAAAGATTTTTCATGTGTGATAAATGAAAGATTCTTGCTAGACTCTGGGTGTTTGGATGTGTTAAAAGACATTCACATAAGAAAGATGAGACTTCTTGGTTCTTTGAAAATACATTTCTTAGAATGGTTCTTCAGTAAAGGACAATTTCTTAAATTTTCATTTCATGTAATATAGTTGTAAATGCTCCTGGCTTCTTTACTTCCTTTAAAATACAGCTGAACAGTCAGTCAGGGGTGAACTTTTGCCAGCAACTGCACAAACTACTCAGCTATTGTAAAATTTCTTAAAATAATTAGGTATATTTTTGTTCCTGCATAAGAATAACTAGTGGTGCAGTCTGAGCACTGTAACAGAAATTGGGACAAAGTGACACTTGCTGCTTGTGCAAATAATACAATGGAATAGTTCAACACATACTACTCCTCAAACTTCTTTTTAAGGGTTTTGTGGATCTGATTTTTTTTATTTTAAATGATGCTGCTATGAACTTGGTTTAAAAATTCAAATTATATAGGAAACAAAAGCTGAGATTCAAGGAATTATGAGAAAAGTGGAATTGCATGGTTGTTAGGGTATAAACCTTAGGATGGTTGCCAGAAGAACACTCTTCAAGACTTGAACTCCTTTATGGAAGGTTTGGACAACAAAAGTGTGAGCTTTATAAGAACAGCTTTCTTTCCCCTCAATACTTAATGGTATCTCTGTCCTGGAGGCTGTTGTCACAGACTTGTGTTGTGCGTGTACCTGCCCGTAAGAACCAGATCAAAGCTTACATTTTACTTTAATGGCCATGAAACTTCCAAGAGGTTCCAAATGTGTTTGTAGTATTTGTGTCCTTGGTGGATTCACAGTGGCAACCCAAAGATGGAATGATGTGTTGCTATACAAGCAGTCCAAAGCTTCTATGTAGGTTAAAAAAAAGAAGACATAAGTGGCATAAATACTGAGAATCTTAGGAGTTGAAAAAAAGGGAAAAAAATAAAGATTACAGCTCTTCCAGGCTTTTCCATTAGAAAATCCCAAAGTTGCTTATGGAACAAAACAATTACATAGCCCCAGCTCCACAAAAGTAGCATCAAAAATGAAAGTAGTGTGGCTGAAATACAGTGTCAAGGATAAGAAGTTTGACAGTCTTCAAAAGAGTGTGGTTTGGGCTGAATGTTTTTTTTTAAAGCGAGTCAATGCAAGTGGAAAATATTACTTAAGAGTTAAAACAATCACTGAATGGGCAAAGTAACCAGAGTGTACTTAGATCACACTGGAGATAAATTAGTAAAGGAAAATTAAATTCTGTGTGGAAAAAGAGAAGGGAATGAGATATAGCTACAATTATGTGTAAGTAAGTAGAAAGTCAACCATTTGGCTTTTCTCTGTGTAAATAGTTGACTCGATGTCTATATTAGTTTGCAGTTATGTTGCAACAGCTTAAAATATTGTGAAGATTGGCAGAAATTCCTTATTCTTCTGCTTATGGACTTATCTTCTGGTTGTGGTCTCCTCAGAGGCCATGTACTGTGTCAGAAGATTTCTGAAAGGAAGTTGCTGCATCTGCACTGGTTCCTGCTCTGGAAATGGAAGGTTGTAAAAGTACACCTGCATTGGTAGGATTTTCCAGCTGCATCTGTACTGATGTGCAGGTGCTCACCCTGGCTCTGCATTGCAGCATTCAAATGTTTGGTTGTTATTTTCAAGTATGAGCAAAGGAAAAAGGTTGGAAGCCAACAGAATGGAGCCTGAGGTCTAGATGAAGATTTGTGATTGCCAGCCTGCTACAAGCTTATTCTGAATGTCCTGGTAGTTGATTCTCTGTTTTCAAATCAACACATCTGTGTAGATGGGCTGTAAATGAGGAAGGAAAAGGAATTCTCTACATAAATGTGTGGAAATAAATCTTAAGGCAAAAGGATTATGGATGTAGTGGTGATTAAACAAAGATCACATGTGGATAATCTTACTCTTAAATTCAGGTGAAGAGGAGTGTACAAATCTGAAAAGTTGTGTTTAAAATGATAAGCTTACAAGCACAATGTTCTATCAGATGCTGCATCTGATATAAAAACTTGTTGGGATGAACCTCACTTGCTATGCCTACCTTGAAAAGCTGAGAAGCGAGGCACAAAGGTGCAACATATGTGGTATTTACAACTGTGAGTATAATGATTGAAATACTCTTTATATTTTAATGGCAGTAATTTTGGTATCAGCTAAGGACAATGAACAGATTTTTGTTTCCTACTGGCTTTAAGCATATGCAAGAAAGAGGGTGAAGCTGGAACCCAGGCTGCTTGGGCTGCTGCTGGTCACGCTGGGGCATGCAGTAATGGGAGGTTTGTTCTGGCTTGGAATGGTAGTGTGGAGGATATGAGCTTCCAGGAGCCTACAGGAGGTTTAAGAATGCCTAGAAGCACGTCCATTAAATAGTGTGTCATGTGGGCTGGCAGCCTGTCGAGAGCTTTTTGTCTAAAAGTCATGATCCAGAAACTATATTTAAGAATTTCTGAAAGATGGCAGAGATGTTAGGAGAGGATTGGCTGAAAATAATAAAACCAAAAGTACCACACAGTTTGACTCCATTTCTAGAAATCCACATCTAAGGCCAGGTTTAGGATCTCATCATAGATTTCCAGTAGATTTATATTTTCCCCGGCAAAATCCAGACTTCCCTTTTTCAATTTAGGTTTTAACTGTAGTACATGGAAAGCCTGGGGATAGATACTGACAAATTTTAAAATGTGCTCAATGTGGGATGTGAAGCAAAAGCCTGCATAGTGAATTTAGAAGCATGTTGTTTTATCTGGATAAAGTTTTCATCACACCTTGGAACACTGAGAAATGTATTTCTCTTCCCTTTCTACCTTCTCTAGATCCTTTCTGAGCAAGTAAGTGTCAGGAAGCATCCTGCTCTCTGGGGACACACTTGCCTTCTGAATACCCCAGAACCATGAGATTTTTCTGTTACAGGTGGCTCACCATGCTCCTAATGCCCTGTGTTATGTTGGTAGTGACTTTGAACAGTTTGAGTCAGTGAAAATAGTGCTGCTCTAAATGGTCTTCCTCTTCATCGCTCTCAGCCAGGGGCACTGGAAGGAGCAGAGCAAGGCAGAATGGTTTGGCTCTAGAGAGGGAACTGAGGAAGTGGAAGTATTTATAATAATAAAAAAGCCACTCTGGGTCTTCCACTGTAACGTGTAGCAAATCTTAGGATGGGACTTGTTAGTGTTTTCTGCAGATTTAGAGACAATTCCCCTCTTCTCTGTTTCTGAGTAGCTACTCCTGATATTCTAGCGCCTGGTTACAATGATTGCTTGTCACATGTCTTCATGGCCTTTTCCTATGGCAAAAATCTGACTCTCATTGACCCTTTAATTAGATCTGGAGCTCCAGGAAACAGTTCTGTGAAAACATCCTCCTGCCCACTGCCATTTGAAGGGAAGTGGAGTGAAGAGAAGAATGTGCCACACCTGTGGTTAAAGTAGCTGTTGCTATCTGAGCTCTTGACATTGGAAAAACAGTTCAGGTGATTTGTATTCATGGTGTTGCCCTCTTGAGCCATAAAAATAAAATAAAAATAAATAATAATAAAAAAAATCAGGTGCAGTTCTGTAGCACTGTGAGCTGGTCTAATGCCTCATCCCCCTACGCATATAATTCCTTGTTCATGGTGTTGGTTTAGCTGAGAACTGAAGTATCAGGAAAAAGGTAATTGTCATTTGACTCTGCTCCCTTGCCCAACTTTCTGTGCTGCTGCCTGGTTGTCGGCCCCGCGGCAGGGCACCTCTGCAGGAACAAGACTGGTGGGAAGGCCATTGCATGGGCAGTTCAACACACTTTGGTCTGTGCCACTTCAGATGTGGCCTCTGAAAAGAGCTGCACTCCTTTACCCTCCTTGCTTGCCCTGGTGTAGCAGCTCCTCCCAACCCTTCAGTGATGATATTCAGTTTGTTAAACTGCAGGCTGATAGTTGCATTATGTGTCTCGGTAGGTTGGATTTCTGCTGGTTTAGTGAGCAGAGATCGGGTCAGGGAGATGAGACCAGGTGAATGTGTTACAGCTGATACCAGAGAGCAGATGTGTGAAACCACCCCTGTGGTCACAGCGATCCACTTCACTTGTGTCACTGAACTGCGTATTGTCTTTGCTCCGAATTCATAAGCAGGGAAAAGGGATACCTCATAAGGTGGATTTCTCTCATGTCACTGTAAGAGCATTGTGTAGGGTGCTTTGTCAAGAGCAGCTTATTAATAGAAACCTCCAACCTTTACTTTAAAGGAGTTGGCATATGGTAAATATAGCACCGATGTAAAGTATGACTTGTTCTGTTACATAATGCGTGTATTAAGCTTTTAGTAACTTTAGAGAACATTTTGCATATATTTGGAGAAAAAAAGGGTGTGCATTTACTGTAAATAATTGATAAAACAGTTATGCTGCTTGTCTTGCTAAGTTTTACTTTTAAGATGAAATAAAGCATGCAGTCAGAAAACTAGAACTGTTCATACGTTGATGTAAGTGGTGGCTTCTTAACATAAGTGTATGTAAGCTTATGTCAACACAATGTGGTCAACAGGTTGGAATTGTTTTATTTCTCAGCAGGGTGTGCAGGAGATGCGGGGACTGAAATTTAAATTAATTCATATGTTGTTATTGAAATTTGGGTGAGTTCAAATTTGAGATTTTCTTAATCTCTAGTTTGAAACTATCTGAAAAATAAGTGACAATATCAAAGGTTTTTCTGAGCAATCATTCTCAAACTAGTTAAAAAAATTCACTAACTCTGCTTTTTAGATTATTTATCATGCAATAAAATAAATAGATTTTAGCAATATACAACTTCTGCTATTGAATGAAAGAAATTAAAGAATTGAAATTTTACTGTTTCGAATCAGTGATTTATGTAGAAGCCCAAAACAATTTTTCCATTACTGTTGTGCTTCAGTATGGGATCACCATTTGCTATGGCTTAAATGGCCTCTCCAGCACCTGCAAAATCTGGCCTTGGACTAGGAATACAGAAAAATCCAGGTACAAATAAACCTATATTAAACAGATTGTACTCAGTGGTGTTTGTTGCCATCCATTTCTTACATTGTTTTGTATCCCAGAAGATCCTGTCCTAATATGCTGTAGGTTGGCTACAAATAAACTCTCACGTAGCACTTCCATGCTCACTGTAGTCCGAGGCAGATCCATGTCAATTCCAAAAAAGGCCATTTTTCCCATTTGCAGCCCCTTCCTGCTTTGGGCTGGGACTCTGACACACAGCTGTACGTGAGTCACATCGGGTGAATGGTTTGGTGGGAGGGGATGGGATAGGCAAGTTAGCTTTTGCCTGGTAATGTTTCCTGATTTGACGTACCATGTGAGTGCTAATGATGGTCCAGGAGTGTGGTGGGAAGGAGCAAGGAGGAACAAGAGAGTGTATACGACTCGATGTGCATGTAACTTCTGGGCTGGGTATGATTGTCTCGAAAATAAAGTGGCAGAAGATGAAGCTTAAGACAGCATTGGATATCAACAGTTAAAGAGAAGAAAAACATCTTCATTGTAGAATAGTAATCATTTTTTTTAGCAAGGCTTTAAGAGGAAGGAAACTACCACCTTTGAAAACCTTATGAAATTCAAGTAGAAGCAAGATCTGGTATTTCAGTCCCTTCAGAAAGTGACAGTGTGCAGACGTTATTTGGCTTCTGCACAATAGATTAGTCAGTGAAGTCTCTAAGGCTGAGGAGGCTGATAGACCACCAGGGAATCCGTGCTTGGTGTGTAGTCTGCTGAAAGAGCTGGAACCTTAGGGAGAGGTTAAAGAGGCATGGCAGCTTTCCCTCTCCCAAACAAACGTGACAAGTTGGAAAGAGGTATGAAGAACTGGAGTACAAAATGCAGTCAGGAACACAGTTTCTCTAGGAACTTCCTTAATTCTCCTGTGAGACTTGGGCTAGCACTTATTCTCAGGCTGCTGAGAGGTTTTTGAAATGCCCTGGTTAGTGCTCATAAAGGTGCAGGTCTTCCTGTTCAGAATGTGACATCCTGCTTAAAAAAGTCTGTCCGTGTCCTGATAGCTGTGTGCTAAATGTTTCAATATTGTGAAGCTGCACCAGGCTTGTTGGGGTGGGAAGTCACTTCTGGGTCTCCCAAACTAAATGCTATTCGCAGTCACATTTTTCTTTGGTCTAACAGCATCTTCCAAAGTCAACTTCAATATTTAAAAAAAAAAAACCCAAACCCTGCTTGAATTGGTTCTAGAGACCAAGTTGCACTTTCCTAAGTTACCGATCATTCCATGACAGTAAGACAACATGAAGATGAGAAATTGGGCAGTGGGCTTCCTTGTCTTTTTGATTTCAGATACAAGGTTCCTCTCCATTGTACTTGCATCTATCATAGCATTAGCATATGCCATCACCTTTAGGTCTGATTGGCATGTGGTTTTTGTTTTACATGACCATTATTTTTCTGTAGGTAAACTACTGTCTTGTATATGAGTACAGCAAATATGCATTTGGTGTTTGTTCTTGGATATGTGAGCCAACACCTCTCACCTATTAGAACTCTGTTGCTCTCTAGTTCTCAGAGAAAAGCATGGTGGCTTTGGCAGGAGTTAAATTGGCCATGCACTTTGTCTCTTTGACTACTCAGAGCCATCTGCATGTTCCTCAGTAGTTGTCTGTACAAATCTTATTATATCTGCTGTCCTTTCATTATAAGCATGAAAAGCAGTGAATGGGCTAGTCAGGCAGATAGCCAGCTATTAAGTGTTTGTGGTAACATTCATCAAGGAGCTGGCAAATGGCAGCGGATTGCTGCGTATTGAGTCCTTCTGTGTGGTGCTTGCTTTTGGGGCTTGCCACACAAAAAGATTAACAGTGAATGTGGATGATGATTCAAGGTAAATGCCTTGCTCTTCTGCTGGCAAATTTAGCGACGCTAATGGGATCAACACCAGAACCACTACTCAATATTTTTCTTCAAAACATTTCCCGATGCCATTACCCTTTAGCATGGTGATAAATTTTTCATGCATTTGTCGCAGACTAGTGTACAAATTCTAAATGCCAGGATCAGTTCTTCTGTAATTGATAAAGCCACTTGTGGAGCAAAACGCAGAGGCTATGAGCACTCAGTCTTGGTTTATGCCTAAAAGTAATGATGGTTTTATCTTTTTAAACCTTTGAGGATTTTGCATGTCATTATCTAATCTAAGTATTGTCCAAACTCATAGTTCTGTTAAGTGCCAGCAAGGTCTCTCAGTGGAGGTGGTCAGGTGCTCCATTTTACATATGTCAGAATGCTTTCATAAACCAAAGCAAAATCCGTAATCATGGCTGCAAATGGGTATCTTTGGATATTTTCTTGATGTTGTATTAGTGTATATGTCTGTTTCTAATGGCACTTCAGTTCAGATAACTACTGTTAGAAAAGAACATGTCAGAATTAGGAAGTACTGACTGGCCCAGCACTATAAAACTCGATGGCCTTCCTCGGGGAATAAAGGGGACTCTGATGGCCTGTGAAGCAGTGTCCCTTATCAAGAGGCGGTTTTGCAAGGACTGTAAGCACTTTGCAAGAGGTAACCAGGTTGTGCTTCTCAGGTTTTTAACCCAGTGGAGCTTGTGTCATTGTACTGATAACCAAAGACTTGCACCACCGAACTTATTTGTCTAATGGGTGGTGATGAATGATGAAGAATCAGATCATTGAGCAAGAGGCAGACAGTAAGTGAAGTGTGTGTATATGTGTTATAAAACTGGGAGGGAACACATGGCAGAAGTCAAAGTCCCAGCAGAAAATGTGTCTGAGAACACAGAATGTGTCACCTTTTGCTTGTAAACAGCAGAGCTTCTGTGAAGTTTGGCTTCCTGTAGAATTGGAATCTACATCCTTTACCAGGCTCAGTGGAATAACCTCCTCCCTTCCCACAGTGCAGTCTTCCCTTTTCTGCTGTACACTTCCTTTTCCCCCCTCTTCTGTGTCACTACTGTCCTTCCATGACTAGGGACAGCAAGGTATCTCTGCTTTGCATCTTAGTACATACTGGTTGCCCAGCTAAGCAGGTCATTGCTGTAGTCCTGCTGCAGCCTTTCCCTTAGTGGAGATGATGCTGTGGGTGTCTTTCCTGTTCACGGCCAGTTTTTTTATAGAACTTGTAGCAACTTGGTATCTTTGGACAACTTCCATGAAATTTAGTAAAGGGGATATTAAGGGTCTTCACTGGGATCAAAAGGTACTGGGCAGGAGGAATGGACTCGGAGTGCCAAGCAGTGTGGTCACACATACCTTATTTCCTTAGGAAACCAGGTTGAAAAGAAAGCATTTATAGGGATGGACAGTAAGAGGAAACGGGCCAGCACAGGAAAAGGGAGGCAAGGATCTATAATTGGAAAAATTAAGACTGGAGTCAGCAAAGGATGGAAGAAGCAACAAAAAGTTACATTTCTAAAATACAGGGAAAACTTCACAATGGGGCAGCAAGGGGATTGTACTTCTTTAAAACTCAAGTGTGGGTTGTAACAGGTATTTATCACCCTAGTAAGCAGGCTGGGGCTACCTGGGTGTGGGTATCTCCCAAGACATGTATACAAGCACTAACTTGTTAAACCTGTCAGCCTACTGTTTTAGTAGCAATATCACAGGAATGCTGTTTCTTTGAAAAGGGTGCACAAAGGGCAAACAAGTTACTTGATTTCTAGAATGTAAGTTAAGAGGGATGTGTGAGGGAAATGGTAGAACTTGCTGCTCTGTCATGTTCTTCCTCCAAAGAAAACATCTTAAATAAAATATTGGATCTGCCTGATGGGACTATGGCTCCACAGGCAATTATCCACGTCATTTTGTTGTTTCCCTGACATTTGTATTTTGCAATTCACATAGTTTCCTACCACAACGTTTTGTGAAGGGGATGAGTAGATAAAGGGAGCATGGTAGCAGATGAGTTTCTGTACAACCAGACAGTTTGGACATACCTTCTGGGTAGGTCTACCTGAATGTTATCATTGTGTTATATAATGACTTAAACCCCAAATCACCTCCAAGATCAGTTCTGAACTGTGAACCTCTCCGGTGCAGGGCAGTCCAGTGCGTGAATAGGTTGTCCAGAGCATCCATGGAGTCTCCATCCTTGAAAGTTTTTGAGACCTGATCAGACAATACCCTGATTAACCCGGTCTGAAATCAATATTGACTGTGATTTGAGCAGGAGGTTGGACTAGAGATTACCTGAGGTCCCTTTCAGCCTGAATTGTTCAGAGACCTATAGGTCTGTGTATCATTTTCTTGCTGTTGTCACATTTATTTAAAACTCAAAGCTTCCAATGATACAGAACATCAGATATTCTTGAACATTTGGCAGCTTTAACTCGGTGATTTTTTTGTGACTGAATTTCTGGAAACTTGCACTGCCTTACAAAATACATAGCAGTCCTCAAATTAGAGCTATTGGGTAACTGAAGCACTGAAGCAGTAGTTACCAGAAACCCAGCGGGCAGTCTTTTGTCCACTGTGATGTCAAGGTGCTGGCTTTTGTGATTCCGGATGGTAAATTATTGCTATAAATTGACATAAATTGAATAGTTCAGAATCTGAACAGGAAGTAAAAATGCAAAACAGACCTCAACACCTCATTTTTAACCATACTCTAGTTTGGGAGAAGCTGTGCTGTTATTTTTTGAGGGTGATGTCAGTACTACCACCCTTCCCTGAGCTCATTTTGGAAATGAGAGGAAATTTGACAAATGCTTCTGACCTTGGCGGAGGCCGGCGCGCGCCCATTCCTGGGGTAGCAGAGCAGAGTGCCTGTGTCACATCATCTCTGCTGGCATTTCCTGCAGCTTTTAGCTCTGAAACAGTCTTTGAATATCTTTTATCAGGTGGTGTAATACAAATTGACTGCAGTGTAGATGCACCAGCTTGCAAACCTATTTACCTGTGACTGCACTTCAAGTTATGTTTTCAGATCATTCAAATTGATGTTTCCTTTTTATGCAAACAAAATACCCTAGTCCTATCTGTCAGGGGAAGAGGAAATATGATTGAAATAGAATTTGTTTGTGGTGGAGAATTACATCTTTCATGCATACCCTGGTTTTTGATGAAGAAATAAATGCTGGCATTTCACTTCCTGCTACAAGTATTGATCAAACATGGACTGTTACTGTTTTGTATTATATTCTCAAGAGCATACATTTCTTGGCTCCTTAAAATTAGTTGGTGCTCATTTTTATTTTTATTTTTATTTTTATTTTTATTTTTTATTTTTATTATTTATTTTATTTTTATTTTTATTTTTTTTCTGGTTTGGCCATAGGGAGAACACCCTTCTTCCAAACAGTATATACAATAATGCAAAATCAGCTTGAGGGAGAAGGCAGTGATGCATACAGATACATTGCACGTGAAATGCCTATCTTAAATTCTGATTGCTGCCTCACAGTCATGAGTAAACAAACTCCAGTGATTATTCGCAGCTAATGTTACCCTGACAACAGTATATATAACAAAATTCAGTAATCACTGCCAACAGAACCCCCAGTGCAGCTAATGCCTCTGTTTGCCAGGATGAAATACTTTCATTAAGTATTAAATCGACTCCAAATCCTAAGTCCTGCTTTTAATATTAGGATCAAAAGTAATCAGTAAAGTGTAATTATTCATTCCAGTACATGGAGAGAAGTTTGCTTTGATTTCCCTGTTTATCAAACAGTGATATGTAAAAGGAGAAGCTGGAGCTTTTTACTGGTTATGTAGTGATGGGTATCTCACTTGGCATCATTCTGGCAAGCTCGGCGAACACAGCTTTCTCGTACTTTTTGGTGCAAGTTTCTGCTCACTCAGTTTTCCAGTTCTGTGCATGGTATTGATCTGGATATTAGAGAGTTGAGGAACAGCAACCTCCTGGGAGAGAGCAGGAAAGCAAATTGGAAATATTTTTTTATTTAATTTACCAAAAGGTAAGAATTGTGCAAGCCAGTACTTAAAAGCAGCAGGTCACATCCTGGGGTAAACAGTGTTCTGCTTCAAAATGTCAGTAAAATAAACATCAGTTTAAATGAATTACTGGTGTGTTGCCTCCTCTGAACTCTGATCTGCTGTCTAATATCTGTTGTAGTCTCTGTGATGGTGAGATTCTGTGGATATTAGGTTTTATTTTCAAATTTTATTTACTTTTAAGGAATCTTAGATGACTTGAGAAAGGCTTGGTTTTTTTTCATTTCAGGGGAAGTCCTATCCAAGTAAATTTTTAAATTTATATTCAGATACTCATGTTTGGGGCTTAGCTTTCAAAGAAGACCCCTGAAGTTGCAGCGTTTCTGAACACACACAAGTGTACAAAGAGCTTATGAAATAGTAACTTCCTTTTAAGAGGGAATACTTTTTTCCATTTACGTGTATTAAACTAATTCATTTTAATATGTAGTACTTCAGTTGACCAGTTGAGATGGAAAAAGCAGGACCAACCTAGGACTCTTGCAGTTTTTGAATTGAAATGATGGTAAAGAGAATGGGGCCTGCTAATCCTTCCTTCTTGAAGGATACAGTTCCTAGAAAGTATCATTAATACCCTTCTCTGCAGACACTATTTCTTCTATTTACTCAATTTTAACTGTGTTCTGCTCGATACATAATAAATTACTATCTTTTAAAATATAAAACTAATTTAGTTCACTTGCTTTAATACAACTTTATGCATTTCTAAACCGAATCCCAATTTTAGTGAGGTAAAGTTTGATAGACTTCAAAGCAAGGAAAACTGTAGACAAAATGATAAAGTATTTTGTCACCAGTTGACAAAACAAGAAAATTGTAAGAAATAAGGCATTTCTTTTTAAGTGTACAAGACAGCTTAAACCGTGGTAGGTTTGTGTCTTCCTGCTTGGAAAGTTGTTTGTGATGGATTTACAGCAGCAGGGTTTTTTATAAATACTTAAACCAATTATTTTGGTATTCTTTTTATTGACTAGAATTATTGCTAAAATTGGTTATTTCTTAAAAAAAAAATAAATCTTATTGGGTTAGTATCCCCTAGAATTACCTATAACTTGATAATGGGACTTTCACATCTATTTCTTATCTCTAGTTGCATTTCCTTAATCTGTCTTGATTTGGTGAGAGCCAAAATAATTGATATATATCACATCCACTGGCAGTGATATTTACTTGTATAGTCTACTGATTGGGCTGGTATAGGTCTCTAACTGGTTTGAGTTGGTGTTGCTGGGTAAGTTTGTTAGAAACAATTTGGGGGTTTCGAGTGATAGTCTCAATGCCCAAGGTAGGCATTTCTGCCCAGCTGAAATGGGGAATCTAGCAGAGTATCTAGTAGAGTTTTGTTCTTAAATGTCGTACTTTGGATAGATAGCAAACGTCCAGTGAAAGGAGTATTGCTTGTGGAAGAAGCCTTCTCAATAACCCCTCTCCGAAGTACAAGGAAACAGCATGGCTGTTCTTCAGTGCAGCTTTTTCTTCATTTTATGAGCTGTTACATGAATTTTTGCTGAGAGGTTTTCAGGCTTTCATGGTTAGATTTCATACTGAAGTCTCTAATCTCCAGTTCAGGCTTCTGTTTCTTCTCTGTGTTTGTAAGGTTTGGTTTGTTTGGGTTAGCATCTGAAATACATCGCCAAGGCAGTGACCCCTCTTGTAGGAATTCTGTTTGGCTTGGAACTCATTAGCTTAATCATAATGTAAGATGAGGTAAAACGGGAGTCTGGGCTGAATTACAAGTAGTAGTTCTGTGATGTTTTATTCAGTTGCAAATAGAAAAAATATATGTGTTTAAAAGCTTCAGTCTTTCTAGTCTAATAATGTTTGTGATGAGGTGAAGAGCAGCAATCTCTTTTTGTGCTTAATTAGAAGTGGAAGCTGCTTCTTTGTAGGCACAATACTTGCTCTGGTGCAGTTCAGCTTGCACCACTGTTTTCCCTTACTGAGTTGGTCTTCGTAATCAAAGTAGTGAATTGTTACCTAAACAGTAATCTTCATCCTGGGATATGCTGGAAATAAATAAAATATTCCGAATGGGAACTGGAGAGGAGAAAATTGATGGGATCTGCAGGTACAGTAGAATTTATTAACCAGGTATTTTGAGAGCAGTTTTGAATCCAGGTGGGACCACCAGAACAAAGTAAGTGTAGGTTAGTTAATTGCTGGAAGTCTTTCAGGCTGCAGCCCTTCAATACTTGGTCTAATTGAGATTAGTGTAAGTTGCTTCACAAAAAAGATAGTTCAAAGTAAAAAATATTAAATTAGCCACAGATCTTGTAGAAAATGGTTTAATTGCTATTGAGTAGAGACAGTTATCTCTTAAGAGTGGGTTGTTAAAGCTTTAGCTGATACTAGCTGAAATAATAACAAGTAAAGCTGAACTCTGCTTAAGAAGAGAATTATTTTAGTGACTGAAGGGTAGGACAGCTTTTCTCTAGGGTTTACTAGTAATGAATCAGCTCTCTCCCTTTTATATGGTCCTGATTCACAAAACTGTAAAGAAGGGAGGGGGAAATCCTTCTGAAAGGCTGCTTTGTCCTGTATTTGCCAGCAGCAAGGCAGAACCTATCATAGAATTGTACTTCTAAAAAAACCTATCTAAGTGTTAATTAAATAGCATAATTAGTATTTTTACCTTTTACATTTCTAATGGTTGAAAAACTACTATTACATTGGGTATGCAATGAGTTCTTTTGACCTCTGGTTTATGGATTGTTTTGGCTTACAGTATTTCTTTTCATAATTGAATTTTTCTTTTTCTTAAACAGCAAGACCATTTACAAAATTGGTAAAGGAAATGCAGCTCCATCGAGATGACTTTGAAATTATAAAAGTGATTGGAAGAGGTGCATTTGGTGAGGTAAGACATTTTTGCTCTCAGTTGTAGTAATGTAACTTTCGTTGGTTTTGCATCTCATTTCATGCTACAGTTGACCTGTACTTGTCCTAAAGACAAAAGATTCACACAGATATGTTAAAAGACTTCTAAATGTGGGATGTAGCTAGGTACTAGGGAAAGGTCCCTTTGAAGTAGGGTGTGCTTAAGAGTCCAGTTCTGCTGTTCCTGTGACTGGCTCATTCTGACTTCAGTGTAGCAAAACAAGTGTCTCATCAATGTGTGTATGAACAGAGTGGTCCCACCTAGCAGCTGCAGAGCTGAATTTGGGATCTCTTCTCCCACTTGCCATATGTAGTCTTCTGAGCTGCTATAATTTAGCACAGAACCGGGCTGCTTCTATGGTAGGAACGCAGAGGGTGCTCCACCCATCTGCCTGTCTCTGTAGCAATCTGGTAATGCAGAAAGACGTATTTGGCTGCCTCAAAGGCTGTTCCCTGTCATCTTTGAAGATCAAAGGCTGCTGGATCTGTTTTTTGGACAGCAAGTTGAATCATGCTGGTATGATAGGAACGCCTTTTGTTTTGAGTACTCGCCAGTCCCAGGACCCTGGACTGAAGCTTTGCTTCTTAATATGCTTGATGAAAGTCTCATCAGTCGCAGGTCTGATAGAGCTTGCTACTGGCAAAAGCATTTATGAACATGCCCCCCCCAGTAGACATAGGATACCTGGGACTTCTGGAGAACCCCAAAGATCCCCAAATCCCTTTCAGGATTTAAGTGTGTGTAACTAAAGCCATAGCTGTCAGCAAAAGAAGTTATTAACTTGAGAATTTCTAGAAGCAAAAAACCCCTTAGATTTATTTCAGGAAGCTTCTTTTAAGTAGCGCCACACTACAGTCAAATGTAGTGACAGCTGTTAGGGGCTCACTTCAGCCCATTAGCACTTGGTTACAGCTTCTGCTGCCAGTGGCTAAGGCTAAGCTTCCTTATCTTATCGTGTTGTCCCCATAGAGAGCAGGACTGTGTGCTGTGCAGGACTTTCCTTCCAAGCATGGCATGCCCTGGGCACATCAAACTCTTTCGCATGGGATTTGGTTGTGGGACAAACAAAGGTATCACAGGCAGACCAGAAACTAGGGTAGAAAAGTGCCAGGACCCTACTCAACTTAGATGCAGAGAGCAGTGAGGTTTCTATGTGTACGTGCTCTTGGTAGTGGGTGAAGTAGTAACTTCATATCTACATAATTCTAAGCTTTTTCAGAGACTGCTTTTGAGGAAAGTGGACACTTAAGACAGAAATTAGTGTTTCAAGAACATCTCTTCATTTGTATGGTAATGTAGTGATGTGATCAGGTAACACATAGTTCAGGTGCAATCACCGTGAGCATAGCTGCTGAAGAAACTTGAGCATTTTAAATAAAATGTCCAGATAAATATTAACATCTTGACCTGTAAAACGAAAGTTCACTTTCTAGTGGATGTTGAACTTAATGAGTTGCAACATTTGTTACAAAAAAGGAAGTTTTATCTTTGGGTACTGGAAGTGCTGTATGTTGGTTGTTTCACTTAAGTGTTTGTTTTTAGCTGGTGTGTATTATTGGACCATGGATTTTAGAGGGAAAAGTTACCACAAAGAGGGTGACAGGAAAAAGCAGAAATGAGAAAAAAATTGATAAGTCTAAGAAAGGGTTGAGAGCTACAAATTAAGTCCAGAAAGGAGGTTGATCAGAGAGGTTTATGAGTAGATAAAAGGGCTGGAGAATCAAGAGAGTAGTAGGTAACTGTCTGCCTCTCCTTTAGGGTTTTGATTAAAGCAGTAGCACAGTTTTGAAGAGAATGCAGAATGATTTTGCTATGCATGAGCTGGGTTTCTTTTGGAGGAGGCTAAACCAGAACCTCCATTCCAGGTGTGCACCAAATGTGATTCTGGCCCTAAGGAGTACGTAAGAATCAATCAGTGAGTTTGACTCTCCTAACAGCTTCAAAGCATGTTTGGTCCAGGGAGTCCACGGTAGGCAGAGTCTGAAGCAAAATTCCTGAACTGCGTACAGTATAGATGGGAAGGCTCAGCACAGGCTACTTTAATCTGTTGTTCTGGTGTTGCTGTGCCAGATTACTTGCTATCATGGCTGTGACCGCTGATATCTAAAGAATTTTAGATTAGTGTTTTGGCAGTTTGTCTTTTGGTGGGATTAGGAGTGGTTTCTGGATCTTTTCAGAACTAGGCTTGTGAATGCTATAGCTATCAAAAATGGTTTCAGGTCAAGGGAACCCTTTATAGTGACTTGTAGTGTTGGGAATGCCTTCACACAACATAACTTTAAGGAAGGGCTGTTTTTCATAGTACTTGCTCTGTTCTTTTTCAAAAGGATGCTCTTCTCCACTGAAGGAATTAAGCAACTGGAAATTCAGTACAACAGCAGATGTATTTATATGAAGTTCAAGAGATTTAAGTTTATACTTGCTGTGGAGTTCAGGATGACCTCTCTTAGCTTTGGATCAAGAGTCTTAAGGTGTATAAAAGACACAAATTCTGGGTTCAAACCTGTATTAATAGTGTTTAGAGTGCCTGAATCAACAATGTCTTTCATATTATTTCATTTGGAAAAGCATGAAACTTAACTACAGCAATTCATACATCCCACCCCCTCCAGGGGAGATGAAATTTCACAGAAGTGAAACGAGAAAGTGTCTTAAGGTGATCCTTCTGCTAGAGCTACGAGTGCTCAGGAAGTCAGTGGTATAGTTATCTGTCAGTATTAAATTGTCTTGTTCATCTTTGTAATTATAAAAGTTCTAATTTATAGTTGTAGCAGCCTAAAACTTTTTGATCAGTTTAAATTATGCAGGAATCAATGATTTTAAGTTCATTATACTTTAATCCTACTTGCCAGAGAATATTTTGTGCTTTTTGTTTATGAATGAATCCTTTGACCCTTGTGTATACTACACTGCTATAACTGCCAAATATTAGAGGCATTATAAAATATTAATTGTATGAAAGTTGACATAACATAATAGGAAAGTAAAATCTATGGCATATGACTTGTATAAAGCAACAATTCAGAAAACTGAATGGGGGAACTGTAAGTAATTTTTCCATAGTACGTTCATACATAGAAGCTATGTTAGAAATTAATTGATGGAATTCTGGTGGTTATAAGGTTATTAATTAATTCTTGTTTAAAAAAACCAACCCAAACACAACTATCTGCTAGAAATAAATTTTAAAAATACCTATAGAATATTTGTTAGAATGCATAAAGAAATTAATCAGAATTAAACTAAACATATTCCTATTAGTATTAAGTAGTTTGAATTAAATGCTGAACAGCTAAATATGCTAGACTTCAAAAAGGATGAAAACTGCATTCCATTCCTCTCAGTTTAGCTGCTTTGGACTTTTTGGAGAATGCCAGGGGCTTTAGGCTTACCAAAGAACTTTTGCATAAATCAGTAGCTTTGAAGAAAGATAGTTTAAAGAAAATAAAGGCATGATATTAGTTATTAGTCAGGATTGGTGGTCAGGTTTTGCCACACAATGTGTAAGCCAAGGAAACATGGTCTTTGACTGGAGAGAGGACTGGCACCACATGTGAGCTTGTCCCTGTGAACACAACTGTAAAATCAGTATCTAATTTAAGGCAGATCAGTACAATCACCAGTACATATCTGTACTGGCATGTCAGTACCTTTCTCTTTCTTTCTTCTTTTCAAACCAGCAGGACTCAGCCTGGTTCTTCACACTTTTTCCATCAATATGAAAACAAAACCTAACTGGTAATCCAAAACCACCTGCATGAAAGTTCTTATAGCATGGGAGATCTGAGAAAGCAAGAGAGAAACTGTTTGTTATAGTTCTCATTACTATTCTAGGAGAGAAATAGCTGAGCTCAGAACCTGGAGATTTCTTCTCTAGCCACCTGCCAAAACGTGCACTTCTCATTTTCTCATAAACTAAGACAGCTACTTTGCATGCAGGGTAAACTGAGGGAATATCCTTTACAGCAACAGGTAAGGCTCTGACTCCTGGAGTCACTGGCTTGAGAACATAATTTAATTTTTTCAGAAGTTTTGTAGCTATGAAGAAAAGTTTGAAATATCCTTTGATAGTTAGAATAGTATATAATTTGAAATGGTAGCTGTAAGGAAGATAAACTGCTTGTGGCTCTTCCCCGTCTCCCAGAGTGTATTTGACTGGGTGTATACCCAGCTGTGTGGAACACTTTCATGACTGCCCCAATGTTACTTTCAGTCTTTCTGCTTTGTGGGTCATACAGGCAGATAGCTCATGTGCCGAGGGGCAACCTCCGTGAGGAATAAAACTAATAGTAATTTTTAAAAAACCCTGAAATAAAATCAGAACTAAAATGGTTCTGTGTAACCTTAATTCTGATTTCTATTAATAAAATGAATGTAGAAGTCTGTCTTTGTAAACAAGAATGAGTATGTTACATAGGGCAAAGTTTTTTGTTAACTAGTGAAAATACATATTCCTTACGAGAAGATTTAAAAAATACCAGCACAGAGTGGAAAACTCCTGCAGCTTTTGGCCCTGTAAAAAACCACACCAAAACAAAAAAACCAAACCAACCTATGGCTTGAAGTTTGCATGTGCCTGACTACTCCTTCCCTCTAGAAACACTGTGGACCATTATTTGCAAGGAAATAATGTCCTGAGAACCTGTGTTTGGTGGGAGTGTGCCTACCTGAGAAAGTTATGCCAGCCTAAGAATCCTTCTGTGTGCTTGGTGTTTGCCTCTACATGCCAAGGGAACTGGGAGTACTAGTGCTGCATTACAGTGAGAGAGATACGAGGAGGATCCTGTGTATGAGGACTGCCTGGCTTTAGATACTTGCGCTTGCTCCTTTGCAAGCTTCATCTGGCCTCTTAGTAATGTACTTGTAAGTCTTTAAGATCATTTTTTCCTTATTTTGTGTAAAGGACCATTTAGGCACATTGCTGTAGATTAACATGTTTCAATGAAGAGCAGTTGTTGAAGGAAGAACTGCGTCAAGATGTACTTTGTTTGAGAGCTTGGATTGTATAATGTGGCTGACACCTCCTGGAAATTTGGCAGCATGGGACTGAAACAATTATTTTCCTTCCCTTGTTTGTTAGTAAGGATTTCTTGAATGAGCAACGCTTGCTGTGGTTGCAACGGAAGGGTGGAACTGCTTGGTTTTGCTTAGCACAAAAATAACTAAAACTCTTAATGTGCCCCACCTAAGTATTATGGCTCTGGATGGATTAGAACTACCTTTTCATATAAATGCTGTTGTGTACAGACTTGATCTGTGTAGTGTTTAGTAATAGGACATGTCACCTCGACTCAGGATGCTTAGTCAGAGCATTAGCTGGAATCAACAGACAGAAAAATCTGTTTCCAGAAGAAAATAAATAATGGTTGAGAGAACAAGACTGATCCCCCGTGTACCACGAGTATCTGATAAGTTATGTGGTTCCTAATGAGATACACTGACTCAGGGCGCAGTGAGACTCCACATGAATATGCAAAACCTAAGCTTCCTGCAGCCGTCGTGCTTGGCGGTGCGACAGGGCTGTGTGTGCCTTCTCCACCTTGCACTTATTTGCAGCTGTAGGTTACCGCGTTTAATGTTTTTATGTACTTCTAGAAGTTAACCTGGGGCACAGTGAGCCTATGGACTGCAATTAAGGCTGTTTCACCTCTCCAGAAGCTTTGGTGATTGGTATTAGGTACCCAGCAGGGAACGTGCCTTCCTATGTTGTAGATTAACAGAATTCCCAAGTATTACACAACGTGTGACACTTTTTGTCAAGCTATTCGAAGAGTCAGTGTGTTCTGAATATGATGCAGATGAAATATTTAATTAGCTTTGCTTTTCCACAATCTGCTGTTCACAACAAAAAAATTAAAGCAAGCTATTTTCTGCTGTGGAAATGGACAAAGAAAGAAGCTGCTTTGTTTTGAAAATGCTTCAAAAGGGCTGGTTGCTATCTTAGTCCTCCCCAGCTCCATGTCTGTTTGTATGGCAGCACTAAGTTACTATGGTGACAGGCAGGTTGCAAGGAGCTGGAGAGACACAGTTGGTTGTAGTGCTGCTTCGAGATGAGCCATTTGTCTCTGCAACCCCCCCGATTGCTGAGGAAGAGCTTAGGTGTTACTTGGGGGCTTTATTCTTCTTTTGCAGAACCTTTCGGAATGGTACTTGTAAGTGATTTCTTGTTTGCAGGACGTGAAGATCCACCCCAGGTGTTCAAAAAAAAATGATTTTCCTTTGGAAATGTGCACTGTGGCATATGAACCCTACCAAAAGACACTGGTTGCTCATTTTAAATGTAAAATAGGCATAAAAAAACTGATAGAGCAGTCCAGACCAGTTTTTCTCAAAGATGCAGTATTAAAGCTGTTAACTAATGAGCCATATATCAAAGGCTTTTCATATCCAAGAGTATCCAGAGGATGAAGCAGTTCTTGCAGTGTTTTTTCAGTAGCTGGTGTCCAAGGTATCACTAGCATGAGACAAAAATAGTGGAGTGAAAGTGGAATATACAAGCTTTAACTGAGGGAAATGACTGTAATATTCAATTATGAATCTGGTAATAAGATATTGCTGATAAATTTTTTACATCTGAAGTGACATTTTGTCTCATCTGGTTGAAAGCCTTGTGTAAAATCTCTGCTCAAATGTCTAAAGCTATTCCAAGTTCCTGCCAAAGGTTAAATCATGGTAATTTTACACAATTTTATCCATGTAATTTTATTGCCCGTTAGCCTAAGCAGATCTTTCATCTTTTATCATCCTTATTACTGGTGTCCTTCCTTCCAATTTTATTTGTAGGTAGCAATCGTATCCACTTTTTGACTTTTTTTTGAACAAGCAAAGCTTCTCCTATTGCCAGGGTGGTACAAGAGGCTCTTTAGTTCCTTGATCACCTCAGTAGCCCTCTAGCACACCTGCTCCATATAAAGTTTATTTCTCTGGGGTGCGGCTGTGTGTGGAGTTTCCAGTGAGTTTGTATTTCTACAAGGCAGTAATGTTTACCCCTCCCTAGTGGTGTGTATCTGCCTATAAATTCCAGTGTTTGCCTTTTTCTTAACTGCCTCTTATTATGAGCTGTGTGCGTGAGGATTATCACCCGCATGTTGATGATGTTCTTCTTGTCAGCTGAGAACTTTTTACATTTGAGTCTCACTTTATCCCTGAAGGTCCAGTTCTTGAGGATAAGTTTTACCTGAAAGTTCAACATACCATAAGCATGAATAGTGTTAGGTGACTTTTTTATCTTTGCTTTTAAGCTAATCCCAGCATGGTTTCCAAGAACTTGAACATCAAAGAATTTACAAATTTCCCAGTAGAAAGTCTTTTTGTTACCTATCTGAATTGTTTTCTGGAAATCCAGTCTTACATATAAATTATCTCTGCACTCTCTTATGCCATGATTATCACAGAATCACACAACAGCTTGAGTTGGAAGGGACCTTAAAGGTCATCTAGTCTAACCCCCCTGCCATGGGCAGAGACATCCCCCACTAGACCAGGTTGCTCAGGGCCCTATCTAACCTGGCCTTGAACAAGGGACAGGCAATCCACTACTTCTCTGGGCAACCTGTGCCAGTGTTTTACCACTCTCATGGTGAAAAACTTCTTCCTTATATCTAACCTAAATCTGCCCTCCTTTTTAAAACCATCACCCCTCGTCCTATCACAACAGGCTCTGCTAAAAAGCCTGTCCCATCTTTCTTAAAGGCCCCCTTTAGGTACTGAAAGGTGTCAGTGAGGTCTCCTTGGAGCCTTCTCTTCTCCAGACTGAACAACCCCAACTCTCTCAGCCTTTCCTCATAGCACAGGTGTTCCAGACCTCTGATTATTTTTGTGGCCCTTCTCTGGACTTGTTCCAACAGGTCGATGTCCTTCCTGTGCTGAGGGCTCCAGAGCTGGATGCAGTACTCCAGGAGGGGTCTTACCAGAGCAGAGCAGAGTACAGGGGCAGAATCACCTCCCTCCATCTGCTCGTCACAGTTCTTTTGGTGCAGCCCAGGATATGGTTGGCCTTCTGGGCTGCGAGGGCACATTGCTGGCTCATGTCCAGCCTGTTGTCTCCCAGTATGCCCAAGTCCTCCTCCTGAGGTCTGCTTTCAATCCCTTGATCCCCCAGCTAGTATTGCTAGTGAGGGTTGCCCTGACCTAAGTGCAGGACCTTGTACTTCTACTTGTTGAACCTCATGAGATTCCCCTGAGCCCACTTCACAGGCTTGTCTAGGTCCCTCTGGATGGCATCCCGTCCTTCAGGTGTGTCAACTGCACCACTCAGCTTGGTGTCCTCCGCAAACTTGTTATCAGTTACATAAAAGAAACTGTAACTTGATATTACTTACTGATGCTGATTATGTCACTCAAAGGGCAGAGTACAGTGGTGGGAAGTACTGTCATGTTTGTAGAGGCTGACTTGGCTCATATTCCCACCCTGTAGATTCCATTAGGGCATGAGGAAAAGTGGAACTTGGCCTAGGCTGGCTTTGCACATTGCAACCCTAAATGTCAATATCAAGTGGCTTTTGAAGATGAAAATGCAACAAAATACTTCTGTAAAACAATTTAAGCAGCGAAGTGCTAGATCTTTCCGAAGTCTAAAAATGTTATTTTAGCTATGAATGAACCTCTTGAAACCAAGAGGTTTCATTTTTATTTATTGCAATACAAGTGAAACAGAGCTTTGAGGCAAGAAGTACTGGAAGAAAATGGATGGCAGAAGTAATACAAATCTGATAGGGTGTTGTGATGTGTAGTTAGAATCACAGAATGGGTTGGGTTGGAAAGGACCCTAAATATCATCCAACCAGGGGGTTCCAACCCCCTGCCAGGGGCAGGGACACCTCCCACTAGACCAGGTTGCTCCAAGCCCCATCCAACCTGGCCTTGGGCACTGCCAGGGAGGGGACAGCTACAGTTTCTCTGGGCACCCTGTGCCAGTGTCTCACCACCCTCACAGGAAAAAATTGCTTCCTAGTGTCTAACCTAAATCTACCCTCTTCCAATTTAAATTACCCCTTCTCCTACTGCTACATACCCTTGTAAAAAGTCCCTCCCCAGCTGTTACCACAGCTGGCTCTCACTTAAGCTTCAACCCCAATTCACATACATTTTTTTTTCATAAATACTACTTAACTTGATTGAAATGTAGGCACTAGGCTTCATTAGGCTTTCTGAGGTCCTTGAGAAAACATACTGATCTTTATTGCAGTGTCCCAGTGGTGGTGAATTTTGAGCATGATGAGTCATAGTGACAGTAATCAAATCAGCTGGTGACAGCTCAGACCCATAGGGACCTGCCTGGAAGGGGGGTGGCAGTGGCAGCAGAACCCCTGCATCTGGAATTTTTCCTTATCAGACGTGGTAAAACAGATTCACCTGAACCCCTCTACCAAACCACTCTGAGTGTTGAGTATTTGGAACCCCTCAATTCTCCATTACAGCCTAGCATAATGAGATGCAAGTTGGGTAAGTTTTAATTTTTTTAATTTGACACAGTTGTTCAGGGTCAGAGATGTGGGGATTAGTTAGCCCACATTCCATCCGTTTGGCCAGGTAGGGGGGTATAGGAAAAGTCCAAGGCCAGAGCAGAGCTGAACCTTCCAGCTTCCAGTGGCTGAGGGTTCAGGGACTCCCTAACCACACTGTAACTCTGTGGTCAGAAGTCTCTGACACTTCTGCTACGTGTGTTACTCAGGTATTAAGCATGTACTTAAATACTTTCTGAATACTTAGGTGATCTCAGCAGCCTGTGTCTGAGTTCCAAAGCTGTTGTGTGACAATAATACTTACTTAGTCTTGCTACCTTTTCATTTTATTTGACGCTTTTCAATTTCTGTGTTATGAGAAACAGCAAATAACTGTTCCCTGTTCATCCACATGATTTGTGGTTCTGTATGCCTGTCATAGCTGTTATCTCTTCCAGGTCTGCAATATTTTAGGTTATTGAATCTTCTTCAGAAGCTGTTTTATATGTCTGCTTGTCCTTTTTTTCCTTTCACTATCCTTAGCATACTTTTTTAAAAAAAAAACTTTTATTACAGTGTAAGTTGTAATAGCCTTGGTCTTTTCCAGTCTGCATAACATGAGCACTTGTTTGACCAGTAGACTTTTAAATGTTGAAGAGAGAAGCAATGCTTTGGTTCTTAAAGTAGGCATTTGCAGCAGTGTACAAATCTGCATCTTTTGGAATACCTCTGAACACCAACTGAATATTTTTTCTTTCGTTAGAAGTAGTGATGAATTGGTATGTACTATAGGAGCCATCATATTTAAAACCTGACATCCTGCATGGTTAGCACAATTGCAATATAGGAGGTTTCTGTTTGATCTTGCAAAGCGGTCAGTGTGGTTATTGTAATTGAATTTGAGGTATGCCAGAGAGAGGAATTAATACAAAAGTAAGAAAAAACAACTACACCACAGCATCTCATGAGCTACTAAAGCCTTATATGTTAAATGTAAACTTAGAAATACTGCCACCTGATGAAGAAAGTAAAAGAAAGCTAACTTGAGGAAACGCTGTTTTATGGAACAAAGGGTGTAGGATTTTTTGTAGTATTGCAACAGTATTCTTGCTTATAATAGTACTGAGTTTATCAAGGCATAATTTAGTTTGTGCTTCCCTGGGATCAGTTCAGACATCAGTGAGGTTTGGGTTTTGCATTTCTGTTTGTTTTCTTAATTATTAGAATGGCATGAGGAGCCAGGCTAAAGTTCTGTTACTTCTGTGATGCATGTTCTGTACTGTACCTTTTAGGTTTCTTCTCAGAGACAACATTCTTGGGGAATTAACTATTTTGCTGTAGTGTTACATTAATTTTTCTGCTGAGACAAGAAGCTGTCCCACTGTCCCTCTTAAAACTAAAGCAGCAGTGTTTTCTGGTGCCATAACTCAATATGCACTTATTGTGAAAATAAGAGTCAACTTTTCTTTTATTCATTCCACCTTTTCTTCCATAGAAGACAATTCTCTGCCTTCATAAAGTTTAAATTTGGCTTTTTTTTTAAGCAGTCCTTTTAGTTGCAAATAAATAGCACTAATATAGATAGCAACTGGAGAATTGCTAAACAGTTCCTTCAGATTTGGCTTCCTTTTTCCTTGTTTTTTTTTTTTCCCCTTTGTCCAGACCTGTTCTCATTCACCGCTTTCAGTTCAGATGTTTGCACATCTCAGCTGTGTGTGTCCTCGCTGATGCCAGGCTCACACCACTCCTCAGGGCTGGAGCCTGCTTCAGACTTCTCTCAGCCTCCAGTGCTTTCAGACAGTGAAGGCCTTAGATAAAGTGCAGTAGATGCATATCTGATTTGTACGCTATATTTGTACTTAAATGTCTGAGCAGATCTAGTGTTGTGTTGTAATGAAACCTGAATGTTGCTACTTCAGGGCTCACAGAGCTACACTTGCAAATTGCTTCTGCCTTTTGTTCCTTCCTGCTCAGTCTGGTCTGTCCCTTCAGTGGAGAGGGGGGTATTTCCTGAGTCATCATGTTCTGTATGGAACAGATTTTAAAATGTATAGCAGGTAATGTCAGCATCTTGCAGTTTCCCAAAGCCTTTAATGTGCAGTTTGACTTACAGGGTGCCTTCAGCTGTATCAGGCAAATAATTGAATTAAGGCTATGCAGAGAGGTTGTTACAATGGCTTTTAACTGCAGGGCTTCGATGGGGACAGGAACAAAGCTAAGTGTTTCAGGCCATTACCGAAGGTCAGTGTTGAACAGTTTTGTATGTCCCAAAGAACCTCGTGTTCTCATCTTACTCATCCCTCCCCTGCAGCATGAGCAGTGCCTGCAGGTGTTTGCAGGCCAGATGACACTGGGATGTAATGTAGCTGTGGATGTTCTACACAGCTTACAGGAGCTGCTTCTTCATGCTGTGTCTTTTCCAGCTACATTTAGGGTAAGATTCCCATGTCTTCCCATGATGGGTACCTGCTAGTCCTTTTCTTAAGTTATGTTTCCAATACATGACTCTGTGTGCAGTTGCATGCGAGGTGTTGCTCATCTGTTACATGACCTGGTGAGTGGAGCTTTTCACACCCAGGGGTGGGAGGCTTAGGTATGCATCTGCAGAGTCAGATGTCTGTCTGAATGTGAATATCCTGTTCCCATGTTACTGGAGGAGCAGTTGTCCCCCTGCCCCTCATCTGGAGATTCTTTACTGGTAAGGTGCAGGGAGGTATTACATTTTGCTCTACCTTTCCCAGTACTTCTGACTTCGTAGTGTTGCTCTACTTGACACGTTATTCCAACTTTGTTTTATAGTTAGTGTTGTCTTAGTTTTGCTGCAGCTCCTTAATCCCACACAGATAAGAGTTTTTAAGCAACAGAAGAGGCAAGCTGTTGTGATTCCTGTTACTTCTTCCCACTGCTGTTTAGAGCTCTGTTAAAAGCAAGGAAAGCTGGTTGTTTTTATACTTCTGAAATAGAGACAAGCCGAGAAGCAGCAGAAATATTCAAGCAATCCATGTGTAGTCCTATGAAAATGTTGCTGTCTTACTCGTGATGCCTGCTTTTCTTTGCCAACTGGAAGAATTTTGTGGAAATGATGGCTTTACTACAAGAAGAATTAGTTTTGGTCTTGGAGAATACAAATCTTGGGCAAAATAAAGTCTTTGCATTCCTAAGCTTTGAAGTTTCTGTATTCTTCTGTTTTTTCTTCCACTGTACAGCTATGTGAACAACTACTGTTAATAATAGACCAGTCTGAGCAAGTCAAATACACAGGGTGCATAGTAAAATGCTTCAAGCAAAATGATGAATAAGTAAATGAATACTGGTTTCGCTTCTTTTTAAATTTCTGCATACAATACACAAAAGCATGTTAATTTGCAAATATCTTTCAAGTTTCTGAAACCTGAAATGTGAAAACAAATTAGTCAAATGTAGTGTATTTCTACTGACAGCAGCCTTCCTTGTTGGGCTGCCCTTTTAAATGTTGCCTCCTTGGCTGAAGGCATGGGGTACAAGCATCACTTGTTCTTGGCAAACAATGCAGCTTTACTACACATCTTCATATGAAAAGCCTCCTACTCCTCTATCATCCCCTGTGTACTTGGTCATGAGCACTTGACCACCCATGGTGTACTGTGCATCAAGTATATAGTAGTAATGTAGGAGGAATATAGGAGCAAAGACTCAAGCTGTAATTTATCAATGTGTGAGCTGATCGCTGATTTACTCCTCAGTAATTTACTAATATTTTGTTAATATTAAACTGTTTATTTTATGTCTCTGTCCATGCTTTTGTTAAATAACGGTATCTTCTTATTTCAGGTTGCAGTTGTTAAAATGAAGTGTACAGAGCGCATTTACGCAATGAAAATTCTAAATAAATGGGAAATGCTTAAAAGGGCAGAGGTAAGTAATACGGTTCTCTAACGCAGAGAATTTTTAAAATGTCATTAGGAAAATTACATTGAAGCTCTTCCAGATTAGGAAGAATTATTTCATGAGCATTGGACCTTCATTCTTTTTTCCTTAAGCTGTTTTAATTCAATCAAGTCTGACAGTCCCTTCCAGGCATCTGTTGTTCTCAGCATTACTGCGTATTCGTTTACCAGACAGTCTGCCCTAGTTCTTACCCTGAATTTATTGGCCAGATTTTTGTTTACAATAAAAGCACGTTAAAGACACATGAAAGCTGAGATTGGTGCTACTATAACATTCACAGCTGTATACAAAAACATTATGAAAAGGTCTTTTTTCTTCTTGCCTTCAGAAAGCATACATTAAGGAGCTTTGCATCCTACAGTTTGTAACAGGATTTACATAACTGGTGAAAATATAACTAAATACTTTGGAATCACAGATTCAGATTGTAAAACAAAATGTGTTAAAAAGGTAAATCTGTTTAAAAAGGGTATTTTTGGTAAAAGGAGATGCACATTGTCGCAACAAATTATGCAAATGTGAATGGGTACTTCACAGATTAGGAAAGAACCTGCTGAGAATATGCCATGGGAAGTAGCATTGTCCTAGAATACCTACTGTTGCAATGCAGAGGAAAACCTTATGGCAGATGTAATATTACATAAATCAGCGGGTAAATGATCAAGAGATTTTAGGGGAAAATACATGTAGTCCATGGGTACTTGCACCAGTTCTGTTAAGGGGCGAAGGCAAGCTGCTTGCTGAGGGCTGAGCTTGCTGACCCTTCCCTGTCCCATTCTTCTGTCCCTTTCCTGACACCTCCTTCCCCCCAGCCTACTCTTCCTAGTCCCTCCCTTCCTTTCAGTGAGTCAGTGCCAGCTCTTTTCCTGTGAATAAATCTCCTCCCCCTTGTCAAGCCACTCTTCACCTCGGCATTTGCCTGATTTAGTCACACTCCGTCCATCACCCCATGCTCTCCTTTACAAGCGGTGGCAGCCACTGCCATTTGGCTGTTCTTTGAGCTGTCAGGAGAGTTCATGCTCCTGACTGTGCTGCACCAGCATTAATGCACCCAACATTAAGCCTTCCCCTGTATGAGGGAAATTTGGTGCCCTTTCGACACATGTTTCAGCTGGGTTAATTCATTGGCCAGTGTAAAATTGTTTTACACCTAAATGCTTCTAAGGGGCTCGGCAAGTCTAGTGGAAATATAGCTATACTGGCTTACTTCAGTTGTTTTAAAAGTGATTTAATTAAATGGCCTACAGAAACAGCTGAAACTTCTGCAAGTATAGATGTACTGGGAAGACAGCTGTTTACAAATTGTCTTCAAATTATGCAACTAACTCTTCTTACCCTCACAAGCAGGCAAGAGGTGGAAGAGGGTTATCCACTAAGAAAGAGGTGTAATGAACCACAGTTTTCCCAATAAACACTTAGGACAACTAACAGTCAAGTTCTCTTTCCGCGGTTTTTTTCCATCTGCAAAGGACAATAAAGGAACTGTCTTCCCTGCTGTGCTCCTTTGTCTTTCCCTGTTTGCTTAGCTCCTTTGATTTGGCTTTTCTGGATAGGCAAGACTTTATAACCTGCATATCAAGTTCATAAAACCATCTAGGTGTTAAAATTTCCCAATGTGGTAAAACTTGTTAGTTTTTAAAATGAAGCCTGTAGAAATACGGTGTCCTCTTAAGTGGGCAGTTTCACTGTGAAGCAGACTTCAGGTGTTTTATTATCTGCTGTATGAGTGGTCTAGGATGCATGTTGTTACACTGGTTTGTGTTTGTCTTGTGAATTGTAATATGAAGCATTCTGTGACTTACTAAACATGGCAAGAAAATTATCTAAACACTGCTTATTTGTACACTAGCTGCAAGAAAAAAACCACATAGTCGGTAGCCACTAAAGTACAGGAAAGAATAGTGAATATAAACTGACATCTGTAAATGGGTTGCAAGCAAAAATAGGCATGCCATTTATGCTGATAAGGTGGACCATTTCTATTTGTTGTTCTGACAGCAAAATACGTAGTCGTTAGTGTATTACTGTTGACAGTTCCAAATTACTCGTGACTGGCTGGTCAGGGAGCCTGACACGCTCTTTCAAGGCACGTCTCAAGGCCTTTTAAGCTAGTGTAAGCAGAAAAGGAGAGTTTTATACTTTGAATTCATGATGCAATGTATTCAGAGGCATTACTGGGTTTGAAGTGTTCATAACATTCCCTCGCTATTTGAGGTTGCACAGTGAACTGGATCAAGGAACCGATGTCTTTGAAAATAAACAAACTAGTTTTCTGTGTTGGCAGCCTCCTCACGTCGTGGTGCCAGAAGAACTGAGAAGTGCTGTGCTCTGGTGCTGCGGGCAGGGGATAGGATTACTTAGAGCTGCTGTTGCTGCCAAACTTTTTGCAGAGTGATACTTTGGCCTTGCATTCATAAACCGTTAAACCACTCTCAGTTAACATTTAATTACAGTTTGCATCTCTTTGCACCAGTAATTACTGACTTTACAACGTGGCCACAGTATGGTCGTCTTCAGTAGAAATGTAAATTGACTTTTGCTTCCTTAGGGGGAAAAAATGGTTGAGATTCCTTTATAAAATGCAGTCAGCACATAGTAAGGCTTGGGCTTACCAGGAATGTTCCTTCCATAGTACATTTTCTAAGATATCTGGACAAGTGGCAATGACCAAAAAAGCAAATCAATTATTATTCTGAATCCAAACATTTCAACTGCAGCTACCAAATACCCTAATAATGACTCTCTGAACTGAGATTAGCAAACGAGTCTCAAGGTCTGCATCGATAGTTCCAATCCAATAAAAACATTAGTGTATTTTTATTAAGGAGAGCTCGCTTGAGGTTTGTGAGAGTTGATTTTATGTAAAGATGCTGAGAAAACCAGTTACACAGAGCTTGCTTCTTTGAAGTGTTGCAGTAAGCTATTTGAAGTAGAGGAAAGATTTATTGAAAGTGAAAATGTATTATACTGGACAAAGATAAGACAGTAATAGTAAAATCTGCTTATTTCCTATAATGTGTTGGCAGTGTCTGAAGCTGGAACTGTAATGTGAGAAAAGTATACACAAAACTATTTTTACAAAGGTCTTTTTCAAAGCCAGACTTACTTTCTTAGAGCCATTATCTTTCTTCTGCTACAGATTGCAGTGACAAGTTACCATTTTTCTGGCTTTTAAAAATACATTATGGAACAAAGAATCAGTGTTGACTTGAATTGGTTTGTGGGCTTTTGGTGGTTTGGTGTGGGGGGTGTTGTGTGTTGGTTGTTTGGGGTTTTTTTAAGGTCACGGTCAGGATTAGGGTGACTGAATGCCTGACTACAAGGCTGCAGAGATTCCCTGGATTGTCACTTGTGCAGACTGAATAGAGACCTCTGTTCAGTAATTTTAAATAATCCCATAAACCATCCATATATATTCATCCTGTGAAAACTACTTGTTGATGTTGACAATGGCTTTTTCCTTCTCTCTTCCTTCAGACAGCTTGCTTCCGAGAGGAGAGAAATGTCTTGGTGAATGGAGATTGTCAGTGGATTACTACATTGCACTATGCCTTTCAAGATGAGAACTATTTGGTATGTTTGATTCATCAGCTCATAAAAGCTTTAGGTTATGAAAGAACTTTATTTTTGGTACATTTAAGGATATTAGTGCAATAAATCGGTCCACCTCGTGCCTTGCAGTGGTGTTTCAGCGTTCTTGTTTTCTCCTTAAAGAAATACTTCAAAAGACTGACTAACTCCAGGAGAGTGAGAAAGTCGTGTATATAGATAATAGATAAATAAACCTCTATTGTATATAGAGGTTTATTTAATCACCTTGAATTAACTAATCTACTCTTGCATAAAATACGTCATGCTTAAGCTTAATGCTTTGGATAGCATTGCAATTAAATAATTTGAGAGGTGTTAACTTCGTGAAAGTACAAAATATTTTTAACATTTTAAACTTTCAAAATGTTTGTTGCAGCAAGATTTTGTTTAAAAATGGCAAAAGTAATTTAAAATTTTATTTAAAAAACTGATTAAACTGATTTATTAAAAGCCTCAGTAAAAAAAAAAGCCTATTTCTTGAAAGTATTTACATAAAATATGTTTTCAAATCAGCAGATCAGTCATCTCAGTAGTTTGAGATACTTAGCAACCATTTATAAAGAAAGTCATTACCCCTATTACAATTTTTAATGATGGGTTGCTAGAACTGTGTAAGAACATATAAACTATGTTTGAATTAGTCACAGAAGTCAGGAGCAAAGTCAGTAAAGCTCCAACATACTGCAATATACTGAGCCATACAGCTTCCATGTGGCTACATGAGCCTGGGTTTGCAAACCTGCTGTTTCTGTGAAAACTGACATAGTTGTGATGTGGAAGTTTTTACCTTCTTAACATTTTTAGCTAGTACCACAGCAGCAAGTCCTGATTATAGATAAGAAAAAAAATGTGTTGATAAAAGGCTGCCAATGTGTTCAGGAGCTAAGCATATGAGTTATAAAATACTCAGACTTTTTCACAGGTCCTAAACCAGAGCAAATTATTTTTACCATCATGTTGCAAATGTTTTCGGAATAACAAGCACATTGTAAACAAATAAGTAGTTGAGTTTTAGACCCTCATTTACAGGCTATTTCAACCAAACGCTTTGTGATAGATCCACATCTTCAGCCTCTTAAAGTTTAGTTACCACTGGCACTGCCACAAGAAGATAGCTCATAATTTCTAATTCCCTCAGAACCAAACAGCCTTTAGACTTGCATAAAAATAATCTAAGGATTCTATAATGTAGTAGTTTCAAGTAGCTTCTAAGAATGGAGCTACCTAAGAAAACATTGTTAGCTGTGCAAGACAGAAAGCAGTAATAATGAGAGTATAGAGAGGGAGCTGGTGTTGCCAATACCATTTTATACACATCTGTTCCAAGCAAAGACTAGCAGTATAATAAATTTCTTTTCAGCAAGTTGCCAGAGACATTTAGATGTTGGAGTTTCACTTGACAGCAGAATTTAGACATCTAGCATCTAATTTAAGATCTGGTATCTAAGAAAGCAACAGCTCTGCCTGACAGCCAAACTCAGCAGATTCCCCTCTTGCCTGGGATCTGGTTGTGCATGTGCTGAGATGCTGCCTTCCAATTTGGTCTGTTACTCAGCATCCATTTCATGTAAATGTCTGGTGCTCACAGATGGAGTGTATCTGCATCTCAGTCGCTCTGTTGTAAACGATGCATGAAGAAAAGGTGAAACACATCAGGAAGTGACTTTCATCCAAAAACCCAGACAGAAGGTTCTCTTTCGTACCATCCTAGTGGTTCACTAGTCTAGGGGCTAAAAGATCTCTTTTCAGTTCTCTGCTCAGCTTGGAGAAGTTTATAGCCACGTTTTTCCACATCTCAGTATAGTGCTGCCATGTTACAAAACCTGAGCAGATTGGGTTTACCTTTTAGCTGTGCTGTTCATCCTTGATCCTTGCAGAATGGATTGCAAAGCTGAGAACAGTACAAGAACAGACAACAGAACTTGGCTGTCCAACATGGACGTTGGTCCTCTGAAAGAGAAAGCTCTGAGTTTCTGGTGTCTGCTCCTAGTGATGTTTGGTGCATTATAGCTAATGAACCTTAAGTGCAAAACCACTTAAGGTAAATGTGAAGCAGAGTGAGAACCCTGGTGTCTTTCCACACCTAGGGCTTTGCCATCCTCCTCTGGCTGCATGATGAAGGGCTCAGAGTGAGACAAATAGAGAAGATATGTTAAGGTAGAAAAGTAGTAGCTGCCCTTGGAAAGTCTAGAAGTAATTGTGGTTTTATTCCCTCTTATTTTATATTGGTAGAGCATGTGATGATGCAGAACTTACATATAAACAAGAAACACAAAATTCCACGAAATGTATATGTCCTGGAGTTCATTTTCTAGTTCTGCTTCTGTAGTTCTAAAATGTTTTAGAGGTAAATACACTCTGTTGGTAGTGTTTTCTAAACAGCCAACTCTGAAAAGGCATTACATGGAAATGCTAGCGTGGCTTTTTTTTCTGGTTCCTAGAAAGCTTTTTGTAGAGACAGTTTGAGTCAAAATGGATTAAGTGAGCCTTGGTGATTTTGCTGAAGCAGATACAGTGTAGATAAACCGTAATGTATGAATATTAGAAGTATGTACGGGACCTGAAGTTCTTAATCTCTTACAGATTCAGACCTGATAGTTTCCTTGTGCTTTACCAGAAAAATTTTCTTTACTGGTCTCATTCACAAAGAAGGACATGTTTGCGTGCTGTCAGCCTCTTAAAGGCTCTTGAGTATTCATGAGAGTATTTTGTCTTTTTTTTTCCTTTGATTTCCAACTACTCTCCCCCCCTCTTTCACTTCCCTGAAAGAACATTGATAACTCTAGGTTTCAGCATCTTAATACCCTTTATTTTAACCTCATGTGAAGGGAAGGTTTTCCTGGAAGGAAAACCATTATGAATTGGAAGATTAATAAAATTTGACTTTCTTATAGAAGAGGTCTTCTATCTTTCCAAGTGCCTCATTTCATGGGTTAGCTGAATTCTTGAGAAGTTACGAATGCTGTGGGAGCTGAGGGAAGTGCATTACCTTGTCTCTTTACAGGCCAGCTGTTTTCAGCTCCCACAGAAGCCTCACGAAGCTCTCTTATAATTTAATTTGAGAAAGAATACTTTAATACAATATCTCTTTTAAAACATTGCTGGTTCTTGTCTGGATGCTTTTGTTTTCAAATGTAATTGTTGTACATGTACAGTGTTCCAACACATGTAAATTCCTTGATGGGTTTTGCAATAGGAATTGATTGATTTCAACGTAAGTGTCAAAATTTGCCTATCAGAGAATAATATCAAAACCTGTGCCTTTTGGAGCCACTCTTTTAAGCCAAAAGATAATGAGGAAATGGTTAGTGTTGCACTTCATTCCTGTGGGTTCCTGTCTTGTTTAATTTTCTTCCCTTGCGGAAGATGAATCTGTGGGAGGAACAGTATATTGCAAGTTGCTTTACCTTGAGGAGAAAAATAAGATGACTGCTTCGGAAAGTTATTTCCAGAGTAAGTAAAGTTATTGCAAAAACTGTGTATCAAAGTATGTTGGAAGCATGGAACAAAATGGCTCAAGATTGATAGTACCAGATAAAGTCATTATACTTGAAGTGTTGGTCTGGGTTTAGGTGGATATTGTTAAGGAATAACTAAAACATAATCCCTGTTTTGTGGTATGAGAAACAAATAGCAAGTCTGAGTCCTTTTCTTTCACATTACCTCTATGTGTTGGTTCGTTCTGTGGATAGTGTGATGGCTGATTGGCCCAGGAGTCTGTTTACTTTTTCACTGAAATGTATTCAAAAGAACATAAATGTTTTATTTTTACCTTTCCACTGCTGTGGTGCCTCTGGCTGTCAAGGCAGTGCTTCTGGCTTGTCATGGGCATCCCTAATGTAGAGTGTCATCCAGCTCGTGCCAACCTTGTTACACATCCATGATGGGTCTTTGGAGATGTTGATGTGATAAGTACCACTTTTGGAACCATTAGTAGTATTGAAATGGTACTGAAACTAAAAGTAGTAATGAAATCTATATTTTAGACTAAGCTGCATCAAGTATTGTTTTCAACTACAGCTTTTTCTTCCTGCATCCTCTGGAAATTGTCAGTTGAAGGGCTGATAACCTACATGAGTTTTGGTGATAATAGATAATTTTCTTTGTTAAGACAGAAATAAACTCACCCAGATTTACTTGTTTATTGCTGCCGTATCTTGGTTGGGGGTTTTTTGTGGTAAGAAGTGGATGCTGATGTGTCACACTTACTGAGATTGTTAAAGGAATATGGTATGGTTTTATGCTAAATAAGCAAATAAAAGTAATGTAAATTATTACCAATTTTGACAACTTTCCCTAGGCATAGGAAAAAAAAATCCTGAAAGGGTTTTTTTTTCAGCAGATAACTGATGAACTTTAATTTTTTTTCTTACTACCTGTCCCTCAGTACTTAACTGCTTTATTTCTCCTTTTTCAGTATCTGGTGATGGACTACTATGTTGGTGGTGACTTACTGACGCTTCTCAGTAAGTTTGAAGACAAACTTCCTGAAGATATGGCGAGGTTCTACATTGGTGAAATGGTGCTTGCTATACATTCCATACATGAGCTGCATTATGTGCACAGGTAAAATACCATCTCACTTGGGAGAAAATGCATGTAACGTTATACAACGTTAATCCTAAAAATATTGCTACTGTATAATAACTGTAGATTATACTACACTACATTAAAATTACATTTTAAATATCAAGTTTTGATGGATTGATATTAGAAGCAGTGACATTTATCTGACTAACCTTTCACTAAAGCTTCTATTTTTAATCAGGCTTCTTGACTTATTCTCAAGTCACTTCATGAATTTTTGTCTGCCTTTGTCCAAGCCAGCCTAGAAGTTTGAAGCAGTTTAAGTTCTCTGGAAACGTTTAGACATTCTGCAAAATTTACGCAGTCAGCCCATGGTAGCATCAGTGCCTCTATTTACCTGAGGTCATCCTCAAATGGATTTTGTAATGAGTGGACATGTGCCTGTCCAATTGTTTCTGCACACGGGGTATATATTTCAGATCAGTGCCTACCATCATGTTAACTTAGGTTGTCTTCTGTAGTAGGTAAGAAAATACCATGTTCCTTATCCTATGTCAGAGGAAACTGGTCAGAAGGTATAGTACACTTTGTATACTTCTTTTTTTGCTTCCTCTTGGATTAACTGTTTTGGAAGAGTTGTGAGTAGTGCAAGGGAGGCACCTGGTACTTTGTTTCATCTTTGCAAGTATCTCAATCAAGTGAGAATTGCTTTCCCTTTGCTTTTCAGATTTAACAACTATGCATGACATGTCAATTACAAAGCAAAATTATACTAATTCTGGAAACCTTTGCAGCTGTCTCTTTGTATGCTGATCTATAGCTTGGTTTCAGTAAACAGAGAATTTAAAATACAGGACATGATAGCAATGAGGTTTTTCAGTTAACTGAAAACTGCTTATGGCCATACAGTTGGGGTCATGATAGATCACTGAAGTCCTGGCTCAGGAGAAGCGGACTTCGTGCTAGCATTATATCTGACCTGGCCAGGTACATCTTGGCCAGGTACCTTTGCCTCTTTATGCCTTTATTTCTTAGTCTGTGAAATAAGGACAGTTTTACTGTTACGAAATTTATGGACGAAAACAGTTAGGTAAGTAGGTGATTATTTATTTGTTTGTTTATTTGTTTATTTATTTGTTTATTACAATTAGTGTTTAAATGACACAGGGAATTCTCAAACTATAATGCTTTGAACTCTTCTGTTAGGACTTTGATCACTGTTTCAAAAATTAAAGAAAAAGATACATAAGCTCTGTAATGCTCCTGAGAGTTAATGTGGACAATATGTGGGGATTTAAAACTGTTACAGACACAGAGAAGTCCACCAAAGGCACCATTGCACACGTTTCTGAGGGAGGTGGCCTGACTAACTGACCAGCTTCATCTTTGCATGGGGCTGAATGAATGTCTGTTGTGGCAGGAGGAATGAATGGCACTGAGGCCAAAACATACGCTTTGAATAGGAGATGTGTGAATGCCCAAGAAATTAGTGCTTGGCAACTGGAATGGATTAGGAGGAAGCATGATTGCTCTGGAGAGGATTTCAAGGACCCTTTAAAGGCTTATATGCCCTGTTAGCTGTAGATAGGAAACAGTGGAGCTCAGAGATGAGGCATTAAGCCTTTCTGAACAGAAACAGTGTTCCCTTAGGCAAGCGAGATCTGCATGCAAAGCAGAAAAGCAGAGAGGTGTTGGATGAGATTGGCTCATGCCTTGAATGGCACTGTGAGCAGTGTTCTTGAAAAAACAACGGAAAAATTGGTGTGTAGTTGTACATAAGCTTTAATAGTCCTCTGCACCTGCTGAGCTTGAGTTGTGGTTATGGGGGACTATAAGGGAATGTTGACAATACCTGGAACTGAAATGTATAGAATAAGTTTAACAATAGAAAATTACCAATGAGTCTATTGGAAAAGCATAGTGAGATGGGTTAGTTTTTTGGGTTAACACATACTTTTCTATATTCTAACAAGTAAGTATGCATTTAATTTATGTTGGCAGTCATAGATTAGCATGTGCTATTTTGTCTTAATACTGCTAATGAGCAACAGTATTAGTGGAATTTCAGTAATTATTTTCAAAGCATTAGTCCTTGGTTAAAAAGTGTTAGTTCAATTTTGTGTTGGAAAAATTTCTCATATTGGCAGGTTTTTTACACATATGAGGACTCTGTTAAAACTATCACGTTTTTTCTTGTAAGTCTGCTCAAGTGTGGAATTCAGCACCTTAAAAATCAGACATTGTCAACTTCCACATCTATTAAGCAAGGTCTATTAGAGCACATTTTTTTCCCTTGTTCCTATTAGTTCTACTTTCTTCCTCAAAAATTAATCTGAAGCTGTTTTACAATTTTTAAGCTTTGGAGTACATATAGTGGCATTTGGAAATTCCCATTTGAGAAGAAATGCAGTATTTCTTGGTGCAGCAAGGCCAAGGTGCAGTTTTTGGTGGGTTTAACATAAAGCACATATGGTTTCATTTATTACTATCAGATGATATTATTCAAATAAATACAATATGTCAAAAAACCCCGAATCAACATATTTATAGGTTTGGTTATCTTTTTTGACTAGCTCAGATAAATAATATTTCAAAATTATATGGTGATATGCTAGCATGTTGGTAGCTGGTCCTGGATGGTGTTGGCTAAAGAAAGGGAAGGAGACATACTAGTATATGGTAGCTTGGGAGACATGAATGTTCTTTTTAGCCTGCAGAATTGGTACATAACTGAGTTGATTCTGTTTTCTGCACTTGCTCTTCTCTCTTCCTTTCTCACTACCTTCCCAACATGTTGGCTATGTGCTCTTAAAATAAATTGGGATATTTTGAGGATATTAATGAAAAAAATATAGCATAGTATGTATCAAAACTGTCTTATTAAATTGTCTGGATGATTGATCTTTTACTGATACTTAGTCTGAATTTGAGTACTAAGTGGTGAAATAAAATGTGGTTAATTGGTGAACTAAATTCAATTAATATACTCTCTAGTAAATCCTTTTTGGCTGCCTTATTGATATGAAAAAGAATATAATTCTTTTAATTCTGGAATGAAATGGGAATCTTAGTTCCATGTCATTTAGTATCCTTAGTATGCTGCATTCTGTTTTATACCCTGTTATATATATATATTTATGTGTAAGAATAGGAAAGACACAGTTTGGTATTGGAGGCTTTCTAATGTTACTGTATCCTGTTGAAACGGCATCACCCTGATCCCAGAGCTGTGGGAAATCTATAGCTTGTGGAGTAACTACTGCATGTACACACACAGCATGCAAAGGTCTTCAGGTATCCCTATAAGCAAACGTTCTGTGGAATAGTGTATCGAAGGTCTTGAATAGGAAATGAAAAATACTGGCTGACAGAATGCTGGACAAAATTGAGAAGCAGTAAATAAATGCTCCTAGATAAGAAGTTAGAAGTTAGTTATAAATCTTGGCAGAACCTTTGAGATTAAAAGATTGCCTTTTCTCTTTTATCTTTCTTGCCTCTAAATATATTGTGATGCATATAATCTTGAAATTATGTTGATGAAGTGAACTACCTATCTGTTACAGTCAGTATGACTCACTGTAATTGTTCTGCTTGGTTATTTGGCCATTCAGAGTTCAACTTTGATGAGCTTGAAAATCTGATGTAATCTAAAGCTTCACTATTGCGGCAAAGTTTTAAGTTGAGCAGGAGGAGACGTTTGTAACTATCGCAATAAAGAGCATTTGCATCACTAGGTGTCCATCATAAAGCTATTTGTTATTCTGATGCACAATTAATATTTACAAGCAGAGCTAATACTGTATATTTAAATCTTTTCACTTCTTGCTGTCATAACAGGGACATAAAGCCTGATAATGTCCTTTTGGACATGAATGGCCACATACGACTGGCAGACTTTGGATCCTGTCTGAAAATGAGTGAAGATGGCACAGTATGTATGAAGCAAAATTTAATGGGGTCACTGGTAGTGGGACCTTTTAAGTAAGTTGCTGGTCTTAAAGCCATTGTCAATGTGCATCAGAGGGAGATGGATTGTAAATTTATTGACATGCTAAAAATTGAGGGAAGTGTGTAACTCAAGATAGTTATAAAAACATTCTTGACTCCTTGTTTTACAGGCTTCTACCTTTTAAAGTTATGCTTTGCTATGTTTTTCTGTCTTTTGTCTTTTCTCCTACTTGCCATTTCAGTTCTCATGACATTTTTATGAACTGTCTAAAGAGCCTGTGTTAAAGAAAGGTAGAAGTTTGATATTCTTTATGTGCTGGAATCATAGGTTACCAAGCACCTAGCAGCCATGACAGATTTGAAGTATAAGTCATTCAAAATGAGGGCATAATTAATAAGCAGTTTATTTTATATGCCTGTTACAAATCAAACAGCAACATTATGGTAATTGGCCATCTTGTGCACCAAATTGGATACACCCCTAAAAACTAAATCACTCATGAGATTTTTGTTTGATTTGCTTAGTGCAGAGTGCTTCCAGAGGTGCTGATCCTGCCAAAATGTAGCGTGCAACATCGTTCACTGATTTTTGGCACGAACTCAAGTCTTGGTGACATTCTGTGAGGGTTGTGCTGCCATTCTGTGAGACCTGGACAGGCTGGAGAGTTGGGTGGGGAGAAACTTAATGAAATACAACAAGGGCAAGTGTAGAGTTTTGCATCTGGGAAAGAACAACCCCATGTATCAGTATAGGTTGGCATCTGACCTGCCGGAGAGCAGAGAAGGGGAAAGGGGCCTGGGGGTCCTGGTGGACAGAAGGATGGCCATGAGCCAGCAATGTGCCCTTGTGGCCAAGAAGGCCAATGGCATCCTGGGATGTATTAGAAGGGGGGTGGTTAGTAGGTTGAGAGAGGTTCTCCTCCCCCTCAATCCTGCCTTGGTGAGGCCACATCTGGAGTATTGTGTCCAGTTCTGGGCCCCACAGTTCAAGAAGGACAGGGAACTGCTTGAGAGAGTCCAGCGCAGAGCCACTAAGATGATTAAGGGAGTGGAACATCTCCCTTATGAGGAGTGTCTGAGGGAGCTGGGTCTCTTTAGTTTGGAGAAGAGGAGACTGAGGGGTGACCTTATTAATGTTTATAAGTATGTAAAGGGTGAGTGTCAGGAGGATGGAGACAGGCTCTTCTCAGTGAAGAAGGGGAAACAGGTGCAAGTTGGAACACAGGAGGTTCCGGGTGAACATAAGGAAGAACTTTTTCACTGTAAGAGTGACAGAGCACTGGGACAGGCTGCCCAGGGAGGTTGTGGAGTCTCCTTCTCTGGAGACATTCAAAACCCAACTGGATACATTCCTGTGTGACCTGCTCTAGGTGGTCCTGCTCTGGCAGGGGGGTTGGACTAGATGGTCTTTCGAGGTCCCTTCCAACCCCTAACATTCTGTGATTCTGTGATTCTGCAGTCATAAAATGCCTGTTGGAGATTTACCATATGAAAATGCAGAAGGAATTGGAAGGATTAGTTACAATTCTGTTTGAATCCTGAAAACATGTTCCTAGAGGTCAGAGCTGCTCTGCCTCTGCCCTGATGATCAGGGCTTCCCTACCACTTGGGCATAGGACAACTCCCCACCTTATCCTTGTATTGCATCCAGTTGCACAGCTAAGCAATAAGCCTTAAACCCATTTCTGACATAATAAAAATAGGGCCCTACTTGCCCTGGCTGTCTTCAAATGAAACTGTAAAACTCAGGCATAGAACTTGAACTCTTCTGCTTATTAATTTCTCATTTCAACTTCTGGCACCCAATTGCGATTTTGAAGTATAAACAGGTACAATGGCAAAACATTTTCTCCTCTTGTCTTTCCACTTTCTCACAGTGGGTAAGACTATTTTGGGTTTCCACTGTGTTGAGAATAAAATATATCAACTTGTATTACTTGTATCAACAATGTATTACTTAGGTAAAAGTAGACTGCAACTTAATGTCTGCAGTCTCTGTTATTTTCTTAATATTTTCTTTTTTTTGTTGTTGCTGTGATATTACAAATGTCTTCCTTTTCCAAAATCATGTCCTGGTGTCCCTGTTTGTCATGAGTATTAGTCTGTGAGTGAGAAAGTTGCTGAGAGAACCTGAAAACTTAATGAAAATCATGTTTGTTTTATTTTAAGGTACAGTCATCAGTAGCAGTGGGTACACCTGACTACATCTCCCCTGAGATACTGCAAGCAATGGAAGATGGAATGGGAAAATATGGGCCTGAATGTGACTGGTGGTCACTGGGTGTCTGCATGTATGAAATGCTGTATGGTGAAACACCCTTTTATGCAGAGTCATTAGTGGAAACCTATGGGAAGATTATGAATCATGAAGTAAGAGATATATTAAATCTCTATGTGTTCATTGAGATAATAATGTGTGTGGAGAAACTTATCACTTAAAGATATTGGCGTGGTGGTAGTTCTTTGCTTTTTCACAGTGGTTTGAAGCCATATTGTGTAGGTTTGTTGGTTCAGGTTTTAGGAGTGTTTGCTTCTTTGTCAAATTGAAATTTTTCTCTAAAGGCTGGTGTTGTTATTTGGCCCGTGTCCTGGTTTGAACTGTGACAGCCCATTTAAAGTTTCCTCTGGGCTGTTCAGGAGAAATGAAGTAACACATTATTTACACAGCTGCACACATTTTCTGTCTCACTGGTGACAGTACAAAAAAGGGAACAGGCAAGTCAACTGGTGTAGACATGAGCTGCATGAGGGTCAGTCTCTTCTACTGTGCCCATAAGGAAAGGATGAGTGGAAACGGCTTTAAATTGCAGCAGGGGAGATTCAGATTGGACATCAGGAAAAATTTCTTCACTGTAAGGGTGATGGGGTATTGGAATAGGTTGCTCAGGGAGGTGGTGGAGTCACCATCCCTGGAGGTGTTCAAGATGTGTCTGGATGTGGCACTGGGGGATATGGTTTAGTGGTGATGTAGGTAGGCAGTTGGACTGGGTGATCTTGAAGGTCTCTTCCAACCTTGATGATTCTGTGAAGAACATGAGGTTGAGGGAGTTGCCCGGGGTGGAAGTGGTAGAAAAACATGAACTTGAGCTGCATGAAGAACATGAGGTTAGGGGGTTTCTCCAGGGTCAAAGTCATAGAGAAGAGTTAGAACTTCTGGGTGCATTTTGAACATTAGAGAAAAAGAATTAATCAGTTCATGGTGTCCTTTCAAGAGATGTGTTTATGTGCCTACTCATCCTAGGTAGCTAGAAGCTGTTGCATAGCACATATTATTGCATTTTCTTCCCTCAGGATGAGTGCAGTTTACTGGTGTTTACAATGCTGTGCTCTCATGTTGCAGCAGTGATGGATGAGACATGAATTCTTGCCAGAGCTGACACCCTTGCTGTGATGAATATTAGTCTCCCTCTTGCTTTAATTTCTTCAGTGAACTAACCAATTGCAAATGTAACTAGAGTAAACTGGCTGCCTGGCTCTTAAACTACTTGGGAGGAAATTTGAAGCTGTTGTCCTGTAGACTTAATATTTTAATCTCATTTGAACACACAATCAATATGATTGTATGTTTCTCAATGGCAGTTTTAAAGTTTCATTTCAATTATGCTGGTTTTGTCCCTAGTGATCTCATTTGAAACGTGAAAAGTTGAATTATAAAAAGATATATGTATGTGCTATTGCCCTTTATTGAATAAAACAAACCAAAAAGCGTTCTTGAATATGCAGTGGTAGTACTAACAAGCTAAAATGCAGAAAAAGTTTTCCCAGTTTTTATCTGCTTTATTTCAGATGTTAGTACAATTTTTAGATCTTATGTTTGTTTATGATAATATACATCTTTGCTAAATGTAGATTATATTTTTATAAGAAAACCAGGTGTTTAACATATAAATTAGAAAAATGCATCCTTAAATATAACGTTTTGTAAAGGATTCACTACCATCATGAGTTTTTAAGAGCTGAAATTAATAAAATCTCAAGGAGTACATCTTCAGGAGATCAGTGAGTCTGTAACTAAGAATACCAGTGAGGGTCTGCCTTTATTATATGATCTTCAATATATTGTAGTCTGTCAGAATTCCTGTACATCTTTGAAAAAATGTTTGCTTTTCCTATTAGTCATTGTAGTTGCAGCTAGTTTCAAATAGGTCTGTATTAAAGAAATAGAGAAATGACTGTCCTCAAAAGCTGTTATAAGACCAAAAGTGTCACTGAATGTATTGCATTGTGCTCTGCCACTGCTCACTGGAACTAGAACACAGTTTGACCATTCATTTCCAGTTTCATTGGTGTTACTGAGCACATGCTTTTTGAAACTTCTGTTGAAAGTTACGGAATGGATTCCTTCTCTAAAAACTTCTATTTGTTTTGTTTTCTAGGAACGATTTCAGTTTCCATCCCATGTTACAGATGTATCTGAAGAAGCAAAAGATCTTATTCAGCGACTTATCTGCAGTAGGGAGCGTAGACTGGGACAGAATGGAATAGAGGATTTTAAGTCTCATGCATTTTTTGAAGGACTTAATTGGGATAACATCCGAAACCTAGAAGCACCTTACATTCCAGATGTTAGCAGTCCTTCTGACACATCAAACTTTGATGTAGATGATGATGTATTAAGAAATCCAGTGAGTCTTTGTTTTTAAATAATACTGATGCAGGTATACAGCTCTGCTGCACTCTTAAGGTAGTAGTGAGGACTTACTTAAAAATAAATGACGTAAGAGATGGAAAATGAACGTGAAAAATGTGAAAAATTCAAGTTTTTAATCTCTGTGGCATTTTGGGTTATCAGAAATAGTGAGCTGCTTTTCTAAATGGTAGCACTTGCCAAAATGGACTACTGTTACACGGTCAGTCAAAGTTAAAATGTACTTCAGTGGGGAAAAAAACCCTTAGTTGCCCTTTTAGTTTACCTTTATAAGGAGCTAGTATTTACATTTATGCTTTTCAAAGGATGGGGGGAGGGGTGATAGGGTAGGGGGGGAATCTTCAGAAATGCACATATATTCTCCATGCAGCTTGCACTCACAGCTGTCCTGCTGAGAGAGCTCCCACTGCTACTTCTCCACTCGCTTAAATCCAGGAGATTGTTTTTTGGAGTGAAACACTGATGTTCTCCTCCTCCATTTCTGTTGCGTAGTAGTTTACAAACCAGAGTCAGGAGGAGCAGAGGGCTTGCGTGGTAATTTGTTCGTCAGGTTGTATTCCAAGAAATGGAGAGCTTTTGGCATTTTTTTTATTACATGTCTAACAGTAACTAGAATACTAAAATGAACAGCATTTTAGTACCAGGTCACTTTTAATTAGGGATTTGAAATTTTGCTTTTTCTTTTACTGGTTGCATTGTGCTTTGAACTTGCTGAAATGCTGCCCTTTCAAGTGTCAGTTTAAGAGGCTCCAAAATTCAGGTCATTGCATTAAGTGACCTAGTCTGAAATAAAGCTTGTCCAGGGACAGCGGAAGGCTGTACAGTGAAGCATAAGTGCCGATTGTCAATTGGCGTGCACTAAGAGAAGTCTTTCTGCTAGCTGTCTCTCTTTAACTGTTGAGGCTAAATCAAATGCCTTTAGCACTGTGTGGGTTCTCTTTGTCACACGTGTTGTTTTCATGCAGGAAGTGGTGCCACCGAGTTCTCATACAGGCTTTTCTGGATTGCATTTACCATTCGTTGGGTTTACATACACAACCGATAGGTAAGCAAAGGATACATTGTTCATTAAACTTGTTTCCCAAATGCCACTAATTCTAGGAAATTCTCATTTTTATAAATATGTAGAAAAATTGATGTCCAGAGGTGTACCTGTAGACAACCTATATCCCTTTTTTTTCCCAAGTGTCTGAATGTATTTTGATCGTGCTTGCCAGGATTAGATGCTTTTGTATTTAATATTTTATCTGCTTGAAATGATTGAAAGTTATGGGATTAGATATGTCACTTGCAATTGGTATAAACCTGCTGTTCCTGCACTGAGAGGCTGAGAGCATATCCTGTCTGCGTTGCATGTCTGCCAGGAGCAGCTGAGGATTAGCTCATCGGGCCAAAGTTTTGCTGGTAGGCTAAGTTAGCATAGGTGGTTATGAGCACGGACAAAGTGGCTCAGTTTGTACATCTTTGAACTGACCTGCATCTGAGATCCCTCACACATATACTTGTTATTCTGCCCTATTTGTTATTTGGTTACTTCTCTTTGCTGGGGTTTGTTACCCCATGCAGTACTATTTCAGGAAGAACCCAGTACACACATCTCATTGGTTTCAGGGTGAGATCGTGTGACTTAACGCAAATCAGTTTTTGTCACACTTTAAACTAAACTTTTGGGTTTGTTCCTCTGCTCTCTCAGTGCCGGTACACATACCTGCATACTTCTCTGTCAGGTAGTAGTAACCTTTGGCATGGGAAAGTTAACATTGTCAATCATTTAGGCAGTTTATAAAGTGAATATACATCCGCATCATTAAAGTCCAGAACACAGATATCTTAATTCTACAGCAATTTACAGCAGTGGCTAGGGAATAGTAACTTCAGCTGCCCTGACAGTTGTCTCAACAGTAACAATTAGTGCACTGGTTGTTCTTGTAAATTTAAGGCGTGTGAGGTTTTTTTATTAAAACTTATGTATTTGTTTTCAGCTCTTTGTCTGATAGAGGCACTTTAAAGAGTGCGGTGCAGTCTGACACTGTAACCAAAGATATGGATGTACAGCGCGATTTAAAGAACGCTTCACAAATAGAAGGCTATGAAAAGAAAATACGGAAATTGGAGCAAGAAAAACAGGATTTGAACAGAAAACTGCAAGGTTAGTGGTTTATATTTGTTTGGATTCTTAGTTCTGCTCATTAGTAGGAATTGAAATGTATTTTACTGAAAACCTTTTCCTTCCTTTTCTGATTTTAAGAATCTACACAGACAATACAGAACCTCCAGGGTCCAGTGTGTGTTACAGTAAATACAAGCCGTGATAAGGAAATAAAAAAACTAAATGAAGAAATTGAACGGTTGAAGAACAAATTAACAGGTAAGCCTCCAGCATGATAATTATAGTAAGGCAATTTCATGTTACTAGGAGTAGCAAACTGTGTACAGTGCTTTTGCAGTAAGTAGAACTAATGTTCTTGAGGTGCTAAAAAAGGGGAGTCTAGAGTACAATTAATTTCTAGGTGGCTTCAATTAAATATTTTTTTGTGATGTCTCTAGAAGTCTCAAGAGGTCTTGTTCTCTTACTCCTGCTTTTGGCAGGGTGGGGAGCAGAGAGAATGGGAAATGTTTTGGAGGCGTTTTACTGGAGCTAGGTGTAAGAAACAGCAGGAAGACTAGTTGCTCTTCAGTAACATAAGGGGATACATGGGAGGATGTGTAAGAATAGTTCATGTTTAAATATTTCTGAGCTCCTGCTCCCTTTGTGTTTCTGTCTGGTGATGCATCGATTAGGAAGCACTGAGAACTACAGAAAAACAAATACTGGCATCTGTCCTGAGAGAAGACTGACTCATCCATATCACTGAAAATCTGTTGCTTGACAATTGCTGTTAGTTTATCCATACAAACCTTCTGTTAGAATCCATAATTTTTAAGTGGGAATCAGTGATAAACAAAATAGTAGTTTTGAATCCTAATGACTTGGCTGAGAGGTTTATAGGGACCTGTAGTATAGTGTGAGTTCAGATGCTGAGTTGGTGATGTTGACTATTTTTATTCTATTTTTTTTTCCTGGCAGTATAGTCCCTTTGTTCGTACATGCATTGCAAAGATCAGCTCAGCTCTCCTAAGTAGATTATACAATAATGGGTTTTTTTGGAAGGATATTCTGGAAATAGGTTGGAGTCAGAATAGTTAAATTAAGGTGCTAATTCTGCAAATGTTTCAGATTTATTCAACGCTTCAGCCAGTGGTGTCCTGTTAAATATAAAAACTAGTGGTATGATCTTGTTTAAAAAGAAGTAGTATTGGTTCATGTAGAGTGGGAGGAGATTTGAGCTGAAATGAGAAAAGGAATAATACTTTAATCGCTACAGCAGTGCTTGGGATTCCTGGATACATAGGTCAGATTTCCTGTTCTGCCATAGATACCAGTGGAACTCGAGTGAGACAGATATTCTCCGTTCAATTTCTTATTTGTTTAAAAGAAGTAGCAATTATAACCAAGCGGAGAATGGCAGTTCATTTTCTTACCAGCTCTTAAGACTGAGCAGAAATACATAAAGATGATTAGGTTGTTGTGCTTTAAAATCAAATTTGTTTAGTTTTCTTTGAGAGCAAAGAGAACAACCAGGAGAACATACTGCCAGCATTGTGGGCAGTTGGGTCTCCAGCCTGCCTCGTGCAGGATAGTATTTTCTTCCCAGACTGTGAGTTCTTATCTATTCTAGGAAATAAATAGTCCTTTCCTGCCCTGCTGGACACAAGACTGACTGTAGCCTTGCTTGTCATATCATGAATACTATTTAGGAGACAAATTACTAGAACTGGAATTTGAACAACTCAAGTTTATGTAAATGTTTTCACGGGCTAGAAGTTGCATTTCTTAAAACCAAAACAAAGCTAAGGCTTTTTCACTTCAAGAGATCATAGTCCCTGAGACAATTTCTTCAGTAGGCTGAGCAAATTAAAATTACATGGAGCTGTCAATGACTCGAAATTACCTTAAACAGTTTAAAATGGTGGAAACAGGAAAGAAGTACTGTGTCCAGTTCTGGACACCACAGTATGGGAAGGACATTGAGGTGCTGGAGCGAATCCAGAGAAGGGCAACGAGGCTGGTGAGAGGTCTGGAAAACAAACCTTATGGAGACCAGCTGAGGGAACTGGGATTATTTAGCCTGGAGAAGAGGAGACTGAGAGGAGACCTTATTGCCCTCTACAACTACCTAAAAAGAGGTTGTAGTGAGGCTGGTGTTGGTCTCTTCTCCCGAATTGCTAATGACAGGACGAGAGGAAATGGCCTCAAGTTCCGTCAGGGGAAGTTTAGGTTGGATATTAGGAAGAGGCTCTTTACTGAGAGGGTGGTTGGGCACTGGAATGGGCTGCCCAGGGAGGTGGTGGAGTCACCATCCCTGGGGTTGTTCAAAAAACGGGTTGATGAGGCACTTGAGGCCATGGTCTAATGGTCCAATGGTTAGGAATATGATGGGATAAAGGTTGGACTTGATGACCCTGGAGGTCCCTTCCAACCATAATGATTCTATGATTCTAAGTTGATTTTCCAAACCAAGTGATGCCAGTTTGCTTGAGTTATGTTGCTTGCTTTATTGGTGTAAGTTTGGGACCAGTTACCTTTAATATGTATTAATCCACAGATATAAGTAAACTGGAAGGACAGCTTGCAGATGCAGTGGCTTTTCGACAAGAACATGAAGACTCTATACACAAGTTGAAGGGACTAGAAAAACAGTGCAGAGTACTGCGGCAAGAAAAGGAGGACCTTCATAAGGTACTGATCCAAAAATAGATACATTTAAAAATCATCATGTGAAGTAGTTATAGAACAGTTTTGTTGTGACTGCAATTTTAGTGTTTTAAATGCTGCTTTTTAAAACTATACTGCGGTGTTAGTGAACCTGTTCATTTCATTAGCAATATGGTGGTTGATAGGTATCTTATTTATTTTAAATGTTCTGCTAGATGGAACAGACACCTGAATAATGGCTTAACTGTTTAATTATTCTCAACTGTTTTTTAAATATGTAGGAGTTAAACTCAGATCTATGGCTAGTCAACAGTCCTGTAGATACAAAAAAGCAATATATATATATATATATATGTATGTATGTATGTATGAACAAGTTAATAGAGCTAAGTCACTGCTCCAGCTTGAGCCCACTTACCCTTTGTAACACCAAAAGGTTAATTATTGCTTAAGGCTGTGGATTACTTTTATGTAATTGCTGAGTTTATTTACTGTTGTGTAAATTACACTTTTGTCTGCTTCATGAAATGTAATAGTACCTTCCTTTAAGTCAGGAAAATAGTTTGCAGTAAAGTAAATAGGGGTTTGCGTGTATTACATACCACTTTCAGTAGTAACAGAGAAAGCTACCTGTACTCAAATAGCTAGTTTTGGAAAAGTCTAGCGGCCATATTGTTCACTTGGCATTTAGATCGACCCAAAAGTAATACATGGTTCAAAATCTTTGGGTTTTGTCCACTAGTGTTTAACAGTCTCTCTTCTGTCTGTTAGCCGCTGGTAAAAGGGTTATTTACCAGAGTGTATGAGTAGCAGAGAAGGCAAATCTGCTCCTGGTTTGAACACATGCCTTTTGGGAAGTTAATGGATGCTCCTGCAATACTATTACTAACAGCAGAATTTTTTAGAAGTCCTTTGGCCAGTGTACATTCATTTTGTTGTCTAATTATGCTCTTTCTTTTTTCCCCCACTCTCTAATGATTTTCTATTGAACATACAATTTGTATTTTGATACTGTTAAGTTTTGTTAGCTATTGGTCTTGGTATGTTACTGCAGCTCCTTACCTGAAAAAAACCCTGTCTAAATTAAGTATTATAAATAATATTTAAAAGCTATGTGACGTTGTTGAGCTTTCAAGTCATGCTTATGTAGGTCCACTTTCTTTCTTTCTTGGAAAGAATATATGGAGTACAAATGACTTATTTTTATTTTTATTTTTTTTTAAACCAGCAACTTGTAGAAGCCTCCGAGAGATTAAAGGCACAATCCAAAGAACTGAGGGATGCCCACCAGCAGAGAAAGCTAGCTGTGCAGGAGTTCTCCGAGCTCAGCGAGAGGGTGGGAGACTTACGGTCCCAAAAGCAGAAGCTGTCCCGTCAACTTCGTGACAAAGAAGAAGAGGTGGAAATGAGCATGCAGAAAATTGATGCTATGCGACAGGACATCCGTAAATTGGAGAAGATCAGAAAAGAGGTAAAACAGTTAGCAACAATATGTTTCAGCTGCGGGTTATCCTGTATCTCATGTGATTGTATTGAAAAGTCAGGACTGTTAATGGTAACTGTTAATGTTAACTTCCATATAGCTTTGCTACAGAACACAAAATAGAACTTGATTTTGTTTCTAAATGTTTTACGTATGTATCACAAAACGAGCAGAGTCTCCTTTTTTGTTTGTACTCAGGGTAATTTTAATCAGGAGGAAACTATTCTTGCTATATGCTAATCTTCTTAGTTCTTGCGTTTTGATTCTTGTAGATTGTGACTCACAAGTCAGCTTGAAACCTAGAAAGCTTAATATCTTTTTGTGCTTTAAGGTTGGAGTAGTCTGACTTCATTTTTTTTTTTTTCAACTGAATTTTTCTCTTCAGCTGGAGGGGAGGAATAGTGATGCAGACTAAATAGGTGTTTTTCCTTCCTCCATAGTTAGTCATTGTAGAGAATGTCTGTAATATCTTTAAACAAGTCTAATTAGTATTCTAGGCAGTTCACAGTTTTACATAAGATTAAGTAGATAACCAGAAGAGGGCATAAGAACCAGCTATTGAGGTTAACCTGGAGTGTTTTAACCACTGAAAAATCATCAAATTTTATGTATTCTCTGGGTGACGTGTAGAAGAGAAATTCAAGAGCTTTATAAACCCTGCTAGAAAGTTTCCAGCAGATTGAAAGGCAGTCTATGAAAATGTAGTAAGAGATGGAGTCTCTCAGACTTCTATGAATAGTAAGTGGTAGTTAACTGGGGAAGGTGAAGGTGTCTGTAGCACCATATTTGATGCACAGGGCTGTGGCACCTCATCTCTAGAGCAGAATGCAGCAGGCAATCAAGCCTCGTTGCTTATGCAGTTAAATATTTCCATGCAGGGCTTTATAATCTCCTGTGTTTGTTCTTACAGATTCCTGTGGTCTCATTTTCCTAACAGCTGTATCAATCTTCAGTTCAGAACATAGTCTATAAGTTCATTGTCTTGGCCCTCAATTCTGAATAAAATCTTTTTAAAAACAACTTCACTACTTGAATTTGAATGCAGAAAAACAAATCTTACTATTCCTGTCAGGTTTTAAAACTGTGCCACTATTGCTTGAATTGTAACCTTAGTTGCCACTAAATTGTCTTTCTGATAAGCTTTCTGAAGTAAATAAATGGATGATCAAGCTTATTTTGTTCTGTAGTTGCAAGGTAAAGTGTTCAGTGTTCGTATTTGAAGTATTTTGCAATAATTTGACTCAAAGGTTGGGATTTTTAAGCTGCCTTAGTAGATCCTGAGGAATGGAGCTGATCTGCAAATGTGGGAGACTTTCTTATTTCACAACTGCAATGACTTCCTAGTGCTGTTTCCTTCTCTCAGCATCAACAGAAGCTCTGCAGTTATGCCTGCACATACTTGGTGTAGTTCATATCAGTACAAAAAGTCATATGGTTCTACTGCAAGAGATGGATGCCTGGATCAATGAAGGCAGAATAATTACCATGACATTCTGAGATGATTATTATAGTGGGGTAGCGTAAAATAGAAATAAGAAAAAACTTGCTGCCCATCTGTATGGAGGAAAGGAAATGAATGATACAGATAGCACTATCTTGTGTTGAAACGACTTAAAATTACTCTTGTTGCAGCTGGAAGCCCAACTTGAAGAAGTTGTAGCAGAAGCATCAAAAGAACGCAAGCTTCGTGAGCACAGTGAGGTCTTCTCCAAGCAACTGGAAAATGAGTTGGAAGCTCTAAAGGTTACATGTTTTTTGACAAATTTTTAGTAGCCGCAGTAGTTTGGCTTATTCAACTGTTGATACCTATGGGAGGCTTAAAAACTACAGTATTGCTCGAAGCCTGACCTAGCCTGTTCAGATTTATTTAGAGGGTTTTTTTGCTTGAAGTACTTTAACACTGATGTCTTGAATATGTCCAGTTTAAGAATATAAGCAGATACTAACCCAGTGTGATCCAAATTCGTTATCTCTGCAACTCATTTGAACCCCTTATTAGACTCATGTAATCAGAGCAGTCACTTGTGGGGCTCAAAGCCTGGCAGGCAGGCACCTTTTAAATCACTGAGTGCCCAGATAAAAGTTTTTACAAAGTGCCACCAATTCAACAATTACAAATTTAAATAATGTTCCCAAAATATAAAGGTTATAGTCTCTTCCTTTTGGTTTCTCTTCTTCTGCAGCTGAAGCAGGGAGGCCGGGCAGCAGGTGCCACACTGGAGCATCAGCAGGAGCTTTCCAAAATTAAGTCTGAGCTGGAAAAGAAAATACTATTTTATGAAGAGGAGTTGGTCCGACGAGAAGCATCACATGTTTTGGAAGTAAAAAATGTGAAAAAGGAAGTACATGATTCAGAGAGCCATCAGCTTGCACTACAGAAAGAGATCATGATATTAAAGGATAAATTAGAGAAAACAAAGCGAGATAGGTAAACTTTCAGGCATGATTCATTAGCTATGGATTTCTGGGCTTTTGTGTATTGCATTGCATAGGTATCTGTGCAGGGTGATATATCACCTTAACTCTGTTTATTCCTTTTTGAAAATCCCAGCCTACAGGTTCAGCAGTGTTACAGTATAACTGTTTTTATTTCTTGTCCTTCTCATTAGGCACAGTGAAATGGAGGAAGCAGTAGGAACAATGAAAGAGAAATATGAGCGTGAAAGATCTATGCTCTTGGAAGATAACAAAAAGCTAACAACAGAAAATGAGAGGGTAATTATTTTAGGAAATATTTTTAAGTAAAATGTAATTCTTATTTTGTTACTTTCTGATGTTGAAGTAGTCTACTCATTGGTCAGAACAGATCTTTAAATATTCAGGCAATATCTGAATAAAACAAATGTAGCTTTCACCTTATAAATATCAGAGATCTGGCTAAATAATAACTTTAGCATCCTTGTACAGCTCTCTGTGGGATTGATTCCTACAACTCAGAGGGCACCACCACCTTCTGATTTCTTCATGAAGGCTGCACAGAATGGGAAGGATTTACAAAGATTGCCTGCCTTCCTGATGGCTTACACAGTTAAACCTCATTCCTCTTGATGGCCTCTATGTTCACTTTTTTTTGTTTTGGAGTGTTTTGTGTGAACTAGCAATGTGGTGTTCTCTGCTCAGGAGCTCTAGCTCCACAAAAAAAGAACCCCTTCCAGTACTTTGGTCTGTGTTAGGGTGGTCTCGTTTGTTCAGATTCTATAAGCGTGTAGACAACACATATGTAAGAAGTCTGAAACTAACATAAGCCATGGGTTAAATTAATCTTTTGTTTCAGCTTTGCTCCTTTGTCGACAAATTAACAGCACAGAACAGGCAGCTAGAAGATGAGCTCCAAGACTTAGCAGCAAAGAAGGAATCTGTTGCTCACTGGGAAGCTCAAATTGCAGAAATTATTCAATGGTATGTGCTATTTAGAGATCCAGATGACCACTTTCCACTTTTGAAGTATTGATTGGCTTTTTTTTTCTAATGTATATCTAGGCCCCTTCTCTGTGTCTGGGGCAAAAAGAGCATGGTACTTCTGAGTGTTTAATAAACTGTTTCTCTTCTACTTTCTAGTATTGCTGCCTAGTAACGACAAGTGAAATTGTCAGATCCTATTAAGTACAAAGGAGAGGGTTTTAGTGTCAACTTGCTTCAGTCTCTAAAGTGATCATTAAATCACCCAATTAGGAATATTTTGATAAATTAATTCTGGAAGATGGTCATGATTTAGAAGGTCCATGTTAACATACAGAACCTCACTAGCTGTACTACACAAGTACTTGCACTTAATTCACAGGTCAGTTCTTCCATGTGTTATTTGCTGTTTCAGCAAGCAGCGTGCAAGTATTTTCAGCATGCAAGATAAGGAGGACTTGAAGGTAGCCCTTATAAAAATTGAGCAAGCAATATGCAGATCATGTTCCAAACAGTAATAGTCAATCTCTGCAGAACTCTTGGTGACGGTGGAAAGGAAACTTCAGTTTCCCTAGCAACTGCCGCAATCAAGAGAATCAGATAAAAGAAAAATCTAAAGCAGGCAATCTAAGATATATTCAGTTTTCTGTTGCTGGGAGAGTTTTACCTGCTGTGTCCACTTCTGCTATGTCCCTAAATCCAGTGCAGACACTCAGATTATTTGGTGGTATAGTATTTGGTGCTATAAGCCATGAAACTGTTAAGTAACAGGTTTTTTGTAATTGCACAATAGGGTGAGTGATGAAAAGGATGCTCGTGGCTATCTCCAAGCATTAGCTTCCAAGATGACAGAAGAACTAGAATCATTGAGAAGTTCCAGTCTGGGGTCACGAACACTGGTAAGAAAATAGCAAGAATTCAGGTTGTTCTGGGGATGTCTACGAAGCTACTTTTTTAGTTTCAGCTACTGTCTTATCAGTATCTCTTCATAATCAGAATTCTTTTCTAATAAATCCTCTGCTCTGCTAATGACTTTCTAGATTTGAACTATTGCTAACCCCCCCATTTGGGTGTGAGATGACCTTGTTGCCGCCTTTCAACACCTAAAGGGGGCCTATAAGAAGGATAGGGATGGGCTTTTTAGCAGAGCCTGTTGTGGTAGAATGAGGGGTAACAGTTGTAAACTGAAGGAGGGTAAATTTAGGTTGGATATGAGGAAGAAGTTTTTCACCATGAGAGTGGTAAAACACTGGAACAGGTTGCACAGAGAGATGGTGGATTCTCCGTCCCTGGAGATGTTCAAGGCCAGGTTAGATAGGGCCCTGAGCAACCTGGTCTAGTGGGGAATGTCTCTGCCCATGGCAGGGAAGTTGGACTAGACGACCTTTAAGGTCCCTTCCAACTAAAGTGATTCTGCGATCTGATCAGAATTCGATAGTTAGAGACTGGGGGAGGGGTAGCGTACAGAAATGTACCTCACCATGTTAGATGCAAGTGAATAATTTTAATTGTCTTTACAGTGAGATAACAAAATAAGTTTTCCTTTGGGAAAAAGCATTAGCTGGTTCGTATTGTTTGTTGCAAGCTAGTGACACGCTGAGATCATGTAGCTTTATTTATGTGCAGAACAGCGAGACCTTATGCTATAATTTTCCCTTACAGTAATAACACGAATTCCCAGAAAAATCTGCAGAATAGAAGAGCTTTTACAAAGGAGTACAGTTTCAAAGACAAAAAAACTGCCTTGCCTTGGCAGGTACTAAATACCTGCATAAGGAACAGGAGAGCCCATGTCCCCAGCAATGCCAGTCAGCACAGTCTGCCATGCCAAGAGTCCATCTGCTACTGGTTTACACAGCTAAGAAGTTACTCACCCCTTCCAAACCTGTGAATAGGAGAAAATAAGATGAAGTTATGACTTCGTATGAGCTAACATTTGCCTACATCATCAAGAGATGATTATAATATTGAGAGGTTTAATAGGAAGAAAGATCAGATCAAATGCAGTTGGCATTTTCTTCTTAGCTACTGCCAGAATAAAGAACACTGTTCTTTATATTATATTACAACTGGTTTTGTAACTTCAGCAGAACCTGATCTTAGGCAGTTATTTCTCAACATTAAAAAATGCCTCTCATTTTCTTGACTGTTATTTGCAAGTTCATGTGTGACTAGAGAGGTATCCACTAGGGAATACCAGAAATGTAGTCCACAGTGAAAAATGCTTGGAAAAACTCAGAAAATAGGCTTTTTGGGATAGTAGGATGGAATTGCATGGTGTTCACAGAAGTATAGTGTATGCTTTCAGTTTGACTTCCATGCTCAGTGATCCAGCATTTTGGTTTCAAGCCTATTGTGTTAGTGGTTTAACCAGTATAAAAATTGCTCATTACTTCATTTTTCTGTTACAAAGTCTGACTGTTGACTGATGTCATTGTAGGAGCTATAGAGTCCATAACTAATTAAAAGAACGTTGTCTGAAGCAGTGTGAAAGCTATTTCATGTCTTTGAACAAGCACAGAAATATCTTTAGACAGTTGATACTAATATTCAGTATCTTAACTGCAACAGGATCCACTTTGGAAAGTGCGACGCAGTCAAAAGTTGGATATGTCAGCTAGGCTGGAATTACAGTCTGCCCTTGATGCAGAAATTCGTGCCAAACAACTAGTTCAAGAAGAGCTACGAAAAGTCAAAGACACGAACATATCTTTTGAAAGGTAATAAGGGCCTTGGTTCTGTTTGGGGTTTAATGCACAGCTCTAAACCGCTGGTTATAATAGTAACTTTCTTAAAATGGCCCCTTGTGCCTGGGATACTACTGGACTTTGCTAGAAAGATCCCATTCCACAAACTACACATTTCATACATAGTCAAATGAGAACTGTAAAAATTTCTTCAAGTAAACATTTGACTGCTGTGAATAGCTTGGTAATAAGATACAAATCTCGGTGCATCTGAGGAAAAAAAAAGTATAAGAACAAATTCAAAACAAGTTCGGTACCTTTTCTTAGACTAACTGGAGAGCAGACATACTCCTGGGAATTAAAAGCAAACTGCTATTAGAATAATTTTGATTGGCAGGTATCTGCAGTGATAGCAGGAGTCTTAAGTTCAGTTTTCACTGTCTAGTGAGATGCCTATTCAGGCAGCCCTAAAAAAAAAGTCACCCTTAATCAGCCTTAAAAAAACCCCAACTTTTAAAAACCCATCACCACTCCTCAAAAAAAAAAAGTGTTTTCCAAAAATCCCTGAGATGTAGGACCAGAAATGAACAACCCTGTGCACTGGCATTCCTGCCTTTGAGATATTTTGGATTGCATTTTGATCATACTGTGTTGCTTTAGTAAATTAAAGGAATCGGAAGCAAAAAATAGGGAACTGTTGGAGGAGATGGAAGGTTTGAAGAAAAAACTGGAAGAAAAATACAGAACGGATTCAGGTAATTAAATTCACTGTGTTTTAACAGAGCTCTACCACCACCTGTGTTGTTGCCTTTCAGCTGAGCCTCTTCTGCTTTGGGTTTTAGGTCTCAAACTTCCAGACTTTCAAGATTCCATTTTTGAATATTTCAACACCTCTCCTCTTGCACGTGACCTGACTTTCAGAGTGAGTTATTACATAAAATAACTATAAAAATATGATAGCTGAATTATATTTTTATTACATAAAAGTAGTGCTTGGGTGCTATATGTCACATCTGGATCTGACTTATTAACCAGATCAGTGTGATGCAGAACTGGACATCCAGTGATTGCTTGGCATTTTGTAGGGAAGCTGGCACCTTTGGGAAATATTCCCAGAAGTTCACATCAATTATTTCCCTAAAATTCTTTGTTTAGGTTAATCTCAAACGTTTGACTGAATAATATATATTCAGGGTTCTTTGGAAAGGCTGGCACACCCTGTTACAAATAAGGGATTAAATGAATTGGAGTTGGAAGATGATGGTTAATACAAGGAAAAACACTCACACAGTTCAAGGAGTGTTCAAACAGATATGTAAAATTGTTGGCTCCAGATCTTAATGGAGTGGTTATATTAGAAGGAACCAGGAAGAGAATCAGAGGACCCACAGATGTTGGTGTAATCAGTTTATCATGACACACCCTCTAATCCTTAGAAAACTAATCATACAAATCACAGCTCCAAGAGGGCGTTCCAGTTAAAAAGGTTTGTCCATTCCCGGAGGAAGCAGCTGTTAAATGCAACATTAAATCACATTTCCTTACTTCATGAACTCTTGATCTGTGAAGATTTTCTGGGATTTTTTTGCAAAACACATAGATAGTTTAGGATAGAACCAAGAGCTGGAACTGGAAAGAATAATCTGTTATTTTTATGGGCCTGAGTTAAAGGGGCTTAGGTTAAAACCTAATCCATCTGGTTAGATTTTGTATCTGAAATGTGTACTCTCTGTATTTATTTATTTTATTTTTTTCAAATTGTTACTGTTGCCAAAAAGAAGACCTATGGACATGCTGCAATATTTGCATATGCATACTTTGTGTCTGTGTTCTTCTCAGTCACAAAATACCCATATTGACTTTCTTGCTGACGCAGCAAGATGAACTGTACGGATGAGATAGAGAGAAGAGAGAGAAGCATGATGTATGCTACTATTTGGATCATAGTTTTTATGTACTGACCTCGATATTTTAAAACATTACAATAGAAAGTACCAGCTATACTTAAAACAGTAGCATGTATATCAAACCCATAACTAATCAAGATTCCATTCTATGGATCCCACAATAAATATATAGTTGCTGTGGAAATCCAGGTGGAGTTTTCTGATTAATTACATTAAAATTGCTGATGCTGTACTTAATGACTTCATTAACTTTTTTTTCACGTGTACTTTTAAAGATAGTCCACGTCATCTACTCTGGGTTAATTTAGTTTGAATAAATATCATTTGGCCATTTTATTTAGCTAGCCTACTAATAATCCATCTGAAGTTTTTCTGTGGGTGATAAGTGATCATTTTTATCCCTCATATCCATTACAACAAAGGATTCTGTTTCTTCTTCGTCTGCATCTTCTCTACTAGCGTTTTGGGAAGAAGTAAGTTTTTGCTAGTAGTTTTATCTCCTTATTTTGTTGTGACCTGCTACAGTAGAAATGGCCTTCTAAAACTAGATATTTGCTTCCTTAATTTCTCTGTAACTTAATTGACTAAATAGAGCTAGTTTAGTTCTCTTTTAATACCTCTTTCAGGATTACTATTTTATATTTTGACTGTCTGTATGGCTAAACTGAATCACACTTAGCATTTTTAAATAGTTCGTATTACCTAATGGTACAATTTGATCTTCAATGGCCCAGCCTCCTACCAATCAATTAATAACAAACAAAAATAACAAATATCCAAACATATTTAGTGAGCTAATGAACTTAAGCCATCTTCCTGTCTAAACTGGCTGGGAAGTGAGTGATTCATTATTTGTTGCCTTTAGTGCCAATTACATCATTTATCTCAAATCTAATCTGATGTTTGTTAACCATGATTTTCATGATGTGCTCAGAGTACAGTAATACAGTATCCTACTTCCACACCCAGCTTCTTTAGCTCTGGAATTGTAGCATACTTCCCCCTTGTGCTGGCAATTAGTAGTTGCTAATGTAAGTGTGAAATTAATAGAAGGCTTGTCATGGATGCTAGGCTTAAATTTTAGTGATATATATAAGACAACATGATTAAGTAGATGTGATTCTTTTAATAACAGAGGTGTTAAAAAAATAGCCAACCATTTTTCAAAAACTTCTTAATTTTTAAAAGATTGTGTAGAGCTACTTTGAGAATTTTTCTTGTGGCAGAATTGCTGTCTGCTACGTGCTAGAGAAATCCTAATGTAGTAAGCTACCATGAGACGTAAGCTATTTTGTGGTTGATTGCCAGGCTTCTCAAAGATCATTCCATACCTGCATGCAAGAGATTAGACACGGTTGTGCTGGGAAGAGAAGGCTGTTACAGCATTTATGCTGCCTACTATGAGGTTTTGCATTTCAGTACTTCCAGCTTTACAGCTTTTTCATCAAGTGGCAGGGTTTGTTTTGAGAGAAGATTTTTTTCAGAGTGGAAAGGTGTTAGATGTATGTGTACTGCATTTACAAATCAGCGTTTTATTTTTACCATCAGTTGTTAATTGTAGCTACCTTGAAATTCCATTTTGTTGATGTGAGAACACTGCATCAGATCTGTGGTATCTAATCTAACGTGTTTGCTGTTGCTTTGCAGACCAGTTCTATTAGTGAGCAGGAAATGCAGGGTCCCAAATCAGAAGTTTCACCATCTACTTCAGTTGTAACTGCAGAGCAACAAGAAGTAAGGGAGCTCTTATTTTACCTTGAGGAGTAATTCCCTAGAAAGTCTCACTGTCTTGTTCATGATAAATATATATTGCAGCATTCATTATGAAGACCAGGATTGAATGTTGCTTATTCACAGTGTGTCAGTGTTAATTGCACCTGCTTTGAGGACAGTTGCAAATGAAACCTTTTCGCTGGCTCTATATGTATGTTAATGTACCTCATTTTCATGTTTTCTGTATTGCTGCTTGTTTGTTAGTGTGCAGGCTTTCCTGTGAGTGCTTTAAAATACAATCTGTTTCTAGTAAATCAGAATGACAATGTTTATGATGATTAAATTTTTTATAATTTAAAAAAAAAGAAAAAAAATTTAAAAAAAAATCATAAAACTATAAGCTTTGCCACCCCAATCTTAAAACAAATTCTTGAAGCTTCATTTTGCTCAATTACAGTTTCTTGTGATTCAGGAACCAATTCGGCTTCAGAGGATGCCTGCTGCTCCTTCCCCCACCATTCAGTCCATTTCTCTAGCTGTACCAAAGGTAGGGGGACTGTGCTAACCTTATTCTAACAAACAAAGGAAAATTTACATTTATAAATTAGCTCTCCATGTTTGTTCTTGTCCTCTTTGGGTTTGTCATGTGTTTGTTAGGTCTGTGTTTTTAATCGGATGTTTCCAAATGCAAGTTGATGGGTTTTGATTTGTCAGAAGGGATGACAAAAAGAATATTTGGTTGTAGGTTTGGGTTCGAGTGTCTCCTGCAGTTGGAAATGAAAATATTACTGTTGTCTTGCAGCACCTTTTACAAGCTGTGTTTACTTAAATGAAGCCCAGGTTTCATTATGTATATAGATGTACTGGAGGGTGGTGAAGGGAGGTGCTTGCATTACATGAGTACAGAAGGCTAAAAGTTGTTTGTTTTTTATCCTGAATGTATCTTTCAGCCTAAAGCTCACCAGCTCAATATCAAGTCATTTACAAGCCCTACTCAGTGTAGTCATTGCACCTCTCTTATGGTGGGATTAGTTCGACAAGGCTATGCCTGCGACGGTGAGTCAGTTAAACTTTCTATGTTTTCAGCAAGACCCTGAAAAAATCATCGCAAAACACTGATATTTTAAGGCAGCCATTACTTTGGGGAAGGAGTAAAAGAGAGGGGTGGCTACCACTGAATGATTCTCCTTTTCTTTCTTTTGCATCATCATACTTCCAAAGTCAAAGAACTAATATAAGTCCTTGTGGTTCCCTGTCATGCTACTAATTAATTCTGCTACCATTAATGCTGTTATACTGTGAGTTGAGGGGAACAGGGGAGGCAGGAGTGTTTTCTGTTTGTGTAGTGTAGAAAAAAAAGACTACAGGAATGCTCTGATAACATGAATTTGAGTCTGTTTTCTGCTAGCCTGATCATAGACCCTATATGCTGGGAAGACTATTTCCTAGTGGTTTTGGCCTGTAGCCTGCTTTGCTGTCCATTAGTTTTATTTAAAATGCTTTCTCTGATGTATGTATCACTAATGAGTCCTATGTTTGAGTATATGGAGGTATTTTTATTCAAAAATACTGATCTTTATCTTAATTAGACACTTGAAGTCCATAAGTAGTCCACAAATCTGTTCAAAACACTGCAGTATAAATAACCTTATTGTATTTCTGTGCCCAGCTTAGTTCTTGCTAGTGACACCTCTCAGCTGACACCTTCAGCATCATATTCAGATTGCCTCATCTGCCCTTCAGGGCTTCTTCCCTGGCAGATCTTCCTTGGCTGTTCTTCCCTGAGAGCACCTATTCACCTATTGCTTTGCCAGCACTTCCCCTAGGGCTGCCTTTTGTCTCCTGTTGCTGACAGTTCTGAACTCTTGTTTTGCATCTCTTCCTGCAAGTCTGAAATGGTCTTTCTCCCTCAGTGTAGCTATCAGCTTCACTCTTTTTCTGTGTGTGTATTTTGATTAAGCTCTACATCATTAGTTTTCCAGTTTGCCTCTTCTGCTTGATAGCTGCAGAAAGAACTAGGGTCACATTGGCATAAGAATTGAGATGACTCGGGTAGAACAAAACGTTGCCATGTTCACTCCTAATCACTTGCTTTTCCCAATTCTGCCTCTTTTTAATGCTGTAGACTATGGCAGAATACAGGCTCACATCCAGAGGCCTGTGGCACTGATGGTATCCTGTGGATTTTCCCTACTCTGCAACTAGTGCCTTGATAAGCACAGTCCCAAATAATTTTGATGTCTCCTGAAAGGGCTGAATTTGTTATATGGTCTTGGGCAGCACCTACAGAACTTTGCATGCATGGCTCTTTGGTAACCCCTGTCCTCTTTCTGGGAGCAGACTGTAGCTCAAAGAATGATCCAGGCAGCCTGCTCTGGGCTGCCCTCTGTCCTGGTTCCCTTGGGCATCATGAGGTTTGTAGCCCAGTCTGTGGCTCTAGCAGAACCAGGCTGTTTCCAGGTTTTCTGGAATCCTTTGACCCTTCTTAATTATGGGACTAGGTGTGCACAGGGTATCTGCCATATGCCCACTTCTGAGAATATGGTTAGGAGGAAGCACAGAATAGATCACAGAGCTGTGTGGCTCTCCACTGCCTTCCTGAGCCTACTGGTAGAAACAGGGTGGCTGGCACAAACCAGGCAAAATCACTGTGGAAAGTTCTGGCCCATAAACTGTGGGCTAGATGCCTTGATATAACATATGACTTTGTTCCACAGTTCTTGTAGTCTGTCTCATGTGAGGTGTCATATATTCTGAGTTCTTCCTGTGTGGTGCTTCTGTGTGAAGTGCTCTATTTAGACAAGACCTTGCTGGTGCAGTACAAAGTGGTGTAAATGGTAAAAAAGGATGGAATTATTAGTATAGATGTTTGCTCCTTACTTGGACTCTGAGATATATATATACACATATATGCACACCCCTTCCACTACACAGCATTTCAGTCCTTGTCCCCTGGTTTCTACTTTATTATGCTTTCAAGTCTATTGCCTGTGTTTCATAGTTTAACCTATTCTATTTTTTTTTGTCAGTTTAGTTTTACTTTGCAGTATTCTTGCATACTTGGATCAATTTAAACACCTACTATATTTATATTGTCTCTTACCACTGCCCTGTAATTTTTATTTTTTCCTTTATTAACATTTTTTCTCTTCTGTGACTGGGTTAGTTGCTGCTTATTAACACCAGTGAGGCTGACCAACTCCTTTTCCTTCTGGAAAACGCTTTCATAAGTTGTCTTGAAATGTGCACTCAGTTTTTGCCCTTTATGGAAGTAACAGGCTTAAAAGAGAAAGTAAAAGCACTCTGGGGAGTCTCATACAATATCTAAGTGTGTTCACTTCTTTAGCAAAGTGGGCTATTGCAATATTTGACTGCCAATTTCAGTGTGATTAATTAATCTGCTGAGCGTAAAGATAGACTACATTAATCTCCTATTCTGATTGACTCGTACACACATTTCACTGTGGATTTTCTCTTTTGTACTTAGTGTGTTCATTTGCATGCCATGTTTCCTGCAAGGATAGCGCACCTCAGGTCTGCCCTATACCCCCTGAGCAAGCCAAAAGGCCTCTTGGAGTAGATGTGCAAAGAGGAATAGGAACCGCCTATAAAGGTTATGTCAAGGTAATAGTCTTTTGTTCTTGGACAAGAGAAGAATACTAAACTTCACTTAGAGCTATGCAGCTTGGAACCTCTTAAGTATGCTTAAACAGATCTCCTAAATTATGCTAAAGCCTCAAGGCTTTGGGTACCATGTATGTAACTTAATTTAACCTTCACTGCTGGGGACGTGGGAGAAAAGGTCGGTTTTACTACAAGAGCTAAAGGTTAGATTAGTAGCTACAATGTTCATAAGCAGCAAGGGAAGGAAAAAGCTTGCTTTAAGGAAGAATGTCATTGTTGATGTAAGCATAGTATAAAAGGTAAACTGTTCTACCATTTTGGCATTTGTGGAATATACAAGCTCCATTGTTTGTCCTAATACTATCTAATACATTTATTAAACTGTAACAGGGAATGTGTGAACTTAAGGGAGGAAAAATGATTGCTTGATTACTTGACAATTTTCATTCCGTTTTGAAGGCAAATAGAATGTGTTCTAACTCCATTGATCTAAGTATAAGCTTTTCTAAATGTCCCTGCTTTCTGTGTCTACTACATGTGCTTACATTTAATAAGCAATCAGTTATTTATACGCAGGTCCCAAAGCCTACAGGAGTTAAGAAAGGGTGGCAGAGGGCTTATGCAGTTGTCTGTGACTGTAAACTGTTCTTATATGATGTGCCTGAAGGAAAATCCACCCAGCCTGGAGTTGTTGCAAGTCAAGTCTTGGATCTCAGGTTTGTGTTATTATGACAGAGTAGAAATCCTCTGTATTTTTTCCCTAACAGCAATATAGTACACAAGAAACCTTAAGATGATGGGAACTCTGTTCTGAGAAGACCTGTGTGTTCTGAATATAGACTACAGCTAAGTTTAGGCTGAATGAGTTGGCTGAACAGGAAGTCACCTAAGTGACTTTATAGTCACTTCTGCTACAGTCACTAATATTTACAGTATTAGCATGCTTCTTCCTAGAGTTCCATGTGTGCCCATGGCAAACAAATAGGCTTTAGTATAGATTGTTTTCTTTTCCTCTGCACTCTGACCTCAACAGTGAGTCACAGATCATCCCATAGCCAGTAATTTCAGGAACATTAGGAACATTGAAGTAGTCTTTAGAAAAGCACCAAGTAATTTACAATGCAAGCAGCTCTGACCCTGCTTTCTTACAGCAGTAATTTTTCCATGATGAACCATTTGAACCACTGAACACTGTCTACAAATGATCTGAGACTTACGTTGATCAGAGTAACCAAGAAGTTTTTTTATTTCAATTTATGGAAATATCAAGAAAGTGTAATACCTTTAAACGTTACAGCAACTTCTATCTTTATTGAATATAAAGTTTGCATTCACAAGCACCTTAATATATATTTTTTCCAGACAGGAGTACAGTGAGGTTGCACCAGTACTGCTGTTCTGTTCTCACACTTATTCTCTGAGAACCACCAGTGTCAGCTGTTGCTGACATGCTGGCAGTGGGAGCAGAAGCGTGGAAGTATTGCAAATAACAGCATTCACATCAGTACATTGCTTGAAGCAACTCAGCCGGATATTATACTAACTGTCCCATGCTCTTTATCTGCTTATTGTAGCTGGCTCTTTCAGTCTGTCTTCTGAGGATTCTTAGATGTTTTAATAGATGTCAGCCACCAGAGCTATGGATTCTAGCATGGGCAAGTTTCAGGCATTAGTGTCATCTTTACACTAAAATTAGCAATTATAGTGATCAACTTGGTCAAATTCAGTTTAGAAAGGCTTGTGTAGACAAGCCCTCTGGGGTGGAGCACTCTGAAATGCAAAAGTTGTTCTGATGTCTGTTTATTTTACTGTAATAGAGAATAAAATCTGGCTGTTTTGAAAACCCTTATTTGAATCTCACAAACTATAATTATGTTGCCAAGAGCTTTTTATGTGATTTTTCTTTTTACCAAAGGCCCCTGTCTTGCTACACATTGAAGTATGAATTATTCATTTCTAATGTGTCTGCTGGGCTGAAAGAGCAATATTCTTGCTGCTAATTGTAGAATAGGTGTGGTCAGTAAACCAAAACTATACAAAGCCACCCCACTTAGCTTCAGGTGGACTGAGTTACACGTACTGAATGCTGTAGAAACATCTAAAGCTTGTGAGTTGATCAGGTCAAGGATGTTTGGAGCATAAAGAAGCAGTGGTGGCAGTTGTGACCTCTGTGCAGTGTTAGATCACAGCCTATTGAAACAGTTGTGATACGAGTTAGATTTTGCTGAATAATGTTCAGGTGTGCGTGGATGTGATTCTCTTGCTCTCTTTCCTACTAGAGATGAAGATTTTTGTGTGAGCTCTGTCCTAGCATCGGATGTAATACACGCAACTCGTAAAGACATCCCTTGTATATTCAGGGTATGGCTACCAATTTACTCTTAAGGAGAATACAAGTTAAATAAGTGTTTTGTTTTAACAGTGAAGCATGTTACCCATATGTAATTTTTATTAAGTTATGCAGAAGCATAAGAATTTACAAGGGGTACTGAAATGTGTAGAAGAATATGATACTCTTCTTATAACTGAATTGTAAATAACAAAATTCTTCTGCTGCTGCTTCCTTGTATATAAAGTTTGACTGTTTTTATTTTCTTGATTATAATTCAGTATATTTTTGTTTCTTCTTCCATTGGTATTACCAGATCCTGTTTTTTCTTTCTTTGCTTTGGAAGACTCTTGCTTTAGGAACTGATGCTTTAACAGAGTAGGCTGAAGCTGGGTTGTGCTCATTGATTTTAGTTTGTCACATATTGTCTTCTATAAAAAATACATTTGAAATTTTAGTTTCCTTAATTTCATATTTAAGTATAGTAGAAAAAATGTTAAATAAGAGAAAATAATTAGCTTAGTTATAATACCCGATTTTATGTATGTTCTATCCCAATGCTGTATTTAATTTTGAAAAGTAGGAAATAAGTTCTTGCTGTTATGTGAATTATATTTAATCTGGAAATTTAAAATACAGACAAGAGTATGCGAGTAGCCAGTATCTATAATCTCTTGCATTTGAATACAGAAGCTCACTGTTTTCAGCATCTCTGATCTTCAGTCATTCAGAATCAAATCAGTGGAACATAGAAGCCAAGAAGCTGACAGTCACATGCAATCCCAATCATTTGGTCCTTTAGGGTTTCACTTAGGAAATGTCTTGGTTACTTGAATGCTTCTGTGGCTTTGCTTTTCTGCCTTTTTTGTAGAAATGTTTTCTGCAGGGATTTTCATCCTTTAGTTTACCACTACTTTTATCTTAATTTTCCTCTTACTTGCTTCTAAATGTTTGGGTTTTTTTTTTAGTTCTTATCTGCCTGCTCTCTTCTTAAATTAGTAAATGTGGAATACTATGGGAAAGAGCTTCTGAGGAGAGAAAATGAGCTATACAGAATGGTGGTTGATTTGTTTAAGAACAAGGCATCCATACAATTGCACCTGCTTTGACTTGCTGCTCTAATTTCTGCCTGCAGTTTTTAACTGAAAGGGTATCTAAGAAAAAAACCTCTAAGATATCCCCATATAAGAATATTTGTGTGGATAGACATGACAAAATGTCTCCACGGTTTGATCACATTATCCCCTACTAAAGAGATTTGATGAATTAACTAGAAGCCTGGTGTGTGAGTATATTTATATAATACACATTTTTTATACATCTTTTGTTGGGGCCAGGCTCTTCTCAGTGGTGCCCAGTGACAGGACAAGGGGCAGTGGACATGAACTAGTAGTGGCAGAGCACTGGAGCAGGCTGCCCAGAGAGGCTGTGGAGTCTGCTCCTCTGGAGACATTCAAAACCTGCCTGGATGCAATCCTATGCCACCTGCTCTGGGTGAGCCTGCTTGAGCAGGGAGGTTGGAGTAAGTGATCTCTGGAGGTCCCTTCCAACTCCTACCATTCTGTGTTACAGTGATACCCTGTCAGCAGGGACCAGAGAAGGTGCTGCCAAAGTCCATCTCTTTTCCAGTTTTATGTCCTCCTTCAAAAGAAAGAATTCCTAAAAATGGAAACCAGTGCTATCTGATGCAAGAGCATCTATTTTCTCAATGTCATTTAATTCTAGATTTGCACCTTGCTGACATAATGACAGAGTGGCTTCTACACAGCAGTTAAAGCTGTTACTTTTCATCATCTGTGTAAAAATGTGGTCACTCTTTCATACAAATTATTTCATGTAACGTGAATATTGGTGACCCACCAAAGATTTTAATTTATTTTGGATCTTCCACCAACAGAAAGCAACACCAGAATGCTGCCAAACACTAAAATATTCCTACCTCTGATACCCCGTGAAATCAAGAAGAGGAGGGACATGTCTCAAACTCAAACTTCTCTCCTTGGTAACCAGTTTTTATAGCTGGATGCTAGGCCATCTTGGCATCCAAAAACTGCAGTCTAAGTGCTGCCATCAATGCATTTTTAATAATAGTGTAAAAGCATCTATAGTGGAGTCCTTCCACAGCTTAGCAGTTTGAGTTAAGACGCCTTGAGTTTCATAACAAATGCTGGAGTTTTGTGTGATGAATAATGCTTGGTATATTATGACCAAGTTCTCCTGTTTTTTCTGCATTTGACTGCATGTAGGATGCCACCTTCAAAAGGATGAAGAGTAATACATGGTGGCATTTCAAAGAGAAAACCATAGCTGAAGTCTGGTTTTGTCTTGTTTTGTTTTCAAATTTAGAAATATTATCCATTATGCCTCCATCCATCTTTAAAATATTAATGCTTAGTTGCAGTTTAGGACATGAACAAAGCTTGATGCAGAGTAATACAAGCTATTAGCAATTGCAAACTATTCAGTTCTTTTCCTACTGCTCTTCACTTTCATCTTACTTCTTGACTTCTGTCTCTGGCATTCTGTTGTCCCAAGTTTACTTTCAGTTGTGTGGGTTTTTTTCCTTCAAGATTAATATTTTTGCTTAATTCAGTCTTTCAGGAATGTATGTTGCATAACCACATCATCCATCTTTTATAGTGATTCTTTTATCAAGCCAGTAAGCTGAAGATGTGTTATTCCGTGTATGAATATTATAGCCTTCAGTTGTGCACTTTTGCACCTTGTCCTGCTTTTTTTGTGCATAACTGTTGTTATTCTAAAAGCCTGTTGTGAGGGCTGATACTGGCTGATGGGCTGTTTGTCGGTGACTGAAAGAGTAGTTCCCATGATCTCACAATTGCTATGATCCCTTCAGCCAGGACACTGAACTAACATTAAGAATTAGTAAATGCACACTTTGGCCAACAGAAGTTCCTGGATTGTTTTTCTATTTAGAATATATTTTCCTTTAAGATATACAGGATTATGTCCCTGAAAATTAAGTTAAGCCATTGTGATTTTCTTTTAACTTAGGGAAGTGGGAGAATGCAGTACTTAGATCTTAAAAGATTGCTTTCCTACAGAGCTTTCAATGCACAGAAGATGTGCTCTTCCCCCCCCCCNNNNATAGCAGTGCCATTGGATTTCAATGTGTCTGACTCAGAAAGCATGTGTATCATTTCAGTAAGTTGTTAACAGATATAGGGGGAAGGGATCAGAACAAATTATTGCATGCTACTGAAATTCCAGTTCGGAGCAGGAAGGAGATTTTTGCTGGCATGTATTGATTATTGTAGGAAAGAAACATAGCATTCTTAAACAAAACCACTGAGGTTGGTTGTTTTTTTTCAAAGCACCATGACCATATTTGCTGTTGCGTACCACTTAGGTGGATCATGCGTTGTTATGAAAAAGTGTATTTTACTCTCACAGTTCTGTGAACAATGTAATAGTGACAAAAAGGGCTTTTACTACTCTTACTAATTTCACTTTCTCTGTCTGTTAAAAGGTGACGGCTTCTCTCTTAGGTTTGCCTTCAAAGTCTTGTTCTCTACTGATCCTGACAGAAAACGAGAATGAGAAGAGAAAGTGGGTTGGAATCCTAGAAGGGTTGCAGTCTATCCTGCACAAAAACAGACTGAAAAACCAGGTTGTGCATATTCCACAAGAAGCCTATGACAGTACACTGCCTCTTATTAAAGCAAGTTTAGCTGCTGCTATCGTAGGTATGTTTGTTTTAACTTCTGTAAGTGTGAGAGAGTTGTTGGAGCTTTTAGATGGGCTTCTGTAATGAGAGCACTGACACCTTGAAATAAATTCCTCAGCTGAATTACTTCATAGGAATTTAATAATTCTAACCTTGCATTGATAATCAAATTTCTTCATCCACTCATAGTAAATAACACTGTGTAGTTGTTTTAGCAATATGGTATATAGCATGCTTTGACAGACTGCATGAACTTAAGCAAAATTGATTTGTTGTTGAAAATCTGTTTGTCCAGAATTTTTCCAGCTGTTAAAAGCAAACAGTCTGTTTTAAAGATAAGATTAAGTATAGCTGAATTCAATACCCCTTTCTTTTTCTCCTTCCTGCTTTAGATCAAGATAGAATAGCAATTGGTTCAGAAGAAGGACTATATGTTATAGAGGTGACCCGTGACGGTAAGTAAGGCTGTAATGCACACAGTAATTACATACAGAATAATGAACTCTGTAACTTTTAGTGCTGTTATAATATAGGTTACATAACAGCCCTTCATGTATAGTAAGTATTAAGCACTCAGTTAATTGATGAGAAGGAAAAATGAATGTGAGATATAAGCACTAATTTGGTCATTATCGTTACATTCAGTTGACTGGCTGAAATTAAAGGGATCTGTTACTGGGCATATTCTGACACATTCTTGCCTTAACTGTGTTCCCACAGCAGGTAGCAAAATGCTTCAGCACACAGAGCACGCGCAGCACACTCGGCAGCAGTTGATGAACAGTGAATTATCAGGCACTTACTAAATAGAACTTGAATTGAGTGAGAAAAACTTGGCATGGAAAGACTTATTCCAACCTTGCACCATCAGAGGACTTAATTAGAAGTTAGACAGCCAGTGCAAGCAACACGAGTGTGTAAAGTTTCCATTAAAACCACCATGTATTACCATCTGTTTCTTCCAGAAATTCGACAATCACTCACATTCTGTTTCAGACCAATGATGGGCAAAGCAAATGCTTTGCTTGTCCCTTTCCATTGTTTCTTTTTTGCCCTGACCCCATGCTTCCTCCCGAACCTGCTTTTTCCTTCCTATTCTTATTGTACTCTGCCCTCTGCTTTGGGAAAAGTGGGATCAGTTTAGGCTCTTCTTTGTGAAGACTTACCATGTCCATTCCAGAAATTCACACAGAGTGTGCTCCAGGTGCCGTGTGAAGTGTATGCTGCGTAGTCACTGGGCAGCACAGGCATACCCCTCTATCACTGAATTACTAGGCAACACAGCTGGGACCTAAGGGAAGCTTTTTTTTCCCCTTTAACCTGATATACTGAGCACAAACACAAATAACAATGGGAGATGTGCTTTGGTGTGGTGGGGAAAGTGTGGAGGCCAGAAAGATTGCTAGCACACGAGCATGGGGATCGTTTGGGGAGAATCCGAACAAACTGCATTTTTAAACATGGAAAACAAAGAACAAGTCTAGTTAATTTTGCAATCTGCTTCTGAAATAAGATATTTGTATTTTCAACAAAGAAATTAACAAAAAAAAATGAAAAAACTGGTTGAGTTAAACTGAATTTATAGAAATAATACATTTCTAAGAACCAACGCAGATTTAAAATACATTAATCTACTAATATTTTTCCAAGTTGCCATAGGAAATACTAGTTATTTCTTTCTCTCTGACTTTAAAAGCACCCAACGTACCTTGTGAAATCTATCCTTTTTTTATAATTCCTGAGGCACTCTAAATTTAAACAGCACTCTAAATACATAGTTTTGTGGTAGAATAGCTAACAGCCTTGGCTCTCTGCTATGATTGTTTCTAGCAAAATCCCTAATGCTTTCTTCTATATTTATAACCTCTGAGCTTAGGTTCTTCTTGTGTCTTTAGCTGTCTGGGAGTTGAGGATGTTGAAGTCACCGACACAATCTGTATCACTGTAAAATTAAAAGTTGCCTTGGGTCCCTTTTCCAACTTTGGAAAAAATCCCTGGGACACTCCTGAAACATCCCTTTGACTATTTTTAGTCATTATCATTCAAATTTCAAAAAAGATGCTTCTTTAAATTTTGACTTGATGGAAGAATTTGAATTTCCTTTTTCAATGCAGTTTAGTTTGTGACTATTTGAAATTTGGATTGCAGTCATGCTATAACTTGTATTTCAATGTAAAATACAGCAGTGAATACAGGTTTTTAAAGACCTGACTTTCAAAATAAAATTAAGTACAACATCAGGGATGTAGTTTTGAGGCAAAAAGCAAAACATTATTGCTTCCTCTTGCTTAGAATAAGCCATTGACCAGTTTCAGAAGAAGCTGCTTTATACACGGAGACAGCAGATATTTGAAATTCTTTTAAGCAGTAATAAATGCCATTCCTTTGAGTAGACTTCCAGTGGTCACCATACTGTAAGTACTTGGATATAAACATAACTTTAGATGCAAGTAATTCCAGAGATTCCAGTACAGCTTGTTGCATAAAAGAAAATTATACTTCTAGTTTGAAAGGTCATTTCATAACGGAATGATTATCTGCATCACCATGTCATATGCAAATGTGAAAATGAATTACCAGTTTTGATTTTAAGTTAAAAGATGTTTTGCAAGTGTTTTCTGCGACTGGTGTCTGTGTGTTAATAGCATTTTTATAAATTGTAATCTCTCTTTCATTTAATAGCAGTTGTAATTTTCAGTGTTAATTAACTGCCAGCTGCTTATAGCAAAGGTCTTTGGTCAGAATACCACTTAGTTCTTGACAAATAAACTGAACTATTAGCTGGACTTGGAGCTGAGGAAAAAAAAATCTTTTATCCGTGGCTAAGTTCCAACAGCTGGTTATTTCATAGAGCATTTCTTCAGACTTATCACCTACTTGTGCAGTTGGGGAGACGCCACAAAACACTTGGCTTTGTGATCTAAACAGCCACAGTCTAGTTACAACTTTACAGAATTTGGTCACTTGGCAAGGTCACTCAACTATAACTGAAAAAATGCATATAATTTACAGTTAATATTTTTTACTCTAATTCACGGATATTTTGAACACACTTAACAGAAACACAAAAATTATATTTTAATATAATTAGTTTATGCATAATATGTATTATGTTTCCTAGTTTGGAATTTCTTAGTCTCCTCTGTTTGTGCCCCGTGAAATACTCATGGCACTTTCTTGAAAGTGCAATATGCCCACAATCCCAAAAGCAGAACCTCTCTTCCTGCAGTTTAAGCCCGTTCTCACTTACCCTTCCCCCAGTGCACACAGCATTTTTTGCCTTTCCCTGTGTGTGTTCAACATCCACGTACTGTACTGCTTTTGTGTTTGGCTGAGACATTTGCCAATGGTACAGCATTTTGTATCTTCAATTATTACCATTAAATACTTCATATTTCTTCTCTTTATGTTCTGCTAATTTGGTTTTTCTCCATAATTTACTGAAAAGTCTGTTGTTTTTCCTGAAGGTGGAACCAGTTTCAGAAGATATACCATCTTGCAGTGTATAGAGAGTACAGATATTATTATTATATAACTTTTTTTTTCTCCATTTATTGGAGAGGTTAAGTAGCCTTTCCCTGCAAAGTGCTGCTGAAGCAAGACTTTATATCTATAGAGAGAGTTACAGGAATGCTTTGCTTTGTTGTTTGTTCTGAGAATTAGTAACAGAGCATTGAACATGTGTAAGAAGTGCTCTTTCTTATCTGGTATGTGTCTGTGTTTAGATTCGTTTTCAGACACCAGTATGTAGCACTGCAGTGTCGCCAGGCCTGGTGGTTTTCTGTTTAACTTACAGCAGTTCTTGTTCCCTTTGCAGTGATAGTCCGAGCTGCTGACTGCAAGAAGGTGTACCAGATAGAGCTTGCTCCCAAAGAGAAAATTATTATCCTCATCTGTGGTCGGAACCATCACGTTCACCTTTACCCTTGGGCCTCTCTGGATGGGTCAGAAGGAAACTTTGACATTAAGCTTGCAGAAACTAAAGGCTGCCAATTGATTACAACTGGAACACTAAAGAAGAGTTCTTCTACTTGTTTGTTTGTGGCTGTCAAACGACAGGTTTTTTGCTATGAAATTCACAGAACTAAACCTTTCCACAAAAAATTCAGTGAAATCCAGGCTCCAGGAACTGTACAGTGGATGACAGTGTTCAAGGACAAGCTCTGTGTTGGCTACCAGTCTGGGTTCTCTCTGTTGACCATCCAGGGAGATGGACAATCTATAAACCTGGTAAATCCTAGTGACCCCTCGCTTATCTTCCTCTCACAGCAGTCTTTTGATGCCCTTTGTGCTGTGGAGCTCAGTAATGAGGAATACCTGCTTTGCTTCAGCCATATGGGAGTATACGTCGATTCGCAAGGTCGAAGGTCACGCATGCAGGAACTAATGTGGCCTGCAACTCCTGTTGCCTGTAGTATGTATATGTTTTTCTGTTGCCATATCCCTGTTGCTGCTTTACTTGTCTAAAAATAATCAGCATTGTGTTCTTTATTGCACGGTTCTTCCTGATGGTAGTTTTGGACTGGGCAATCTCCTGGGCTGAGATCCTTGATGCTGCAAGAAAGGAAGCCCTGTCTCGTTACAGGACACAGAAGAGCAAATAATGGAATGCAAATTAACTTTTATGGAGTGGAGAGGAGTCCTGGATGCAGGACAGTGCAAGATTACTGTCTGAAATTCTGTAAAGATTTTTGCTCCTTTAGAGCATGTAAATGTCTAGTTGTCTGTAGGATGTCTTCTGTGTCCTGTACTCAAAGTACAATAGAATGCTGAAGATGAAATGTAACTGCAACTCTTAACAGTTCACAAAGATAATGAAATAAGAGGTAAAAATACTGCTTTTGGCAGAGCTGGTTGCAATTTTTCTCCTATTGGTTTTATTTTTAGGAGGAGAATTTCCAGAAACAATATAGGTAGTGGAGGGTAATTTTTCAACCACTCTGCTCTTTTCAGGCATGTTGGTTTATCAGCTAGTTAGGATGGAGGCACATGCAGAGCACTTTTCAGTGTTTGGTAGGCAAAGGCAGTTCGTGATAAAGCCAGGATTTCTATTTGGAGCTCAAATAGCAATTGAAAGTGTTTTGAATGATTGAAAGCAAGAAATAGCTTTTTGTTTAAATAGTACACCAAGCAGTGAGGTGCTTGTTGGTTTGATCAGGCTAGGCCCTAATAGCAGTTTGTTTAATTTTCATTGTCTTGAATTGAAATTGTTTGCTTGCTTTACTCTGACCTAGTTCTGTACAGAAGTCTGAAGCAAAGGCCCAAGGAAACAATGTAGTTGCAAATTTACTTTAAAATGCCATTAGCCAAAGCTAATGTTTCCTTTTCCTTTATTAGCTTTATAGTTTTTTGCATTTCAGCAACTAGACATGCTAGTTAATTGTTTTGTTTGTTATTATTAGAAGCTGCTCTTACTGTAAACTATTTTATGGCATTCTTGTATGTTAAATCTTAAGTGCCATTGGCCTAGGGCTGTTTTTCTAGAAAGAACAACTTTGCTGCCAAAGGAAACCGGATTACTTTCCGTTAGCCTTGTCCTCCCTCCTAGGTCCTGGTGTCTGTCACTAGTGATGGTGGCTTTTTTTAACTATATCCCATCAGGAGATCATCAAAGTGGAAATAGTTCTCCCCCTGTTGCAGTTTCTGCTGTGGTAAGGGACCGTGTTGCAGAGTTTTTAGGTTCCGATGGAGAGTTTGTCTCTAGGGCATTCAGTTCCCTCACTCTTGGGGAAGCCAAGGTCTCCATTGTAGGTCAGCTCTGTTATCTTGAGTGGCCTGTCTAGGTTGTAGTTAGACCAGCTTAACGCGTTGGTTCTGTGCTGAGTCAGTGTAGGTGTTGTGGGGGTGCTTAGCTTCAGTGTGGCGCAGTGCAAAGACTTGGAGGCAGCAGGTCTCAAAGCTGTAGCATGGGCAAACCCAGTGTAGACACTGATATGTCTCTCTGGGAACCAGCTGAGATCAGATTGAGCTCGTCAGCTCTGACTGGTAAGTGCTGACCTTGGCTACCAGCTGGCCAGGCAGAAGCAGTTGGTGTTTCTGTCAGATGCTGGGTGGTTTCCTTGATTTGGACATCCAAGCCAACCATGACCCCATGTAATACATACTTGACCATGAATCACTTCTGGCATACATACGTATGATAGCTATCCAAGACTTTCTGGGGACAAATTTAAAAAATAGCACCACAACCTTACTTCGGTTCTTCTAAGAAGAATCTGTGATGTGTTTAGTGTCCTATTGGGTTATTTTCCTGTTGTTTATTGAAGCAGCTGTTTTGTCTGTTAAATCCCATAAATTTCTAGTAACTGCTCTTACATCAGGACACAGTCTGTTACATGAGCAGAAGCACGTTGATTTGAAGCTCTAGGGATCTCCACTTTTCATTTGACCTAAAATAAACTTGTCTGCTGATGCCTCTTAAGCTTTAAAAAAAAAAAGTTGAAAAGAGAAAATGGGCTGTGGGCTTTGAGCATTGTGACATTTTTCTATTAACCTGATGAAAGCAACCCATACACATATCTAAAGCTAGATAATTGTTAGCAAGAGAGGAAGGAAATTGACAATAGATCCGCATCATGACTCTGTGACCCACCTCACAGATGGTGGCCCTCTCTTTTCCCCTGCACACAGCAGATGTAGAGTTAGTTTTCTGCTTCCGAAATGAAGTAATCTGCATCTGTAGAAAAGCTAGCTGCTCAGTTCCTACCAAGTAGCAAATTTGTATGCATCCGAAAACTTCAGATGCCAGTTTGCAATTTCATGAAATCATAAGTTGAAGTTTAAAAATACCGGAAGGGTCAAATTTAAATCTGTCCATGATGCTGGCAGTTGTCACTAGCAACTCTATCGTCACAAAAATATCTGTTTGAAAATGGGGCTGGGAAAAAGTGTTTTTAAAATGTGTCTTGCACATAGTGGAAAACCTGTAAGTATTGAAATTTGCTCAAATATGTGTCAATTCTGGACTATTGAAAACACATCAGGGTTTTCTGTTTGTTTTTAATCTGTGCAGGTTGCAATTCTTCTTATGTAACAGTGTATAGCGAGTATGGTGTTGATGTATTTGATGTTAAAACTATGGAATGGGTCCAGACTATTGGCCTGCGAAGGGTAAGTAATTTTCTTTGAATATAGAACTTAATTGGGTTAATTCCAAGTGAGATGTTTCTTCACAGTGTATGCTAGGCTGGAGTTAATTCTCTGCCTCCTTCCTCAAAATAGATCAGACCATTAAACACGGATGGCACGCTGAATCTCCTTAACTGCGAGCCACCAAGACTAATATATTTTGGAAACAAGTTTGCAGGTGAGTTCTGAGCAAGGGGAGAGATGGGAAAATGATACAGAGCTAACTGGCTAATTTTAAGCAGTGTTACCTTTGCATGAGGTGAAACTTGTATTGGATACGGGGTCAACGTGTACCTGTGTATGTGAAATTGCATTGTGATACTACAGCAGGGGCTGCCCTCAGTGTACCAGAAACATCTGACAATAGCAAGAAGCAAATGCTTCGAACCAGGAGCAAAAGAAGATTTGTATTTAAGGTTCCTGAGGAAGAGCGATTGCAACAAAGGCGGTAAGAATTTAGTCATGGTATGTGACTTAATATATGTGATGACATGGAGAGACTGGGAATGCTAACAGTAAAAATCACTCTGTTCTTTTAGGGAAATGCTTAGAGACCCTGAGCTAAGGTCAAAGATGATTTCTAACCCAACAAATTTCAACCACGTGGCTCATATGGGACCAGGAGATGGAATGCAGGTTCTCATGGACCTCCCACTGGTAAAATACATTTAAAAGGAGGGAAATACATGTACATTTGTTCTTGCTCAGAAAAACTGTGAAGATAACCTGTACCAGGTTCAAGTATAATCTCTGTACCAAATTCTTCTTCTAATTATTTTGAGAAAGGTGAACCTTCCTGATGTGCAATGCTTCTAAATCCTGTGCAAGGAAATACTATTAGCTGACTTATGAATGAGACACTGAAAGAAATAGATAACACTGCCAAGTGTTTGCTAGTAGTTTTGTAAATAATCAGTCTCTCCTCCTTCCTTTTTCTTGTTTGTTTTCTTAAAATAACAGAATGAATTTCCTTCCCCCTCATCCTCTCGACACTCTGCTCTGATATCACGTCCAGCAGGCTTTGAGCACATCTATCACATGAGCCCTATCTCTGCTGAAATCTTTCTTCAGAGTGGCCATTCCTCACTGCAAGGCTCCCCTCTGCTTTATTCCTCTTCCTGTCCCTGCTATGCTTTCCTAGCAAGGGTAGGAGTAGCTACAAACTGTTAGGAACTGGAATGGTGTGCTTGTGGCACTTTGCTGATTATAGAGCAAAAACAAGGGGGAAGAAACTAATGCTGTGGAGGTAACTAAAATGCATGCAAGTTGCAGAGCTTTATAGCATTATTTTTATTTTGTATTTAACAAATACAGCATTTTGTGAGATATTTTAGTGTTAAATCCACGAGAGGAAAGCATGAAGGTAAACTTTTATGTTCTGTACCCTCTGTTTTATAGCTGCTAGTCAGGCTTTCTCTCATCCTTCTCAGCTAGCCCAGATGAGGGTAATGCATTTGTCCTTTAAGCAGGAGGAGGAAGGAAAGCAGAGCTGTTGGTGCAGTCCCTTCCCCTTCATAGAGGGTTTGCTGGCTGACAGGTTCCAGATGGCTGCTGTGGGGCTTAGTTCTTTCTCTGTCTTTCTCAGGGTTTGTGTCTGTTACTGAAAATATGTGGATGTGGTCAAGTAAGTTCAGAGTTTTTCTACCAACACTGGGTTGTAATAGCTTCAAAAGCACAGTAAAGTTTTCATGAGTAACAACTAGTTGGATAGCTTTCATTGCTGACTAACAAAGTGTTTCATTTCAACTGTAGAGTGTCCTACCTGCTGCACAGGATGAAAAACCATGTCCGTCTACAGCTAACCTCTCACGGCAGCAACAGCAGAGAAACAAAACCTATATTTCATGGCCCTCATCAAGTAAGGCTGGAAGCAACCTTGTCAGTTCTGAGCTGTAATTTATGGCTTCAACAAGAGATGTAAACCTGCCTTTTTTTCTGCTTTGTTGACAGGTGGCAGCGATGTGGGAGGAGCAATGCCTTCCCGAAGTACGTCTGATCCTGACCAGGAGTTTGACAAAGAGGTAAAGTAGCTTTTATTAAATGGAGACCAACAATATCCTGTTGCTGTAGAGGCCGCATTTGCCTTTTCCCAATAAATTAAATTTCAGAGGAAATACTTTATAAAACCATGTTCTTTATGGAGATGTTTTACTTCAACAGATGTTTTCTCCATCCTGTAATATATGACTGCAGGTTAGATATGCCAGCATAAAAGCAAAGCTGTAAAAAGATCTTTTTATGGTGATATTTTAAGAAGTATTATGTCTTGGGTTAAGCTTTGTAGGCAAGGAAAATTTGACTAATTGATGAAATGTCCTCAAAGCTCCTAAAAATGTTCTCTGGGCTATTAGCGTAGAATAGCAAAGTAATACGACTAGTTAAGTAATTTTCTGTTCTGCCTTAAGGAAGACCTTTTTGTCATGTAACTTGAGAAGGAATCATAAAATTGCTTCTAGCGAGACTAAAAGTATGTGTCAGTAGACACCAAACTGAAAATGTCTTGGCTGTACAAAATGGGTGTCCCTGAATCTAAGGAGAAAAGATGTATGATTTTTGTTTCCTTGATTTATCATGGGTGTAACTTCTTCCAAGCTTTGCTCAACATTGCTTGTGCAAGGGAAGTGTTAGGAATTGTCATTGGGAGACAAACTCCTAGATCAGTATCTTTGCATCTTTTTAGTGCTTGGTTAGTACCGAACCACTGGCCCATGTAATGTTCTGGATTTTGAAGGGTGTTTTCCTGAAGCCAGCCCTTTGGAGGCTGCCTTTATACACCCCAAGTCAAAGCATTTGTCCAGAGTTCTGATCACAGCCATGCTCTGACTTCCTCTGTCACCTTGTGTATGGCATTAAAAGCATGTGAAAATGGGGGTCTCTAAATACAGGTATTTTTGAAACGGTCTTGATTTTTCAAAGGTGCTGATGATGGACTATGTCAGTTGACTCAGTTATTCTGCAGCATCCTTCCCAGATTCCGTTACATTCCATGCTCTGATGATAATTGCTGTTCGTAGGCATAAGTAGTGATGGATTTTAAGGGTTTTACAAAATTTTCTTTTTTGGTAGATCTCACTACTTCTTAAATTAAAAAAAAAACCCTAGTAGTTTGAAACTTGCAAAAGGAAGTGCTAATACCACCTTTTGGCTTCATGCTGTTTTTCCCATGGCTTTTGGCTTTATCACAGCATGAACTGGATCATGTTAGAATAATCTTGTTATAGATGATCTTACTATTGTTTGAGCCATGCAAATCCTTGTGAACAGCATTCTTGAAGGATGTTACCTTTCAATCTATTTGCTAAATATATATTCCCTTTCTTGAAAACAACTTACTGCAGCGGTACCAGTTTTTCCTGTGCAGTATTTTGTTAGCTGTGAATGTGTGCAGTGCTCAGAGCTGCAACTCACCAAAACAGTGGGAAACTTGCCAGCCATCCTGTTGAAGTGTGAGACCAGTCTGTCAAGGCAAATATCCAACAACCAATCTAATGCTGGGGAAATAACTGTGGATAGACTGTCTTTATTAGATATTTGTTTCCAGATCTCCAGCCTGATCCTTGGCAGCCTTCACTCATTGTCAGGCACTTCACAAGCTTGTCACCGTTTCTGTTTTGTAAACGGTTCATACACTTTGTTTTCTTCCTTCTCACCAAACTGAAGATGAATTGGGCATAATTGTTCACATTTATGTGGGCAGATAAATCTACTCCTGGGCAATAAAAATTGCTTAAAAAACACAGGCTGGTAAATCCAGAACAACAGTGGACAGATATATGAGTTCCATCAGGAGAGCTTTGCTATGGCTAAAGGAGAGGAGGATGAGATTTAGCAGTTTCCACATACTTGGCCATAATTCCTGTTACATCAGAAGGTCACCTTCAGGACTACACTACGGCCTATTGATGATGATGGAAGTATTTGCATGAAAGTTTAGCTATGAAATGAATCTAATACACACTGCTTTGTAGGTGTTGCTCACCCTGATTTTTGAGTGCTTTTGAAAGCTGTCGAATATAAAGAATTTATCTTAAGTAAGTGTGACTTTTTCTTTTTTAATGTTTCTTGTTAACAGCCTGATTCAGACTCCACCAAACACTCTACTCCATCCAACAGCTCAAATCCAAGTGGTCCCCCAAGTCCCAACTCTCCTCATAGGAATCAACTTACACTAGATGGACTGGACCAGTCAACCTGTGATGCGTAACACTATGGCTGCCATCGTTCCAGTTTCGATCATCCACTACTCCGTGGAGTATTCAAGAGCAGGGCAAAGCTGTCTCAGATGCTAGTGCCAAGACTGACACTGAATCTCTAGTGTTGTACAAGAATAATTATATATCCAGATTGTAGATATAAACTATTGAAATGAAGAAAATTCTTTACTAAATAGCGATCGAGCTTTTTATGCAGAATTGTTCACTGTTTAGTTACGGTTGATTCCTCTCTGCACAGCTGTGACAGTTTTATTGCATAGGAGCATTTAAGGCCACCAGTAAATAGTCTTATTCTTATGCTGAAAAAGAAATAGAGAGAGATACTGATAATGTTGCTACAATATCAGGAATATTATTTTTCTATAGAATGATGTAATGTCTCATTAGCAGGAAATCCTTTTAGACACAATTTGGACCTCTACATAGGAAATGCGAGCAGGTCTAGTTACATCCTCAAATGAATACACTTCTCCCTTTTTCCCATAACTGTTTGTTTCCTAAATCTTAAGGAGAATGCTAGGAAGCTGTAGGTCGTTTCCAACATCAATAGAATCACCAGGAAGTCAAATAAAAGTTGGTTGTAGTTTTGTGGCCTTTTAATTCATTTAGCCATTACATATACAGCTGCATAACTCTTTCTATCTTTCTACCAACTTTTTAGTCTTGTATGTAGGACAGTTATCTTTTACCCATACCCTGCTTCTTAGTCCTCATCAATCAGTCATTAGTCAGGGCTTTTAAAATATTGGTAATTACTGCTGTGAAAAAAATTTTACTCCTAGTTCCTGCCTATCTCCTTCTGAGAAGTTGTTTCTCCTGGGTTTTTTGGTGTAAGGACACACTACGTTGTTTAGCTAGGAAGCCTTCTCATGGACACATTGCCCTCGAAGTCTGCTTGATCTAAGGGACTATATCGCACTAAAACATCAGTCTGTTTTATTGGTTACCAAAGTGGAATGTGAAGGATGTGTAACTGGGGGTGCTGCTTTTCTCATTAATTGTATCCTCACCTGCATGAAGACCCCATGATTATTAATCAAGTATTGATCATGTAGAAAAATGCACAACACACTCCTGTATATTTTGCTATGGCCCACGTGCAGTGGTGATGTTTTGCGTGTATATTTAATCTCATGCTCCCATGTATTATACATTTAGTAATCAAAGATTTGTGACCATGTTTCATTAAAAGCTTGTAATTAATTCAGTGGCTGGCATATCCAGTTTGTCATTGTCACACTAGTGTGCCTTCTGTGCCAATTTTATGACAGTTGGATGTCACTTATTTAAAATTTGGTTAAATGGGCTGATATACCAATGGCTAATGTTCTTTTCTGAAACACTGTATAGGACGTGCACTTATCTTTAGTTTAAACTGAGTGTTCTGGTCAACATTTAATCCTGTTACATTAAGTGTTCGACAGTACTTGCTCTTTTTCTCAGATTCTTGATAAAGGGGCTCAGTTAGAGCTGGACACTACTGCTTTGGGGGTTTTCTGGTTTTTACTTTTTTAATGTAAGTCTAAGTCTTTGTAATTATTGAATTGTGAGAACATTTTTGAACAATTTACCTGTCAATAAAGCAGAAGAGGGAGGTTTTAAAGTTCATAGTTGTCTGTCTTGACATGTGAAAACAGTCTCCCGCTGACACTTGCTTTAGTTTCATGGCAAATTCACTTTGTTCGCATGGACATTGTACAGAAACTGAAAGATATTTTGAAGCTCCGTACATGAATGCTGCGAAAAACATGTGTGTTTCTGCACATAAATGCATGTTCAGGAGCGATGGAAGTCCTGTTGGCGGAATACATTGCTGAAGTTCTGTGCCCTTGGTCTGTGTTAGAGTTGTCATTTCACTGAGTTGCTGGCCCTATTAATTAATTTTTTAATTATTTATATGACTATTATGGCTGAAGCATCATAAGGAGGCTGCAGGATCTATTCAGGCTTGTTAAGTGTGATAAAACAATAAAGACTTCTGAGTTGTTGTCAAAGCAGTCATCCCAAAGAAACGTTTAGGAACAGTTCCAAGGATTCGTGTGTGAATACTACAGCCCCTAATATAGGGTTGTTTTTTTTTAAAAGCTTCCCTCATGCTCCAATATTTGAGCACTGCAGAGCTCACTTGTAGATGGAACAGCCCCAACATCTTCCCTGTCATGTCCTAGGTAAGCATCCCTCATGAAGTGCCCAGGTGCTCCTGGGTTACTTCTTGACTTGTCTCACCCATCTTACTCCAGGCTATCTTAATGGGGAAGGCCTAGATTTGTGTTCTGGACCCTTCTGTTCCTTGCTTCACCAAACCTACATGGGCAAGGGTAGCAGGCTGGGGCAGGTAGGCTTGGGAAAGTGCATGCACGCTCTTCCCTGGGGATAGAGGTGATAGCTGACAGGAGATTTGAGAGCTGTGTGCTGGAAGCTGCCTCACAAGTATTCATGCTAATCAGCCTTTGACTTTTAAAAAACATTTCTACTGCTCTTGAGCTGATTTTTCTCTGCACAGTGAGGACTTTGGATGACAACAAAGTCTTTAATTACAGGGGTATTAAATCATAGCACTCAGCACTGCCAGGACTTGGTTATAATTTAAGCAGGAGAACGTTTCTAGAAAAATAAATTAATTGCTCAGTATGAATACATTATTCTCTTTCTTTTTCCCCTCAAGTCTGGCTGAGCAGAATTGCTCCCCAAGTTCTCAACCACAGCCCTTTGCAAATCTGTTCCCTTAGGGCTTCTGATGCTGGTTACCTTAAGAGTCCTCCTAAGCCCTCAGGAGAACTTTAAGAAATGCAGAAATTCAAGACTTGATGTGAAATACTCCTCTAACAGCGCACTTTCTTCTCCCTGGAGGCTACCAGTTGAGTATCACAAGTGAGGAATTGAGTTAAGCAAGGAATGAGGGGCTCCTCTGCAGATTCTATTTTCACAGAGGCATTATATCAGGTCCCAGGGCTGAAGCAATGGATACTGCTCACCAGAACACGTTGGGTACTTCTAGCGCAGAAAGGTTGTGTATTTTGGAATATGTCCCATTGTCACTTGCTTCCCAAGAGCTAAACCCATCTGTCAACACCCCTGTCTACAGCTTACTAAAGGGGTGCAATCTGCTGGGAGTGTGTGTAAACACTCGCTTTATGGTTCCTGGGTAAATGCTTAACACAGCTAAATCACAAGGAGGGGACTTCAGGATGGAAATGCTGAAGGTCCAAGCATCTTTGCTGTTCTAAGCAATGCCAAGTTAGCTTTCCCTGGGAGAAAGCAGATGCGAAACAATCTTAAGTGCTCGCAGTAGTAGTCTGAAGCACTGAGAAGCAGGGAAGCATTTGAGGAAAGAGATGAGTGTGGGAACTGAACTGCACTCTTAGGTGCAGTTGAGTAAAGTAGCAGAGAGGTGTCACATCATTGACCACAAACTTTGTCTTGCTGCTGAGTTTAGCCTATTTTAAAAGGAAAGGGAAAAAAGAAAAGGGTGTTCTTGTACACCAGGCTACTGGAGCATCTCGTGTTCCAGTTGCATCCTGCCTGCTCTGTAAGAAGCAGCTCCATCAGGTAGGAGTGAGGAGGACGTACCAGAAAGTAACACTCGCCTGCCCAGCCCTTGCCTTCCATTGCGGTGCCAGGAGGTCTGGACTGCCTTCTACCTGCTCACACCCCTGTAAAGGTGGGTCTGTTCTCTGTCCCCTTACCCCCCTCCTCAGTATCTTTGTGCTTCTTGACCTTGGGCTCCTGGCAGCTTGTGGGTCAAGAGCCGCGGGCGCTGCCACGCTTGCCTAGGTTGGAGCAGCCCCATTCGTAGAGGTTGAGCTGCTGCTCCAAGGCCTTGGGCTCACTGCCGGCAGGACAGTGCGGGCAGCCTGGGGTCGGAGTGGCTCTGGTTTGGGGGAAGGAGTACCATGGGCACGGGTACGGCATCAGGGAGGCAGGAGGCAAGGCACGGCGCTTGCAAAGAGCCAGGACATTCTTGGTGCTACCTTTGCAAAGCCCTCCTAAACGTGTTTGTGGGGACATGGGGTGATGACGAGATGGGGCATCAGCCTCACGCCTGTTGCGGGATGGCAGGGGAAGCCGAACACTGGCAAAGCATGTCCCAGTGGTGAGTGGTGCTCACAGCAGTATTACTGGTGGGGTTAGCTGAGGACGAGAGCAGAAGACAGCAGGACGTGCTCAGCAAGCGAGAGCTGCAGTGCTGCGCTCCAGCCAGAGGGGGAACATGAACTCAGGAATCAGCCACCTCCCCGTCCTTGCAGCAAATGTTTTCCCCGCTCCCCAGAAAGCTGCAGCACTTTTTTTGTCACCTGGCTGCACAGGTTTATGCAGTTTTGTTGGTTGTTTTCTCATAGATAAAACCCTCAGATGTTTTGCAGCATCGCCTGCTTTCCAGTTTCTTGTGCAGCTCCTGCTCTGCAGTCCCATGAGGAACAGCTCTGTGGAGCCCTGCGTGCTGGTGGAGGAGATGGCCACAGCACTGCTGCCACCCCGCAGCGCCTGGGCCAGCTCCCGCACTCGGGTGCTGCCAGCCCCTGCCAGATCCTCTCCTTCTCGCTGCTGATAAAAAAAAATAAATTAAAAAATGTATTGGGCCAAGTCTGTTTGTAGGCACTGCTGCCACCTGCACAGTCTGGATCTGGATTTGCACAACTTGTGTGAGCGGCTGTAGTGTGTGGAGGGAACCCGATGATGGGAGTTGGTGACCGTTAATAGCGTGCAGGTTGCTTTTTCTTTCAAGGCCCCAGGAAGCAATGAGTCCCGAGATCTTGCCATTAACACTAATACCTTTTGCATTAGCCTGTCACAGTGGGGGACCCTCGACTCTCAGGACCAAGAGCAAAACAAAGCCATCAGGTGCCCAGCCATGCTGCACACAGCCTCGACAGCATGAACCACCCAGCTAACGCGCTGCTTACCAAAGCTGTCTGTGAATTAAATTCCTTCTTCAGGCCCCAGGAGACCCTCACGTACTGAACCCCACTGTGTTACCCTGCCTGCAGCGTGGGCTGTCTGCATGCCGGTGCGTGGGGCGGATCACGGGTACAGCTGGTGTTCCAGCAGCTGCTGGCCCCTGGCATCACACACTGGCTCTGGTGCTTCAGTTTTCTCCTGCAGAGCTTCCCCCCCCTCCCCGTGACGCTTTCTGTGCGAGCGGGTGAACGTGGCTCCTGAAGGAAAAGTACAGAATGTGCTCTGCTAGTGCGCTGACAAAAATTGATCTCTACTTTAATTAAAGCCTCTATTGTAAGTGACCTCGAGCTGCTGCTAGTGCATTTTAAAAAGGAAGCCTCGCCAGCAGCAAATCCATACCCCCCAAGTACGAGGGGTGAGCAGGCAGTGATCCATGCCGTGGGGTGACCTGCTCCCTCCACGCTGGCTGAGCAGTTGCTGTGTGTCCCCTGAGGTCATCCCACCCCATGGGCACACACCTGCCTGTGGCTCTCACTGAAACCCCCGTGTGCCCAGGAGGGATGCAGAGATGATGTCCTCAGCTGCTCGCAGGTGAAAGATACCACCCTGCCACCATCTTGTGCCACAGTCCCTGTTGCTGCTGGGTTGTCTATTCCCTCCCATCATGCAGCCATGGGATGCTCTTGCCCCTCATCTTCAGCACATGTTCCGGGGATGCAGCCATCAAGACTCCCCATGATGCTGGAGTGAGGGGCCCTAAAACAGCAGAGGGAGGGAAGTGTTTTGCTTCAGGATGAGCTCCTTGGGGATGGCCCTGAACCCTTGCATGGGGCAGAGTTGGGGTGATGGGCTGCATGGTGCAACAGCCTCCAGGATGCAGCACTGCATCAGCCTCAGCTGGGGAAAAATAAATCTTGTGTACGTGTTCAGTTAAAGACTTGAAAGATGAATAAGATTCAGTCACCTGCAATGAACTGATCTTAAAGGGTAAAAAAGCACAAAAAGGCTTTCACAGACAGCAAATAACACCTGTATGGATACGAATACCTGCCCTCTGCAGCAAGACCCATGCCAGGTGGCCAGCAAATGCCATGGCTGCTCTCGCAGGCACCATGGTAACACCATGGCACCACTGCCCCACCAGCAAGCAATGCATGAACTGACCATGCTGCACCATGTCTGCACCGGCCTCCCCGGCCATGGGATGTTGTCTGGCCTCATGAGGTCTGGATGAGGGTGAGGGGGTTTCCCTTGGGTTCACGTCAGAGGGGTGCTCTGTGGGCCGAGTTTTGGGGACCTCTCCCTGGGTCACTCCTCTCCACGGGAGATGCACTTGCTGCAGGATGATGGGATGGTGGGACTTGGGTATTCCCAACCCGCTGGTGTCAGCCACTGCCTGCAGCAGCTGACGGCTTCCTCTGCATTTTGACCCAGCTGGTGACCATTTCCCCCAGCACCAAGTGCCTGACAGCTGCAGCAGAAGCTCCTGCCTGGGCAAGTTGCTTTCATCCCCGTGCTGGCAGAGGGGCACGATGAGATGCCCTCCCTGTGCCCCCAGTGCAGACCTCCTTCCCGGCCCTGGTTCTGCCCCAGCTCGTGAAGCAATGGCAGCTGCCGGGGCCCAGGGATGGCCTTGTGCCTTGCTGCCTCCTGTTTTGTGTCCTGCCCCTTAAGGAGGTCTCTCTGTGGGCAGGGGGGCAGCAGGGCCAGCCTCACCACCGCACGTTGCTCATCACCCTTTGTCAGGGCTCTGATGCACCCAATGATGAATTCCCAGGCCTTTGAGAAGGGATTATGTCTTCCAGAGACTAGAACAAAATATAATAAACTTAAAATAGCTTCTTCCTTACGGAATATGCCAACAAGCCCTACTGAAAACCCAGCAGAGTGTGAATTTGCATAAATTTGCATACATCTTCATAATTACAGCCTCACCCATCAGATCTGCTCTCTTAATGAAGCGCTGCCTGACATTGTAGGCAGAGGAGGGTATGTGACACACACCAGGCCGCAAATATCACCGCTAACGAGGCCCCTCGGCGCCACCGCTGCCCCGACCCCTTGCACACCCGTGCCAGAGTGACTGTCCCCAGCCACCGTGTTCCTGCCTGCATCCCTCCCAGGGAACCCCTAGCACTGGCACCAAACCTCTCTCCCCTTCTCCTGTGAGAAGATGTGCTCTCTCACTGCGGGGAACTGTGATAAATCCCCAGATAGGTCCAAGAGGCTCTACAACCATCAGCCCAGGCACCGGGGAAAGGGAAAGGCTCAGGCAGTTCAGCAGAGGTGATGGGGAGGGAAAATGTTTCTTCAGGACAGAGCTCTGTGTCTGGGTGGTGGCCCAGGGGATGAGAGCAAGGTCCCCACGAGGAGGAGTGGGGGACCCTGCGTGGAGGTCCTCTGGCACCAAGCACACTGATGGAAAGCAAAATAATCTCCTTTTAAACCCAACCGATGGGTCCAAGCCCTTAAAGGCTCCAAGCTACACTTTGAAATGCGCTCGAGCATGAATTTCCATCTTGCATCCAGGGATGCATCCTTCAACCCGCTGTGTGCCCTGGGCAAATCCAGCACCGTGCCAGCTAAAGCACAGGGTGCTGAGTTAGACCCCAACTTCCCCAGGTATCACCTGAGACCCAAATCTCAATGTTGATATGTCTAAAAAACACTGATACCTACAAAGTACAGTTTAAAACCCAGAAGAAACACCAGGGAGGATGTACCTGTGTGGCTGAGCCCTAACAGCGAAGGTTTGCTGTGGTTTCCTTCACTGCACAGACACTTTTATTCAGGTGGGATCTACTTGCGGTTTAGATCCCATCAGGAGCGATGTGAGGGGCTGTGAGGGTTGGTGATGTGCCGGTGTCCCCAGGGAGGTGGTGGCTGCCCCCAGCACGAGGCCATGCCATCAGGTCTCCATTTGGCTTGCATCGTACAAAGGGTTGAGGAAGAAGACATGGTCTTTGGGAGCTGTCTCCTGTGGTTTCTTCTCTCCAGGGTCAGCGCTTGGTGGCTCCTGCAGCAGCAACAGAGGGAAAAGCAACTGATGGGGAAGGGAAGCCAAACCTTTGGCAGAACCCACCCAGTGCCAAGTCCCCACGGCAGCCAAGGAACTGGTGACCCATGGGAGGATGGACCATCCCACAAGTCCCTCGTGGTCTGCCACCTTCTGCCCATGGCCCCGAGCATCCCTGTGTCCCCAGGGCAGTGGCAACTCACCACATCAAACATGGGGTTGTCGAAGCCTCTGTCACTGGCTGCTGCAGGGGACACCGGGTCCTTCGCTCTGTCCCAGGGCTGGGGGAGGCGCAAGGTGGGCAACCTGGGGAAAGACCTGGGCATCACCCACCTGCATCCCTCCCGTCCCAGCAGCTCCCCTGGCTGAAACCCTGCGTCTTCGTGAGGTGAGTGGGAAAACGGGGCAAAGTTTCAGCCTGTCTTTGGAATGGGATGTTTGTACACTTTCCCAGGGAAAAGCTGCAGTACCCAGAGTCTGTCAGAGGCAGACAGCCCTGGCACAGGCTTTGCTTCAGCACCATCACTCTCCCCCTGTGGCCTAAAATGAATTGCCACAGAGCTGACACCTGTTCCCACAGCAATCTCAACAAACTCTAATTACTTTTATCATTACTTTTATTATGTTATCATTTTATCATCTTAATCACCATCACTGCTTTTATTATTTTCTTCATTACTCTTGTCCTAAGGGTCCCAGTCACCGAGCATCATCCCCTGCACCAGCCACCTGGTGCAGGTGGGCTCAGCAGTGGGTCCTGTGAGCCCAGCACCACTCAAACACTGACCCCAGGCTCTATACATGCACTTGGAGGAGCTGTGCTACCTGCAGGGAGGCTATGCCAGGCCGTTTTTGGTGGAAACAAGCTAAATTCACTGGTTGCCTGGTGATCAGGACAACTCTGCTGCATGGACGCAGACTCCCTTTGCGGGGTCCCAGAGCCTCCTGTCTAATTTTCAGCATCCCTGCTGGTGTCAGATGCCTCCACGAGGCTTGGCAGACATGCCCAAAAGGGCCCTGCCCTGGAGCCACCTGGGGACACGCAGCAGGAGCAGGTTGGCTGGGGACGTGGCCTGGCCTCGCGTTCAGCTCTGTCTCCTGTAACTACATGAATTTCCCACCCGCCGCTGACAGAGCTGGTTTCAAAGGCCTGTCCAGCGTCCAAAGAAGTGTCAGTGGAAGATAAATCATCAAGTAGCAATTACGGGGCTGGGAGTTTTATTTAGAAATTAAATGAAGGCGTGGGTTTATTGCTAGGAAATGTCATGTCAGCACGTGTCGAGTGGCAGGGCAAGCATCCCTGGCCACGGCCACTGCTGCATGGCGAGAAAACCCCAGTGGAGGGACCGAGAGGGAAGAAACAACCTGACTTGTGAATCTGTGACATGGCCAGCCTGAGCACTGGGGAGCTCAGCATCCCCTGGAAGATGATACCAGTGCACTTTGCATGTGCAAATATAAGCAATTCCCACCCCTGGTTATAAAACAAGTAGGGTCCATCCCACTTGCCTGCAGTCAGGTAGGTGAGACGAGCTATAGCGGCTCAGCAGATGGCCTCACACACAAAGATGTCCACCAATAAACCCTGAAAAAGCCTCCACATGAAGGTGGGTGGATGAGCGATGAGCAGAGGTGGGTGGCTGCGCACCTGCTGTGTGCACTGCAGGGATGCCCTATTCACTGCCGGAGCCCATCTCCAAGCTGTGAGGGCAAAAGGTGGTGGAGAAGGAGCATTTCTGACCTGCTCCCAGCTGTGATGCTCTCAGATGCCATGGGTCCCGCCATCCCTCCCCTGGGACCTGCACACCGCTCTTCACACAGAATGAGCAACTAATGCACCAGAAGCTGCATTTGCTGTCACTGCCTTTCATGGCTACAAAGCTGTGGGATGAGTGTTTTGAATTATTTTGATGCATTTCTACTTAGCAGCTGGCAGTTTCAGTCCTCCGCCCCCTGGCAGGGCTGCAAACTTATGGTTACAAGGTACAGCAGATGTTGCTGGGCAGCACAACCATGCTGTGCAGAGCTCCACTGAGCTGCAGCAGCCCTGCTCCCACCAGAGCACATTGCACCATGCCAAGAAACAACTCCTCCTGGACATGAAGGAGGCTGAGGTACCAGTCCAAGAGTGTAAAAGTGCCTTTCAGCCACCTCACCTCCAATAAACCATGAGGAGCAAGGAGAGAAACAGTTTTAAACTAAATGAGGGCAGATTGAGATTAGATATAAGGAAGAAATTATTTAGTATGAGGGTGGTGAGACACTGGCAGAGGTTACCCAGAGAAGTTGTGGCTGCCTCATCACTGGAAGTGTTTGAGGTCAGACTGGATGGAGCTTTGAGCAACCTCATCTAGTGGAAGATGTCCCTGCTCATGACAAGGGGGAGGTGGACTAGATGATATTCAAAAGTCCCTTCCAACCCAAACCATTCTGTGATTCTATGAACCAGTAATGATGCTGGGTATAGCAGACTGTCTGACCATGCCCACCACTGTGGGAGCTCTGGGCAGCATTGCCTGCCCCTGTGCCACCAGGCTAGCTGGTGTGACAGCTGCCCCCAAACAGGAAAAGCTTGGCAGTATGCTGCCAGAAGAAGCCCCATCCCTACCTTAGCTTTCCCTTTCTGTGGAGAAAGAGAATCCCTCCAAGGAACAGGAGACCGAAGAGTAGCCCCAAGACTGTCCCTGCTGTGATCCTGCTCGATGCGTGGCTCCCCACTTGGCTGCTGAAAGTACTGCCAGTGGCCACCTCCATTTTGCCACTTGAAATGCCAAGGGCTTCACCTGGGAAAAGGCAAGAAGAAACAGGGGTGAGAAACAGGACAACACATCCCCACATCAACTTACACGTAGAGCAGAGGGAGCCTGCAGTTGGGTCTGGTACTGCTTGTCTGGTTGATCGCCTTTCCCCAGGGATGGGGAGTGGGATACACAGCTGGGTGAACTCAACTGGGACAAGCCCATGTGCATCAGCTACCCACACACAAACCACCAGGTGCCCTGGCTGTGACCTACATGCTCATCAGCATCTGCCAGCTTAGGTGACTGCCTCCACACTCAGCGTTCTGGCTGGAAAGCAGCTCCGTAGAGAGGGACCTGGGGGTCCTGGTGGGCACCAGGCTGACCATTGAAGGTTCATGAAAGGACAACGGTATCCTGGGCTGCATGAGGAGTAGGGTTGCTAGCAGGCCAAGGGAGGTGACCCTTCCCCTCTGCTCTGCCCTGGCCAGACACAGCTGCAGTGCTGAGCCAGGCTCTACTCAGCGGTGCTCAGTGACAGAGCAAGAGGCAATGGGCACAAATTGAAATACGGTAAATTACACCTAAATATAAGAAAAAAATGTTTTACTGCAGAAGTGGTTAATCACGAGGACAGGTTGCCTGGATACATTGTGGAGTCTCCGTCCTTGGAGACACTCAAAACCCAAGTGGACACATAGGCTGCTGGCGGGGGGACAAGGAGCTCTGGACCGCAGTGGGTTTAGGTGCACCCATGGGGGACCCAATGAAGAGGAGAGTGGCATTACCATGCTGAGCTATGTCCTCCATGATATCTGCTGCCAGCTGCTCCGCAGTGGTGCCAGTCTGTGCTCCTGCTCCATCATCGATCAGCACAACCTGGATGAGAGGAGTGGAGCTTCGGGGTATGACTCCCAGGAAGGTCTGTGCTTTGTGCACCTTGGACATGGCCATCTGCACGCTGGCATACTTGGGCTTTTCAAAATACAAGGAGACACGTAAAGCCCATGAGAGTGTTAGGCAGAAATTAGTCACCTCTACAGACAGCCACGATGGATGAACCAGCAAGGGCCACCAATAAATCTTCATGTGAGGCCCATCACAGAGCTGCCACCCCTGTTACTGCAGTGCCATTGCGTTTCCCAAACGAGAGGTTCCTATCTCCCCTCCCTTCCGAGCTGTGACCAGCACCCAGCACCCAGCACCCCTCCATGGAGGCGAGCACGCCGAGAAAGCAATTTCATGTAGCACACCCATTAAACGCTGTATGAAGATGTGTGTGGCTGTGAGGAGGGCAGGCAGCAGGCTTTCAGCTCGGGATCGATAGAGCAATACTCTGATATCGACCATCCCAGTGTAACCTGGAGCGCGCCTCCTCCCCCGGCAGCCCCCAGCCAGCAGGAAGGATGCCATGCTCTGTCTGGCCAGCAGCAGTGTGGAGTGATGCCTGGTAGAACAGACATCTGAGTGCTGACCAGTGCTGATTACCCACCCAGTGCTTGCCTACTGGGGAGTGAAAAAGCAGTCCAGCACTGGGAGCCGTGTCCCAGAGGCCAGGGAATTCCCTGCTGCAGGTCTGCATGATCCCAGGCGCATGGGCTGACCTCCAGTGCTATCTAGACCTGACCTCCTGGGTTTTTAGACCAGGGTTTCCAGCAAGCCCCCCTGCATCCTTCCCTGCTGGCATGCCAGCAGCTGTTCCTGCCACACGCTGAGAGGGGCAGCGTGGCTGTGGGGGGGAGCAGGGGAGCTGTGCCAGCCCCCATGGCAAGTTGGTACATCCAAGAGGCCAGATGTTGGGGGTGAGCCCTGCGGGGTGGTGGGGAGTGTGGCTGGACACCTTGCATCATTGGGAGCCCCCCAGACAGCCTGACCAGTGTCAAGTCACCAGTAGAGGTGGCACCATGACTTGTGGTTTTCATTAGCCCATCCCGATCCGGTGGGCTGACGTACCTGGCTCAGCAAGGCTTGGACCAGTCTGTCCCTGTACTTCTGCAGGTCAAAATCAGGAGTGAAATCCAGGTTAATGGTGGCTCCTGCAGCCCGAAAACAGACAGACATGATATTGTCACCAAGTCTGAGCAGAGAGCTGCTGTGGCAGCACAGCTCTGACTGCCACAAAAGGCACTGGGGACCCTCCCTGCAAACTGGTCTGGCTGCGCTCAGGAGAGGTGGCTCCACAGCCCTGCCTGAGCAGCACTGACCCAAGAAACCTCTCCCTCCCTCACTGGTCTTTCTGTCAACTGGGTTCAATGAGAGGCTTTTGGTTTCTGGAGAGAAGGTTTCCCTGGAAAGGTTTCTCCCATGTGTCCTTCCAGGAGGCTCTGCATGTACCTGGTTTCAGAGCTGCAAGGCTGCGATTCAGCAATGCTACCATGGCTTTGGAGGGAAAGTGGAGAGGAGGGGACACCTGCAGTCCCCGCACTGCTGAACTGCAGCCACGGAGTCAAATATTTTCCTTGGAAAAAAATGCAAGTAAGCATTTGTTGAAATATTAAATTCTCCTAAAGGCTTTAAGGGGCTCTGCTTTTAGGAGCACGTTGAAGAAACATATGGTGCTGTTTTAATGAATTTGGTGTGATATACCAAATATCTAGGCACAATTGTGCATGAAACATTCCCCTTAGCAACCTTCCGGGTAGATTAAAGAAGTGCCCATTGCAGAGGGAATGTGTCAATCTGCATGTTCTTCTTTTAAATGAAATTAAACAAACTTGCTGTTGGAAAGCTGACATTATGGTGAAAAAGGAGCATTTCCTCTGACTGTTTTCTGCTGCATAAACTCAGCAGAGCCCTATTAGCTTGACGAGCTGTGACACCCTGACAGGATAAACCAGAGGCAGGGACAAAGGGCTGCAACTCAGAACAGGCTCCCGAAAGCCAGGCTGATGCTTCAGAGAGGTGCCCTGGGAGAGTGGTGCATGGATGAGGATGGGACCCCCGGGAGCAGAGATACAGCAAAACTTCAGCCCATGACCAGCAGCACCCCCCCACATCCAGCTTTTCCCTACAGAGCCAGGGAAGGGGGCTGGGGCAGCAGGGAGAAAGAATGGGGCCATGTCTTCCACTCACCACAGACCCCGCAGCAGTGGCCAAGGGGCTGCAGAGGGTTCTGGCACGCAGGCACTGGGCACTGCCCCCCTGACGCCCCAAGCAGGGCTGCACAGATGCGGTGGCCATCCTAAAGGAGAGCAGGGCAGCATCAGTCCCTCGCCCCACAAACGGCAGTGGTACCCCCCTGAATCCCAACGGGAGGACTCACCGGGGCGTTCCCGCAGGCGCAGCCGGACTTGTCGGGACAGGCAGTGCCCGTCACCGCGAGAGTGCCATTGCCATGGAACTGCAGCGGGGCAGAGGGACCCCGCAGGTACCCGGCCCAGGCCTCGGGGCTGCTGAGCTCCTGCGTGGGGAAGAGCAGCGAAGCGAGTGAGCATCCCTGGCCAGGGCCCGTGCTGTGCCCAGGCACCCGGCTCTGCCACCAGGATGCCCGGTGCCACGTCTGCCGGCCAGCCTGGGGCAGCCACACTGCAGGCAGCGAGTGCAGCAGGAAAACCCTGCCAATATCCCTGCTCGGGCTTCTCCACAGCGCTGATAGAAAAGCCCTTTCTAATCCAAAACCAAAAAAAAGGACCATAAATAAATCATGAGATGCTTGGGCTTTTATTTCTCCTTACTTTCCCTCTTTCTGGCCCACAGAATTCAAGTTAATTATTGGGAGGAAGAGGCTGGATCTGAGGTGTTTTCATTCAATCTGGGAAGCACTTCAGTGGGTTCAGTGTTAGCAAGGGCTGAGCTGGGCTGATCAGCCTCATCCGGCCAAGCCACCGGTAATCCCCTCACCCACAGGAGGCTTCTCCATGCCCTGGCACAACAGGAGGATTCCTCAGGTCCTTGGGTGGGAATACCCCACACAGAGCAAGGAGTGGGCCCGTTACAAAGGAACAGAGTAGCATATAAGGTCAGTTTTTAGGAAATATGTTATAATCACAAAAATAAAAAGCAACTTCTCCTTCCATCTCATCGCTCAGCAGCAGCCTCCTCCCCAGGGCACAGCCAGCTGCTGTGGGGAATGATGTGCTGTGCATAGTCTCCAGGTATCAGCAGGACCCCCATCACTCCGAGGACCCAAGACCATCCACCTCTGCAACCCTGGTGAGCCCCTTGGGGTGCTGCCTTGTCCAGACTCACCTGCACCCACCTGGACACTGAGTTTATTACTCAAAAAACAGTTACCTAATGCCTGGCCCCAAAATGGCAGATCTCAGGCAGCGCGGCAGTAGAAATAATAAATCAGGTATGAAATTCCTGCCGCGTCTCCTGCTTCTGGAGGGAGCCGATGTTTACTGCCGCAGCACCTGTGATCTTTCACTCCTCTGACCGGAGAGGGACAGGGCTCGTCGTGCGCCTGATTCCCGGGCTGAGCAGGCTGCCAGCACTTCTATAATTATCCCTCCAATCAATTAAAGAGCAGTACCAAAGAAAAGCTGGGAAACGATCGCTGGGCCACGGGCCATGTTAAAGTCGGGGGCGGGAGGGAGGTGTCCCCAGAGGGTCCCTGAGCAGTGCGGTTATGGACACGTGTCTGGGAAGGGGGCAGCCCCTGTGTGCCAGAGAAGATGCCATTTGCTGGTGGTGTGACCTGTGCACACTGGCTATTTTTAAAAAATGTGAATAGTGAGATGGCTTGTGCTCCCACACTGCAGGGAGGGAGGCGGTAACAAACTGGTTGAGGACATCATCGAGACCATCTATAACAGCAGCAGTCCATGAACCTGCAGCACTGTGGGAGTGCCCCGTCTCCTCCCACAGCCCTGCTCCTTCATCCCCAGCTGGTCCTTCCTCTCCTGACCTACTTGGAGGCTGTGGCAAGGAGGTGTCGAGCTGGTTTCTCAGCATCCCCACCTTACCTGGCCCATGAGAGAGATGCTGCGGAGATGAATCACTCGCTGCGATGAGTCGATGTTTACCCGGAAGGACGTTTCAGGCTGGAAGATAACATCATCATAGTGGCATGGGACGCGTTCCTCATCCACAGAAAAGATGTGTCCACTTGGCTCGAGATCCCGGCCGGGGTACACAGCCTGCCACAGCGTGGGGTCAAACCATGCATGGTGCTCGGTGTTGGCAAACCTCACTGTTGCACCTGGAAAAGCAACAGGAAAGGTTGGGCATGACCTGGACCCAAATTCACAGCCCCAGAGGATGGATCTGGGTTGGTAAAACCAGGCACAGTTTGGCCCACAGCAGAGGAGCTCACCCTGTGGGCAGGGAGCGAAGAGCTGGCCTTAGCACCACCCTCCCAGGCATTCACCGCAGGCACTTCCCAGAGCTCAGCAAAACTTTCCAGTGCTTGGGGCTGGGGTCTCAGCAGCTCAGCCTGGCCCTTGCTTCTGGATGCAGGCCTCCAGCTCCAGGTCCCACAAGATGTTTTTCCTCCCCCTCATTTAAAGCTCACCCTTATGGTTAGGGTGGAAAACAGCTGCCCAAATGCTGAATAACAGCATAAACTGGATAAAAAATGCATATGATAATTCATATCCCAGTTTCCAGGCAGCCTGGCAAGCCTGCAGAAACATGACTGGCCCTGTGACCCCAAAACCAGTACCCCATTTAACCATTAATTATTTAACCATTAACCATCTCCCTGCAGTCACAGTTAGTGCCATTACACAGTGCCCTGCTTCCTTCTCACCCTTCCCCAACAGCTGAATCTTTACCAACTCAGCATGCAGGCATCTATCAACAGAATTATTTGCATTCATTTTAAAAACATGCTTTTAAAAAATTAATTGGTGAAAGTACCCCAGAAATGCCTGTCGATTTCAGGGGAGCAGCATGTGGTCAGCAGGAAAAGCCCAATGCGAAGAGCAGCTGCCAGAGCACCCCTGATGGGGGCAAACAGCCCCAAAGCAGAAAAATTATAGGAATGAAAAAAACTGGAGTGGCTCCAGAAAGAACAATGCTACAGTCCTTCCTCTGGGCAGACCCGTTTGGGCTTTTTCTCTCTTTTTTCTCTTTTTCTACCAGTCAGACTGCAGGCACTGGCTCTCTGCTTGGACTCCTCCTTTCCTGTAGCCAATCTAAAAGGTTCCTTGCCACTGAAAGCATCAGGTAGCTCTTAAACACCCCAAATACATCTCTCCGGCAAACAGCTTTCAGACAAATAACAGGCACTGATGAAACAAACATGCTGTCTCAGTCACAGCAGACCTGGGCTGGAGGCTAGGAGGGGAGGGAAGGATGCACTCACACTGAAATGCCCATGCCCACCGGGCCAAAGGCCAGCTCACTGACACGGCTGTGGTTCAGCTCACTGATGTGTAATTCCTAACCAGCCTTCTTTAGAAATACCATGGCAAAGAAAATGAGGGCTTTGATGTGGCTACATGCTTAATAGGCAGGGTAAAATACAAACGCAATTTACCTCTCTGTTACAACTTCAAAGGCTTCCCTACTATAATTACTTTTTTAGAAGACAGGTGATCTAGCAGGACAAAAAGATCTGATGTGAGGGAGGTCATCAAAGAAAAGGGAGGTACTGCAAGAGGAGTGATTCACTTTGCTCTGGGGTGGGACAGCAAAGACCTTTGTAGAAGCGTTTGGGCTAAATTTGCATGAATAATCATGGGCTGATGGGATGACTGGTCTGGGCACAAAATACCTGAGTCACAGCCTGGATCCCAGCTGCCATCGAAAGCTGCAAATCCTGCACCCGGTGCCAGCACGAATTCTCCGTTCAGGGGCAGGTACTAGACGAAGGGATTCAGAGTATTACTGTGCAGTCCCACTGCCAGCCACCCCGGTTTGTAATCACGTAACAGTGCTAATAACAGTGCTAATTATTAGGCTGCCTATTACACTTGTTGTCTCCAAGGCACTTTACAGTCATTAGTAGTCACCCTTGTCATGCTCGGCGCTAATGGGAAAGTATCAGCTCCTGTTTTTACAGCTGGGGCCGCTGCGATGGGGAGAGGCAGATCGACATCTTCCAGCAACACAGAAAGGTATGAAGCATTCAGGGAAGCAAGAACAAGGTAAAACCAAAATAAGCTCTTTTGACAGCACCTTCCTCCTCTTGCACACACACCCCCAGCAGCTGTGGAAAGGCTTTATACATCTGCATGCCAGGAAAACCCCAACCTTACTCTTCAAGTGCCCAGAGGTCCCCTCACTTAATGGATTCCCACCTCTGGGGGCTGCGTTTGCCCCACAAAAAATAACTCGGGGCCCAAGCAATGCATGGTGAGATGCCGGTGCTGAGGATTCACGCTGAGCACGAGCTAAGGAAAGAACACAGCAGCACTGGGTGCAGCTTGCCATAGCTAGACTCTCTTCTTGTTGGGTAGGATGTCATGAGCAGGTAGTCAGGGTCACCACACTTGACTGGCTTCAGCCTGGCCTAACTTCTGCTCAGGGACACAAGGACAAAATTCTGTCATGGGAGACCTTTCAGCAAGGATCTGTGGCCACCCAGGTCACCAGCTGGCACTGCCGACTCTGGGACAGACCTTGGCAAACCACTGAGTCAGGTGACTTGTTCACAGCACACGGGGTATTCTGCCCAGGCCATCTCATTTTACATTTAGAAACTGCCAGAGAGAAAGATGGTTTTCCCTCAGTATTTTCATGTGTCAAGGAGTGAGTGATGTTCAAGGCTTCCTTCTCCTCTAACTCAGCCTATCCGGGGTTTTAGCATTACTTCCCAGACAGCAGCTGGAAGCCCTCCAGGACTGTGTTATGCCAATGCACTGGGTCCTGTGCTCAGGCAGAAGCACGTTAGATGGGATTTTAAGGTTCCTTCTACTTAATTGGTCTTTAAATATGCATGTATGTTAGAGAAAGCAAGACTTACGAATGTCTGCTGCTGGTGGCTGCGACAGCTCTCTGTCCTTGGGGCAGTCTTGCCTGAGGATGATCTGTTCTATACAGGGACCACCTTAGCATGGGGTGGAGGGGTGTGAACATCGCAAAAAGCTCCTCATCCCCAAGCTGTAGGCAGCTGTTTAGAAGTTTAGTGCTTTGGTGGTGAGGTGCTTTGAAGGTCATAGCCCAGGTCCCCCTCTTGGTTCAGGAACTGTGAGAAGCCAGGGTGGAGAGCAGAGGGTGGCTGACACCAAGAAGAACCCTGCAGTACTCCTGTGCACCATCTGCTTGAGACCCAGCACTGTTGTGTGTTGGGCTGGACTAGAGGGAATGACAAGGTGAACAGCTGAGGTCCGGGCAATGTCTGCCCCAAGGATATGGAGTCTCCACCCTGGACAGGAAGAAGCCTTTGCCTATGGACACTGTTCCATGAGATCATAACATGTGTCACGCACAACTGGAAACCACACCATCATGTTCCCTGAATTTCTATTGCTCTTGAGTAAAGCAAATTTTTCCAATACTGAGCACTGAAAGAGGCTGAAGGGTCTGCCAAGATACAAATGACAATGTGCCCTTTAGCTGCAGATATAAAAGCCATGTCTAGTGACATTCTGAGGCTCAGGACTTAGCCTGCTTTGAGCTGGGCAAGGTCTATGCTAACAGCTTCTTTCACAAGATGCTTCACTTAGATGTGCTCTGGCTTGTTTTCCTGTGAGCCCATGCAGGAACAGGCAGTGGGATGCTTTGGAGCAGTCAGCTAATGCCTATACCCAGGGCAGGTACCAGCAGCACTGACAGCCAAGTCCCTTCCCCCAAACCTGCTGGCCCACTTCAGGCTGGAGCCCCACACTGCTGCCTCTTGCCCAGTTTGCAGGTTGTCACCCTACAGCCTGCTGTGCATGATGGGGCCAAGCAGGGATGGTGGCCAGTTGGCTGCTGGGCTCCAGCTGAGCTGCTCAGGGTGGGGTTTTGGATGTGATGCCGTGGATCGTTTCACCAACACCAGGTACCAGTTCCTCATAGCAGTCCCTTGTGGGAACTCAGGCTTGTAGCTGCAGGGACATCTGGGTGGAGGAAGAAAAGTCAGACAACAGCTGCTGGTGACAGGGATTGGTGGCCCAGCTGGGCCATGACTGTCTGGCCTCTGCTTGCTTTCCCAGGCTGCAGAAGTTGGCATTTGGGAATGTTGTGGTTGGATCAAGACCAGAGGTTTGGGAAGTCCCTGCTCTCACCCCAGCCTGACTGACAGCTTTCCCCTGTAGTTACCAAACACTTTGACTATGGCTGTGGGTCAGAGATTCCCAAACGCCCTGAGGTGGCCATGCAGGACACAATGAGTTTTCCTGTCCCGGGGGTTGTTTGTTCAGATCTTCAAATTAACTAAGAAGGAGGAAAAAGCCACAGAGACAACAATTAGACAAATATGTGCCTACATTTGTAAGCTGCATCACTTACGCTGCTCCAGGGAGCAATGCAAGAGCATTGTGTGCACACATTATGCACAAAGCAAAGTAAGAAAACCTGATAGGGACTCACACAGCGTGGCTGAGTTCTGTGTGGCAAGAGATGGGCTTGCTTGGTTAGAGACAGACACACGTGCACACCCAGAGGCGCAAATGCTGGTCCAGTTACCAACCCAGGTCTCATCCTCCTGTGCCTGGGAGTGCCCAGGGGAGCAGGGTCTGGATGGGGTGCAGAGCAGACACAGAGTCAGCCATGCACAGCACCAATCCTGCCCACGGGGAGAGGTGGGGGAAAATGCCTCATGCTAAACCTGCCCCATGCCTGCAGCCCCTGGAGACAGTGACTTGTGGGCCCTCTGGAGAAGATGCAGATTCTCCAGCTACCACTGGAGATCTCCCTTCATCACTGAGGCCAAACCCCAGGCAGGCTGGAATTTCCGAGTCCAGAGGAAGCTGCCTATGTGAATGTGAGTGTGGCAAGGAAATGAGAGTCCTGCAGCACACACAGTGACCTCTTCATACTCTGGGACTGAAGACGTGTCACACATCCACCACCAGTCCTCCCCAAGATGCACAACACTGGGCAGCATTCCATTGCCCAGTGTATCTTAATTTGTAAACAATTTGCCCTTTCTTTTTTCCTAACATAAGTTAAGCATCTCAGCTTGCTGCAGAGGACAAATGGAGACTCTGGTTGGGCAGTGGCTTTCTGCATTTGGGCGTTTAGTATAGAAATTGCATATAGGCTGGGCAACTCTCCAAGTACATTTTGAACTGAGCAATGACATGTACCAAAGGACTGGAGCCAAAAAACTGGCAGCTTCATCTGCTTTCCCTTGCTCCTGCCAACCTGTACTCCAGGGCCATTAATACAGCAAGCTTAGAGTCCCATTAGTCATTTCCCATCCTTGATACCGGTAAATGATTTATCTCCTCGGTCATCATTATCAAGTGTAGTGACAACTGAAATACAGTCATCATTTTTCTCATAAAAGCAGCAAAAAAAAAAGAGGAAAGACCCCATATGGCTCTTGGTCCAGTCCCCATGTTTGCAACCCCCACACTGCACCACTGAGAAGAAATCCCACTGCCCCAGTGCATAAGTGAAAATGAAACAAACTTCTGAAACAGAGAAGAAAAAAATAGCAAAGGCCTGAGAGGCAGCTTTGGAAGTGGGTGGCTTTGAACCAGCCTCTGGCACATCTCAGCTCTGCTCAGTTCATGACCATCAGGCTGAGGTGACTGACAGCAGCAGTGTGGCTGGCAAGTCACCATCAGCAGCACAGGAAAAAAACGTAGTGCTTCTGCTTTGAACCCGGGCTAGCCACGCTCGGGATTGCAGCCAGCTCTTCCCCCAGCCTTGTTCCAATTCTCAGCACCAACACATTTGAATTCATTGCTCGGGTGAGACAATGCCACCATCCCCACTGTGCAATGCTGAGACTGCCCAGGTGCACTGGGCGCCGCGCCGCAGCACTGCACCCATGGGTGTACCAGTGAGCAGGGCGGTAGCCACCAGAGCTGCACATGACCCCTGGGTACATCCCCTTGCCCAAGGGACAGCTTCAGGGCTGGTGCTGGTGGCACCTGATCGAAAAACATGGCTGGGGTAGGATGTGAGGGGGTTATTTCTCCAACACAGAGTGCTACAACCCACAACAGACAATGCACAAGGAAAACGATCTCTGTATCATCTCATCCAGCCCTGCTCTGTGGGCGCAGCAGCAGCACGCAGATGGCCACAGGCAGGCAGCCCCTGCCCATTGCTGCCCATGGGTGGGAATAGTGGGAGTCTTTCCAATGCCCACTGGGGCCGGGGGTGTCTGAACACAGCTGGGCATGCAGCTTCTTGGGTGAGATCCAGCTGCTGGCTGAAGGCCCCAGAAAGGCACGGGGCCAGATCCATGTGCAGGTGAATCCCTTTGATGGGTCCAGAGCATTTCACTGCAGGGTTCCTTAGGTTCATTAGAAGGGGCCTGTTCACTTGCTTTCCTGCTCAAGTGAAGCTCCCACCTCCATTCTCAGGCTGGCATCCTTCCCCCCAGCCACACACACCACCCCAGGTCCCCAGCTCGCCACCAGATCCAGCCTGCTCCTGACACAGCCCGTGATCCTGCACCGGCTATTCCAGATCCCTTTCGAGAGAGGCCAGCAAGGCAGGATGACCTGCAGCCACCCCGAGACCTCTGGGTGAGCCATGGAGGGTGATCTGCGGCTGGACTAGGACCTTTCTGTGCAAAGAGCTCCCTGTCCAGACACATGCCTCCATGAGTAATGGGGCTTTAGCATCCCAAGGAAACCAGGCAAGAAACACAGCTTTTATCCCCATGAAACCCAAGCTCAGGCAAGCTGGTGCAGTGTGGAGGAGGACACAGGAGCTAGTGCTCCTCTCCATGGGACCTGTCAGTGCCAGGCAGAAGATGCCCACCAGCCCTTCTCTGGTCCCAGCAATAACTTATCCTTCTGCTTTTGTCCCCCCCTAGAGCAGGCAGGGGCACAGGCAAAGGAGCAGTGCACTGGTGGGATGACATCATTTCAGCATCATCCCTGCAAGTTAACAAGGTGCTTGGCTGCTCTCAGGACCCTGCCTGAGGCTCCTGTGAGGCAGGGTCCTTTGGCAGCAGTGTGGCCACGTTCTCATCCACATTGGAGCCAGTTCCCCTGCCCTGTCTGCTCATCATGTTTTACCTTGCATTTTGGGGCACGGGCTCCCCACACTACCTGCCCAAACTGGCCTTGCCACCGTGTCCCCTGGCACAGGGGTGGCCCAGCACATCGGGTTCCCAAAACATCAACATGCTCCTGCCTGTCCCCACAAAGGAGCTGCAGCTCCTGGCCATCCTGAGCGGGTGCTGTCTGGCAGCCCCCTGCCAAACCACCTTGCAGACCTCAGTAGAAGCCACGAGGGGATAATAAAAGGCCATTAATTTCACTGCAGCCCCACAGCCCACACCTCCAGATGCAGAGCCAAACAGTTCCAAGCAGGGTGCTTAAATTGGATGTCCCAGGGAGACACGGGGACATTGGGAGTCCCTCAGGGAGCGCATTAAGGTAAACCAGCCCAAGACACTTGCGTTAGGGATGCAGATGGAGGCTTAAAGCCATTTGCCAAACCTACTTCAGGTTAGCTCAGCTCCTTTTCCTGAACTTCCCTCCACAGACAAGGTCAGAGAGAGCTGGCAAGCAGCTCGAGGTGCGGTCAGGGGAGCAGTCCCCAGCAGCAGGGGACAGCAGCTGGTCCACGGAGCAGCCACCCAGCCAGCCCTGTCCCAGCATCCGCTCCAGCCTGGGATGCTGGCAAGCTGCTCTGCTCATCACAGGCTTTAATAACTCCTCCTGCTGGAAACCAGCCTGCGAGGAGCAAATAAACTTGAGGAGGTGACTGTAAAAGGCTGTTTTACCTAACCCCTTTCCTAGGGCAAGCAAAAAGCCTGCAGTGTTTGGGCTTGTAATTATGTGCTGGCACACACACACACACGCACTCCTGTGAAAATTTTTACCTTCAACTCAGGAAAAGGAAAAATAATCCCTTTTCTGGGTGTCTCGTTACTCTGCTGTTTGGGAAGTAGTGGGGAGGGAGTGTCAGTGCCTGGGACGAGCACAAACTGTGGCAATTCATTAGAGCCAGCGCCCCTGGAGAGCAATTGGCATTTTGAGATCAGTCTCTGCCAGGAACCGAGCAGGAGCATCCTGCAGCAAAGCTGAGTACATTCTGCTCTTGGAATTAGATAGCTAAAAATACAAGGCTGGGTGAGGCATCCCTGGTTAGACCCCAGTGCCCCACACGCTCCCGACCCTTGTCCAGGCTTTCCAGCCCCTCACTGGGTGGGCAGGGAGGAGGTATGTGCAGCTGCCACCACCACAGCAGGGCTCAGTGATGGGACAGAGCTGGGAAGGTGATATTGGTGCTGCTGAATAACCCCATCCAATGCCCTGGCCCTGGCACCACGGGGGTTGAGTGAGGCTGCACTGCCCACGTGGCTAAACCCAACTCCTGCCACTCCAAAAATAGCAAGCGGCATCATCCATCCCTGGCACATGTTGCAGTGCTGGCTGGCTGGGGCACAAACTGCACCAGGGTGGGTGTTAACAGGGCAAACACTGGGCGCACAGACACAGCTATGCCCTGGCCTGGCTCCTTTTGGAAACGCAGCCACAGCCAGAGGGTTCCAAACCCCTTGGAGTAGCCCTTCTTCCCCAGCAGGGAAATAAGAGAAGCCAAAGCCCACCTTGACCTGAAGCACCCACGTCAGGCATCACCACCCTGAGCACCTCCATCTTTTTTGTGGATTTACTTCCAGGTACCTCTGAAAGCTGGCTAAATACGGATCTGCATCTTTAGGCAGCTAAACACCATAGAAAATCCAGCTTAATCACAATGGTTGTGCTTCACAGTCACTTATGCTTAAACTGGGTTTGGATTTAGCATGTGGCTGGATTACAGACCTACTTGAAACTTCAGACCAAATAACCACTGAGCTGGGTGATGAATGGGTTTCCTCCAAGCAGGGAGGTGTGCTGAGTGCCCCAACAGCCCCAACCTCCTCCCGAGAAAGCAGCTCCCAGCACTCTGCTGGCACCCACATGGGATGGATGGGGCGGGGAGCCAGAGGGCTCACCGAACAGAAGTGTTTCCTTTAATATAAATGTCTAGGGAGGGGCTGACAGTGGCACATGAGCCCCCCCCATACCCCCAACCCAGGTCTCACTCCACTCGGCTGGGCAGTCGGGATGGGAGGTCTCACACAGCCCCTCCGCCAGTGGGGCACCAGCACCGAGCATCCCCCCTGCACCCACCGCAGCAAGCACCATCCTCATGAAAGTCAATGAGAGCCCAGCCCCTTCCCCAGCCATGAATTTCCTCCTGCGCTGCTATAACAAGCAACACTCTCCTTTTCTTTTGGCCAAAGGCTGCATAGCATCTCCATGGCGACTCTAAAGCTTAATGTATTCCTGCTGATTTAAGTGATTAATGCTCCAGCGCAGAGAAGCCGGCAGCTGAACAGGTGCAGCCCAGCCTCTGCAAAAAGCCTCACGACCAATTCATTTTCTAACCAGCCGGTTGCCAAATTTCACACCGTCCCCACAAGTGGCAGAGCGGCTCAGGTGCTAGGTTTCATTCCTTTTTCATCCTTAATCTTGGCAGTCTCCTTATCACCTGGTGACAACAGAGCGCGGCAGCGCCCAGGAGGGAGGTGGCTGAGCCAACATTAAAAAGAAATATTAACCCCCACGCTGGGAAACTCGCTGAGACAGTTCACTGCGGATTGTTGTGGCACTGATAACTCGGAAGGAAGGCATGAGCTGTGCTCCAGGTTATAGCCTGGCAAGAGCTCAGCTGCTCACAGGCAGTGCAATTTCATGCAGCGGCGTGGCGAGCCCCTGGCCGGAGGGGAACGGCACCGTGCTCTCACAGCTGCCTCAATGGTTTATTCATTCCTAGGTCCTCCAGCCCTCCTCTCCTCCTGCACAGCAGTGGGACTGTAATAACTACTGTAACCTTGGAGCCTGCATGGCCACTCCCCAGCAGTGGGATCCCAGAGTCACTCTAGGGATCCTGCAAGGACACCTGGATCCTATGATCGGGATGAGTTTGGGGACTTTCCAGCACCCTGACCCCATCACTCAGCTGCGATGGGGAACATCCACCTGAGCTGATGGCAGCACGGCCATGGGTGTCAGCAGTTGTGCAAAGGTTGCATTGCACCTCTCTCTCCTCCAGCCAGCCACAGGGCTTCTCCAGCTCAGCTCTTCAGCGTGGTCGTGAAAGGCTCACGCCGTCACGAATAGCTCTGCTTTGCAATTATGCACTTTGCAGGCCTCTGATGAAAGGACTTCAGAAATATTATACATTCATCTGTAAGTAAAATATAATCTACTGGAGTGATATTTTGCTCTTTTCTTCTCTGGGTAAATTCCACATAATTTATTACATTATATTTGTACATATTTCCCCAGTACATTCTTTCTTTCAAAAATTCGTATTTAAAATGCCATATAAATAAAGTAACTCCTCCAAATATTTGTAGAGGGATTAAATGTGGCACACGGTGTTATTAAAGAATCAAAACTATTAGTGGCGTAGACAGCCTGAACAAATTACACCACATAAATTTAAAGGGTTTGTTCAGTTTTAATGGCTGATAAAAGAGCAAAGCTGCCCTAAACCTTGGCCGCAAGCTCGTCCTGTCCAGGGGAGGAGGTTTTGCAAATGGGATCCAGCCCATTTCATGCTGTCCCCGTGCTGGGATGGGACTCACATGCTGGGGCAGCTGGTTTGCTTTTCCATTTCATTCCTCCCTGTTAAATTTGGCACTACAAACCATGGTGATCAAGACCCTGTGCTTTCACAACTACCTGTGAGCCTGCTCCAGGCAGGGCTTCTCTTTTGAGGGGACAATGGGTTGCTCAGAAACCCCTCCAAGGTGAGATCCCCCCAGTCTTACATCACCCAACACATGCATTTCAGTAAGGTGTCATGCCTGTACTGCCATAGCCAGGCTAATAATGCCACAGAAAAATAAAAAACCCAATGACACTTCAAAGAAAATTTCTTGAGTAACGTTTTGGGATTTCCCAGAACAGTTTGTTTTCATTTCAAGATATTCTGATGTCAGCTTCACTTAGCCTCTGCCCAGGGCTAAAGCCTGCCTACGTTGGCAATACCACAGAATCATAGAATAATTAAGGTTGGGTTGGTGCTCCTCAGTAAACTACTGCCAAGGTCTTGTCCCATGGAGGGAGTTTTGGGGAGGAAAGAATTAATTTCTTCCAAATGAAAGTGGTTTGTGGGGTGCTCTCCCTCATCTCTCCTAATGAAAAAGAAGTAATCCCAGGAATGCAATTTTTGGCTCCATGGTACACAGGGGCCCAGGCTGCCGTGACTCTTGTCCCCTGCTCCAGCTGAGGCACCTTCAGTCTGGCTACACCATGGAGCAAAGTGTCAAAGTCCCTGGAGAGGGGGGCAGGAGGATGTGCCACCCGGCTGGCAGCATCCAGCCCCAGCCCTGCCCTTGCCCACCCTCCCAGCCCCCCTTACCATGTCCGTCAGCACGTGGGGAGACTTGACAAAGACTGAGACGACCTGTAAGAAAAGCAAAAATAAAAACACACTCTCCCCTGGCAGGTAAAGGGTTTTTCTGGTGCCTGATGGCATCTTGGAAGAAATAAGATAAAAAATAAAAATGTCCAATACCTTGTTCTTCTCAAAATGAACCATGTCACTGGCACAGGGGATTCTGCCTTTATCCCAGTTGGATGCAGTTTCAAAATTGGTGTTGGGGATCCACTGCTTGTACACGGCGGTGGCAGCAGCTGCAAGAAGCAGGGAAACCAGTGTAACCCAGTCTGCAGGAGGCACTGGGAGACCTCTCTGGGATGTGCTATGGGATGGCTTGGCCTTTCCAGGTTAGATTTGTGGATTTTCCAAGCAAGAGCAGCCCCTGCATGTTCCCAGTTGAGCAGTCACAGCCTTCCTCCGCACAGGGGATTTTTTTTGGCTAGGTGATGTTTTTTACCCACCCAGGTAGGAATAGGAGTAAGGGACAAATACTTGGCAGGCAGAGAAAAGGCAGGAAAGTCCTGCAGGCAATGAGCAAGAATAACATACACCTGGTACCAAAGCATTCATTGCAGTGGGTTTTGCTGCCACTCAGACTAATCAGATGTGCAGAGACCCCTTGACCTTGGTGTTCCCTGTAGGTATAGAGCAGGCACACAGAGCCAGCAGAACCACGAAGACAGGGCAAGAGGAGAAAGGGCATTTGCTGTGGGACATACAGCACAAAATGCAGGCTGGTTTCATGTGTTTGGGGCTGGACAGGGAGGATTCAACAGTGTCCTGCAGCCTGAGGCACCAGCAGGTTGGGAAATACGAGGTATTCCCCATGGGGCTTGATGGGACAGCAGTGGTCCTGCCCATGGGTCCCCGCAGGGATGAGCCTGCTGGTGAGGGACAGGCCATGTCAGAGGTGGGTTTCCCCTCTGACCCCCTCTGTTTGCAAGAGCATGGTGAAGCCGCAGGCCTCCTGGTCTGATATTGCCCAGGCTCAGCTGAGAGATGCACGGTCAACTGCAGATGAATCTCCAGCAGCCTGAATTAAATGGCTTCAGGTAAGGGAGTTATGAGAGGGAAATGAGAGAGAAAACAAAACAAAACAAAAACAAACTACCACCTTTGTTCTTAATATTGATCATCTTCTCTTTACAGGAAAATCTGACAAAAAGTGCAAAATACATAACTACAAAATACATAGAAAGCCAGTGGTGCAAGGGACTGGGTGAGTGGAGTGGGACTTGGGCACTGGAGGCCCGGTGGAGGGGGGCGTAGATGAAGGTGTGGGGACCCCCTGGTCTGGCCTAGGGAGGAAGGGGGCTGTGCATGACTCCAGCTGATGGATATGCACTGCAGAAAGCTGGAGCCGAATGATGGGGAAGGATGTGGCTGGTCGTGCTAAATAGGCTCTGCAGAGGCTTTATCAGCACACGATGCCTCGGAGGGTAATTTGCACTGTCTGACTCTGCCAGGGGCTCTGCTGAGACCATTTGCTGTATGCAGCCGCGTCTGACTGAAGAGGAAACGATGTATTTTTAATCAGAATTACAGTCCTAATGTAGGAACGGGAGCTGGAGCCCAAGCGCAAGGTGCAGAGGGGCTCCCGCAACCCCCCTCCCCCCCGAGCTGCAGCCACTGCTTGCAGCCCGAAGGAGCCCTCGGGCAGAGCAAACACCCTCTGCCCCGTATCCACTTTAAAACCCACTGAGAGGAAAAAAAGGCTGCAACAGCGATAAGAGCATGACCCGAGGAGCTGCTTGCAGTGTTGTGGGCACAAACACCTTGCTGGCTTGGAGTCAAAAAAAGGTTAAGAAAGGAAAAAGCCCCCGGACAGCAATTGCAACCTGTTCTGTCCCTGCTGCGGGTCGCTTGCGTCCCTCCTGTCCTGGGCAGTCTGGGGACGGAGAGGTGAAAGCTCCAGCAGAAAGGTTCAGCCAGCCCCATTGCACACTATCTCACATCCCCGCAGCTGCCAGGGGTTGTGTCAAGCAACCACACCGCACCGCAGACACGGCTCTGTGTGTCCACCCGGCTGTACCGGCATCTCCTCCGGCCAGGGCATGTGGGGCCATGGAGGTCCCTCTTGTGTTGCAAAGCCCTTTCCCCCATGCAGCTGTGCTGATGCATTCCTGCACCTTCCACAGGCCGGGGAGTATCAGCGTGGTGTTTAATCAGCCTTGTCTCCAGGGAAGCGAAGCCCTTGAACATCAAAGCGCCGTGCAGATTCACCCTAGAGTGTCCTGCAGTGCAGAGCTGCCGGCGTCAAACAGAGCAGGAGGACTCGGGCACCACCCGATCACCTCAGTGTCATCCCCTGCCTTCTCTCTGTCCGGCTGGAAATGCCTTCTCCCGTTTGCATTACAGATCTCCCTTAAGTGGCAGAGCCTGCAGCTCTGATTGGAAACAGGACGGCCAAAAGCACACCCAAAATGGGGGAGTCATCCCTGCTCCCCATTGCGGTGGGACGCTGGGCATACTCACCGAGGAGCTGCAGGACACTGAGGAGGAAGAACAAGCGCTTCATTTTGCCACAGGCTGCCAGTCCTCCCCTCCACTGCCCCTGCCCAGCTGGACCTTGGACCCGAGGGCACGTGATGGGCTCAGCCTGGAGGAGGCTGCAGGGACAAGGGAGTAAACCAGTCTGGGAGGCGAGTTTCCTCCAGCACAAACCAGAGCCTCGCTCAGTCCCAGAAGTCAGTTTATTCTCAGCTCATTTCCCAAGCTCCCCACTTCCTTGGCATCTGTGGGGAGCCTGGGAGAGCCGCTGTGGAACAAGGCGGGGAGGTGAGAGCCGTGGTTTCCCAACTCTACACAGCAGACCTCACCATCCATATCCCCTCCACCCACCCACCCCGGGTCCTGCTAAATGGTGACGAGCACAAACCCCCTGCGTGCAGGTCCCACACTGCTCTCCCCTGCAGAATTTGGTTACCTTGTAATTATTAGTAATGGTCTCAATGTATTTTCAATTAGCTCGCTTGGAAGAGAGCGGCTCCCAGCAACAAGTTGTAATTGTACCTTGGCCACCAGCTGGTTTGCTCATTACCCAGCAGCACCGGCACAGCCCCACACTGCTTCTGTTGAGACTGCCGGGGCTGAAGGGGACAGCTGGCAGTGGCACCAGCACATGTGGCTGCAGGAGGAGGAGGAAGGACCACACCAGCCTTGTCCTCTGCCCCAGCACGGAGCAATGGTGCCTGCAGGTCCCGGTCCATGTCTTTGAAAGGATGTGTTAGGAGCACAAAAGGACAGGAGAGCAACAGCAGCCTGGGAAGGGCACAGCAAGGGGACAGGGACAGAGGTTCAGATGGGGTCAGAGGACAGATGAAGAGAGCTGGAGGGCTCAGCACCCCTCCAGCAGGGACCCTTTGGCTGATGCTGGCACAAGCAGGGTGAGGGCAGAAGCTTTGTGGATCACAGAATCACAGAATCCTAGGGGTTGGAAGGGACCTCGAAGGATCATCTAGTCCAACTCCCCTGCCAGAGCAGGGTCACCTAGAGTACATCACACAGGAACGCATCCAGGCGGGTTTTGAATGTCTCCAGCGAAGGAGACTCCACAACCTCTCTGGGCAGCCTGTTCCAGTGCTCTGTCACTCTCACAGTGAAAAAGTTTCTCCTTATATTCACATGGAACCTCCTATGCTCCAGTTTGCATCCATTGCCCCTTGTCCTATCATCAGTTATCACTGAAAAAAGCTTTGCTCCATCGTCCTGACACTCACCCTTTACATATTTGTAAACATGGATGAGGTCACCCCTCAGTCTCCTTTTCTCCAAGCTAAAGAGACCCAGCTCCCTCAGCCTTTCCTCATAAGGGAGATGTTCCATTCCCTTAATCATCTTAGTGGCTCTGCGCTGGACTCTCTCAAGCA
>VZRW01007588.1:0-77671 GCA_013398125.1 Aegotheles bennettii | reverse complement strand
TAGTGCCAAGAACAAGTTGTTCCATCACCTTTCCAGGGATGGAGGTGAGGCTGACCAGTATATAGTTACCAGGGTCCTCCTTCTTGCCCTTCTTGTAGACTGGAGTGTAGACTGTAGACTGGATGCAGGAGTTTACCCAGGAGGAGACTGGGTAGACTGGGAGGAGACCCAGGAGGAGTTTAGCCCAGGAGGAGACTGGAGAAGTGCTTGGAAGAACATCAGTGGAGAGGTCGCAAGCCACAAGCAGCTCTGACCTGACACCAGTGAGGATTTGGGAGTGCAGAAGCAGGCCACCCCCATCCCACCCTTCATGCTCCCACTGCTTTGCAGCTTCCAACCAGGCAGACCTGGGGAGGGAGTGGCAACCAGGCACTTTTTGGAAATCTTCTTTCTGTCTCCCAAAACCTTAACCCACTTGGTGCTATTTCCATCTCTGCTGCAAGCACAGGAGTGAGAAGAGCGGCGGGGGTCCTGCCCCTGGGATGTCCCAGTGCAAGTCCCAGGCAATGTGCCGTGCCCTGTGAAGGAAGATGGATGTGCCCCTGCCTGGAGCTTTGTCCCCATCAGTGTCGCAAGCGTGGCCCACGAATTGCCAAGAGAAAAATCTCCTGAGCAGCAGCTCCCAGCCTGGGCATCAGCCAAAACGCAGTCAGCACTTTGTGTGCAGGGAGCTGGATGCTGAGAGATGTCCTCGAGGTGAAAGGCTCCAGCGCTCTCATTACCACTCACAAATCTCTCCTGAGGGACTCCTGGGGCAAATGCTGGCTGCAGTGAGACGTCCTGTATTTTATTAGAGGGGGGAAAATATAAATCAGGGATAGACAGCAATAACAGCTTGGAGAAAGGACTGCAGTGTGCAGGGGCAGGGTGCACGCTTGCCTGCAGCCTCTGCATCCCACAGCATGGCCAGGGCAGGCAGAAACCACTCAGGGGACCCCGTGCAGACAGCGATACCATTGCCCCTGAAGCCTGGTGTTTCAGGGGTGCTCTGCATCCTTATTTTTACTTTTTGTACCCTGCAGTCACTGGGGGTTTGTTTTGTTTGTTTGTTTTTCTTGTTTCAGCAGCTCAGCAGCTCCGATCCCACCAAAGCTGGTGTTCAGTGTTCTCACCGCTCTAGTGTTCAGGTGAGACCGAGCAGGGCAGTTACAGAAATCCCAGCAAAACCTGTTACTGGGAACAGCTGTTCACTGCAGCATTACTGCTGGGAGCCAGGGCACAGAACAACCCGGCCCTTGTTGCCAGTCTCTCCCCAGGGCCAGAGCACACTCCTCTCCAACACAGCTTCTGTCGCTGCTGCCACCCCGAGATGCTGCTGTGCCCCAGGACCCAGCAGGCACCATGGAAGGCTGCACAGGAGCGGGATTTGGATCAGGTAGAGAGGGAACAGGGAGAGAGAAGCAAAGATGAGAGGAAGCAGAAACCTGAAGTACCTGAAGGGGCTACAGCAAAGCTGGAGAGGGACTTTTTACAAGGGCATGGAGTGACAGGACAAGGGGGAATGGATTCAAACTGAAAGAGGGGAGATTTAGGTTGGATATTAGGAAGAAATTCTTTCCTGTAAGGGTGGTGAGACACTGACACAGGATGCCCAGAGAGGCTGTGGCTGCCCCCTCCCTGGCACTGTTCAAGGCCAGGTTGGATGGGGCTTGGAGCAACCTGGTCTGGTGGAAGGTGTCCCTGCCCCTGGCAGGGGGTTGGAACGAGATGATCTTTAAGGTCTCTTCCCACCCAAACCATTCTGTGAGTCTATTAAATCAGTCCCCAGAAATGAAAGCAGCATGTGCAGTAGAGATCAGCACATTTTAGTCCTTGCTGCCAGCCTGCCCTTCTGCTCCCCAGCCTGCTCCACTAGTGCTGGCTGCCTGCGATGCCCCTGGAGAGGGTGAGAACATCACCATCGCAGAGGAAAACAGCACGCAGTGGATGCTTGACCTTTCCAGCACTGAGTTATAAACTGGTACCAAAGCCAGAAACACCGTTTCCCTTAGCCAGTCAGCAAAGACACTTCCTAAAGCCCTTCAGGGACATCCCGCACCTCTCTGAATTTCCCTGTCGTACAACTGCACATCTCCTCTCGCTGCTTAAAACAGTCGTAGCCTGCAACACAAGGGACTTGTCCAGTGCGAGCCCTCAGCCCCAGCACTTTGCAGCTGGAAAGGGAGCCCAGTGCTGAGCATGAAGCGGCGACAGTCGTGAGCAATCCCAGCAGCGCGCACACCCTCCCTGCAGCCCTCCAGCCAGCCAGCCCACAACAGCACCGTTCCCGGGCACGCAGTGTTTGCAGCCTCCTTGGCAAGGTGTGTCACTGCTTAAAGTCTGGACATGAAGCTAGTTCTAAATAACTGGGGACAACTGCCTTGCCTGCTGACAGCCCCACTCGCTGTTGTATCTCGCACCTGCCCTCAAAGCAGGCAGCCCCTAGCAGTGATCCAACGGAGCACAGTAAGATCCCACATGGAATTTCCTTTCATTTAAGACACTGTTACAGTCTCAAGTGCGGCAGCACAATCTGTATTGCCAGGACTAATCCCTGGTGGCAGAGAAGCTGTGTGCTCACCTAGGAGAGGCATGGAGCCATGTCAGGGACTGTCAGGAGCTACAGCTGAATATTCAGTAAACCCACAGAGACAAACCCTTTTTGGGACTCTGCACCAATTCAGCAAGAGGACCTCGCCTGGTGTTCACAGGCTTTCCACAGCCACATGGTTACCTTCCCCTAGCAGCTACAAGGCAAGAGAAGTCATCAGAGCAGAGCACATTCGATCTCAGAGCTATCTGGAAGCCATGGTCTGACTCACTTCTTGCGTTGTGGTCCAAAGCATGAGAACAAGGGCTTCCTACTGGGGGTGGCTGCAAGAAGCAGCTACGGAGCTACACCTGTGTGGATGTGGGGAACTGATCCACCAGGCCTGCTTTTCAAGCCCTGAGCAGACACCATGCCAGACATTCCAACCAGCCCGCTTCACCCAGCCTCTGCGCTTGGGCAAGATTTTTTTCTGACCTCAGAGGACTGAGAGCCACTTACCAGCCTCCAGTGCCCACCCCCAGGATGCCACTGACAGGGCAATGGCTGGGGACAGGCTTACACCTCCTCTGCGCTCCTGCTGGCTGCTGGCACAGGGTATGCAGAGACAGATGCCACTTCTACCAGCCAGGGCTGATCCAAATAATTTCCTCTGCGGGAGCTTCTGTGTTGGCACAAAGCAGGCAGAGTGTCCATAGCAATGTCTGCAAACAGCTCCTGCCTCTAATCAGCAAGGGATGCTGTCAAAACACATCTCCAGCAGCTGCAACCAGTATTGCAAGCTGTGGCCAAACACTGCTTAACCCAGTCTGCAGCCTGCAAGGTGGGAATCAGGGTCTCTTCTGTTTGCCAGCCTGGTTGGTGGGAATTCAGCTCCTGGCTTGTGCCATTGCCTGTTCTCAGGAGCCTACAGGACACGAGAGCACACATCAGGGTTCAACATTCACTACTGCCAGATACGACCCTGAAGGAGCTGGGTGGGATCACCTTCCCCGGGTGCCACGTTCACCAGGGGGGGCAGGGGAAGACACTCAGGTGTCACACACTCAGGTGTCAAGACACTCTCTTTTGGCCAAACAAGGACAAGCCTGACACATTACTTGACAGTGACAGCCTCCAGGGCTCAGTCCAGGGGTGCAGGAAGGAACCACACAACTGACTCATGGAAAATAGGTCTAGAGGAAGGACGGGGGAAATCACCTCTTTCACCACTTGTTTTGACTACCAGATACTTCCCCTTTCCTCAGACAATTCCAGGATTTAGTCACACTGAAGCAGGCTATCCCAGAGAGCAGGAGATAGGTCCATCTGCAGGACTAAGCAGTCAGGTTTTGAAAATGCTTCTCCTTACCAGACAACAGGTAAACCCAAGCTTTGAAACTCTGGAAAACTTTCAAAAAATTAAAAAAAATCTCCCTGCAATTCTTCTAAGAGATGGCCCCAGCTGCAGGTCCAGGCTCTGCAGACACAGGTGTCTGCACAGGACCCTCTGTAGACCAGAAGAGCTCCTCACCCTGCTCTCCTGGCTGCTCTGCTCCCATCACCCTAAGTAACGTATCACCTGCCAGGGAAAAGCACCCTGCAAAGCTGCCAGCTGCATTCTGTGATCTGTCGCGAAGAAGAAACCTTTCATGCAGACTCATTCTTGCCAGGAAGAGCATCATGTATCATTTCAATTATGCTTCATTCCTGGGGGAGGAGGAACAGGGAGGTGAGGGGAGAATCGGTGTTTGCCTTCACATTTAAAGCAATTTGTTTCCTCTCCACCTACCCTGCTGCGCTGCAATAACTCATGCAAAAAAGTCTGGAAGCAGGAGGAGCTCTGGGACAACAAAAGCTGCTCTTCCTCAAGAGGGCTCTGCTTGAAGGTAGCCCCCTTCGTTAAGACGACAAGGATGTTCACCATCTCTTCATGCTCCACAGCAAGATGCAAAGGGCTTTAGGTGGCGAAGCCTCGAGTGCTGGCTGTGGGAGTGCAAGTGGAAAGTGTGATGAGCAGGGCAGGAGACACCAAAGCACCCAGAGTCACCAGTGAGTGCTCTCAGCTGCAAAGGGAACAGCCACCTCAGCACATCCTGTATGCAGTAGGAATGGCATTTCTTAGCCACCCTCCTCTCTCACCCTGCCCACCTTCCCGCATTTGCCTGTTCTCCAGCATCCCTATTTTACCAAGGGATGTAGCCACCGAGCACTTTTCGGCTGCCTGCTGCAAGGGCCAGTATGGGGCCTGGCCAGGTCACACTCGCATTCAGGTGCAGGCAGCACCTTCTGCCAGGACTCACCTCTGAGAACAGGCAGGGAATTCCTGCACTGCTAAACCCAGCATCACCCCTGCAGTGATGCAGAAGAGGGGAACTGGGAATTTCAGTAAGAAATGAGTGGGAACGAAGAAGAAACAAAGGACAGACAGATCAGCGTAGTGCTGAGTAGAAGTGACATGCTACATACACCACCACTGGGCACTGGGGTTTTCATCACCAGCTGAATCTGAAACGTGGTAGAAATACTATTGCTTCACTCATTTCAGAGCAGTGTGCTGCTTTTACGGACTGAGTTGTGTTCCGGGATTTCAAACACACACCTGAAATACATTTCTGAGTTCAGAAACTAAGAGTCACTAATGACACTAGAGAAGAAAGATTTTTTTAAAAAAAATCTACATTTTCAGCCATTCAAGCCACACACTGTCTCTCCTTTCCCACACCTCTTTGGGAAAGTGGTGTACCCCAAATGCACCAAAAGCCATTTCAATTATTTCTACTCTATTTGCACAAGGACTCTTGACACCAACGTCTGGATGAACACAATTGCCTCATTTATTCTAGCAGAGTTACCGCATGGACTCTGAGAAAAGTTATGGCAAGTTTCCTGTGAAGAGGAAGGCAAACGCCACAATAAAGATCTATCAGGTGCATAAGAGTAAAGCACTGAATAGCCAATGTACAGTGGGTTCAGAGAGGAGACAGGATGCACCTTGGCCATTTGCAAGTCAACAGCAGTTATTCAAATTCATCACACCAGGTTTTTTTAAAAAATATGATTTCCTACTTAGATTTATTTTTCCTTTAATAACACAGTTTAGCATTTCAGAGTTTGGCATTCTACACTCTTACACACTGTCCTTGTTTATTAGCATTTAAACACAAAAAGACATAGCAAGACCTCCAAACACAAATAAATACAAAAACACAATATACAATAAACTGAAATACAACATAGAATAATGCTATTGGGAAATTAAGACATGTTGCTAATTCCTTTTTTTTTTAATTATTATTATTTTAACAACATGGTTATTGCTGAGCAATAAATTATACATTTTAAAGTTGTTTTTCCCCCTAAAAGAAAAGGACGAGAACCACTGGTTACCAGATCACTTGCACTGTATCCTTACAGCTATTGATAATTAAGACAGGCAGAATATACACAATCAAATGAGGCTGGCCTTCTTTGGTCTTTGTTTTTGATCATAAAACTGAACACAAGTGTACCGTTCACTGAAGAGTATGAGTTTAAAGAAATGGATACACAAGTTTCAAACACAGTAATTTGTACATTATTCTCAATCACTGATGTATTTTTCCATAGATATTTCTTACAGAATTTCTTGGAAACAAATGTCAGCTTTAGTTTTCCCAATTATTACGTTGTTCCATGCATCTTAAAGGTTATCCCACTTGTCTAAGAGAAACGGACCTATGTTTAGCCCATCATCTCCGAATGAAGTATTTTTCACAGCTCTTTAGTCACCACTAAATCATTGGAGTGTTATACGTTGTAGAAAAAATCCTGAACTTCCCCTGTTATTTTTTTTCTATAAAACTGAAAAAAAAATAAATACATAAATCAAACAACAGCTATAAGAAAAACAAAATAGGTGGATCACACGATGCATCAGCAACGATGGAAGCTTGTACCTTCCCATTCCACAAGTACAGATTATACAACTCTCTGCCAGTGATGCAGGTCATAGTTGGAAGATGTGTCCTTTCAGATGCGAGCTATATTCAAATCCAAAGCTCAGAACACTATGCAAGAAAATGACCTTTACAAATGATAATGCTGGTTTATCTCAGTAACCCTTAGACAGAGTCAAATTTTATCACTACGCATCGCACTGCCAGCAATGGAGCGTGTGAACACCGGCATTGCTAGGAAGTTAAAAAGTCCTTGCAGAACTGGCAACCAAATTAAAAGCTTAGTTCCAAAGGACCGAAAACACAAAACACCACGTAGAGACAACAAACCCTTCCCTAAATGGGTAGGTTAGTAAGCCACAGAGTTGGGATCCAGATTTGAATTCCACATCAAGTCTGGGATGTTTGGATCCAGGATTTTGGTTCAGGTGCTTCTCTGTGAAATTTAGAACTTATTTGAACCCTAAGGAACTAATCCTAACTTGGAGGGAAAAAAACTAAACAAACACAGACTAGTATCTACACTAAGATCATGAAATGGAAGACAGAAGCTGCAGTCTTGACCATAAATTAGAAGAGAAATAGGAATAGTCAGATCCCTTATGTATCGTATATCTCTACTCTTCTAAATCTAAGAGGATGTCCCTGAATCAGCAGTCCAAAGTTTTCCTCAACCTTCCTAGTCTGGTGCTTCTCAGCAAAGGCCTGGATTAAGAGACAGGGAAGAACAATTAAGCCCTCCATATTTTGGTTTAAAGAAAAAGGGAGAAAGCCCCACAAGAAAGAAATGGTCAGTCACGCTACAGGCTGGCAGAACAAAGATGAACTCACTTCACTTTAAAATGGTATTCTCCCTCCTCGGTTAAGAGGAGCATCAAATGAGACTTACTTTTTTGGGTGATTCTGAACAAACAGAGCAGGACACACATTTGCTGCTATTATTCGCACCGACACACTGTGCTGGCCTTCCACTCTGCAGGCTGTGCAAAGCATCACCAAGTAGTGAGCAACATCTGGGCTACCATACATGTACAACCCCAAATCACGACAGCTGTATGTTTAATTCTAGCCCTTACTGTCCTGATGTGGGTCTTTAAGGTATGTCAACTTGTTCTGCAGTTCCCTTAAGGGACAAAGGTATTAAAAGAGTAAAACCTAGTGATCGGAAGGTTACACTAGGGAACTGGAGCCTCTCATTCAGTTCTGGCTCCAGAAGATTCCTTCTGTGACTCTGGGCAAGTCACTTCACATCTCATCCTTGATTTCCTTTTTCCAGAAAAGACAAATAACACTTGCTATAAGAAGATGATGCCTGCAGATGCAGAGTGCTTCCTAGGCTGTACATAGCACTAAAAAATACTCTCAGACAGACCAATCATCTTTATCACAGTAGCTATTATTTCTAGGTCAACCAGCATATAGAGGTATTGACTGAACAGGACAAATTCCAGGAAGAGGTCCAGTGGCTTTTTCTTATCTTTTGTTCCCAAATTAAAGGAAAGAATTTGCAATTAACAAGTTGCCCATCACTATGTTTGTTTAAAATTCAGGAATCTTAAAATTAGTGGAGTGTGAGGAAGGACATGTGTCCTAGATGACATTCCAAGGTCTTCAGAAAGACTGAACAAACTGTTTGTTTGCTATATACAGGTCTTCAAAGCTGGAAGATGTGAATCCAAAGTTTGCCCTTAGCCAACATCCTCCCTTAGCAGCAGCAAGTTATATTTGCACCACTTGATCAAGTATAACTTGGAGGAAAGGGTTTTGTTTCATCACTTCTATGTAAAGAAAATATTTTGCATATACATATGCATGCATGTCTGTGTGTGTATGTATGTATCTACACACATAGGAGTAATTTACAGAGCAAAAACTAAGAGATTAGGTATGCAACCCAAGAATTTTTCCCCCTCACCTATCTGCATATTTGCATAGTTAAAACATATCAAGGCATCAATACTGCAGTCACGTTTTTCACTCTTCTGCGGTACAGGCAACTTTTCTTGTTGCTCCCTACACACTTCTCTGTCTTGGACCAAACAGCACCAGTGTTTTAAAAATGAAACAAAGCAACAACAGAAACCCTGCATTGTTGGTGAAATGCCTATCCCATGTGATAGAATACAGATACAAATAGGTGGTAGCTCTTAAACTCAATCTCAACAAGCCATAATTGTGGCAAGCTGAGAAACGTGAGCAGTACAGTCACAACCTAACATTCATGGATTCAACACTTGGATTACAATACAGGTATCTATTATCTTTGCATTGGAGAAATTCACCAGGCACAGAAACAGGCACGTATCTTCACCTTTTCTTTTCCAAGTAGGAAAACCCACAGGAAAGTGAAATAAACTGTATTTTGTATTTATAAGCAAGCTAGCATATTACCCACGACATTTTTTTTTTCCCCATCAAAATTATGCCACCCATCACCCCCTTTTCCTATTGCACATTCTCTTTGTGAGGAACAACATTTACAGTACAAGGCTGAAATCAACATTGCATATTGTAAGTCAGCAGTTGAAGGTGTACCATGTAGACAGTAACTGAAACAAGACCCCTTTAATTAGAACAGAGGAGTAATGCAGATATGGTCATGTATCATAATCGCAGGTTTGTCTTTTAAACACACAAATCGTTCCATCCTGTTTAGAATTCAAGACTTTCTAGGTAACAGATGCACTCACCCTGCGCTGAAGAGCATACAAAAAGGGCAACATCCAGGTTGTCAGACACTGGAATCTCCCTAGAGAAAGCTGGAAACAGAAGAGGTTTCTACACCACTTGGGAGTGTCATCGCTAAGAAAAAATACCAGCAAGAGACTTCAGTCGTGTGCTGCTAAGAACTACTAGGCAGAGGACAAAAAGGTTCCGTCGAAGAAACTCTGTTCAAAGTAATGCAAATACTCTGGGACCCCCTTGCAATAACGGCACACCACAGGAGTTAGCCAGGATCCAAGAGCATGTGTGGGGACAGACTCTTGCCCCATGAATCACTTTAAACAGACAGTCCCTAGAAAACTTTGGATATCTGGGTCAGGAGCACATAGAAAAAAGGCTAAAGGGCATTTCAATGATGAGAGAGAAAGTTAAATAATTTAAAATGTTGAGTAAAGCACCAGGTATCTTTTCTTTTCAATTTAGAGAATATACAGTGGCCTTGTTTTCACAAAATGCTACATACTCCTTGCCGGAAAGCAGAGGAAACCAATTTCTATGTACACAGTAAGAACTCTACAGAGATGGCCCGCGAGTTCTGCGGAGGAAGGAGTGTTACAGTCAAGGCTTCAGGTATTCCACAGCAGGCGGTGTTTACATTTGTGTAGCAGGATCCTGGATTTCACAGTACGCAAGGTTGGCAAACTGGAAATTCTCTGGCAGCTTCATGTAGTTTTAAAAAATAAGTGCAGTAGGCCTCCATTTTATTAACTGTGATAAAAAGCATATATGCAAAAATATTTTTATATCGATAGCACATTACTGCATTATAAAAGCTGCCCAAGTGAAGCTGAAGATTCTGGCAGCTGGTGCTTTTGGCACTTGGGAGATGTGTAAAGCAGCATAGAGATCTGTGAAATACAACAGTGACTGATGTTTCTGCTACAGTGATCGGCATTAATATAGTTAGCAGTGTTCATATTTGAACTTCTCTGTGAAGTTTCTGAGTCAATATCCCACTAAGAGGAGATATTCAGATCTCTTAAAGCTACTGGTTTAGGCTGTGTGCAGACTCAGGAAGACTTCCCTATTAGTTTACACTTTTTGCGTGTTTCAAAGTCCTCTTTCAATCACAAAGGCTGGAAACACCTTTTTCCTCCTCTTTTAAAGAGCCTGAATTTAGAAGCGCAATTCTGTCACAGGAGTTGGAAACTGTAGTCACAAATCTGCAGAATATGCTGGGCCCTGCTTATACCAAAAATCTCCTCCAAGTCCCAGATTGAAACAGGATAGAAACTGTTTTGAGATGGCCAAACGGTTTCGTTTAAGTTTACAAGACATGAATTAGCAATGAGAGGAGAGTCCTTTGGACATTTCCACTTGGGAATCCTGTTTTCAGTAAAATTCTGTGATGCACAAACACAAAAGCTCAGCTGCCTACATTCACAATTATTAAAATGACACAAGTCGAGCGAACCTTCGCCCTAAAGCGTAAGTGATGGGTTTGCTTATGCAGCCTGCATAAAACTGCAAGTGCCATATAATTATATCTAGAGATATAGATGTGGGTATATCTATAGATATTTATCTCTTGTGCAGAACGTCCTCCTTCCATGCTAGGAATCAAATGCTAGCACATGCCTCCATATCTGAGCTTGCACCTGTTGACAGCTATGTACCATAGGGGAGTACAGTACCTGGACAATGGAAGGCAAGAAAAGGAAGACAAGTTGCCGCTGACGGTTGCGACTGTCAGCAGCAGGCAGTATTCTAGCAGGTGCCTGGAAAACCCATGAAGACCACTTAGCATGCATTGTATATTCATAAATACTTCTTGCAGGCACTGTGTGTGAAGGCACAGCCAAAAAAGACAACGGCAAAGACAAGCTGAAATACAAAGGCATGAATTCAACTGCACCTTAGACAAAAATTGTGACTATGCCTCAAAAAGCAGGAAACTGATACAACCTGACAGTGAAGGCTGAGATTCAACGTTTTCTTTCAAGCCCACAAAGGGTAAAAACACAGTGGTGCAAGTCCGCTCTGACGAAGCGGTTCTTGGATTTAAAGAGCACCACAGTCAGGCTATGTCTCTAGACTTGCTTGTCACAGGTTATTAAATAGAAGCAGATGAACACAGCAGGCTGCAATCAGCATGTTTCAGGGCTAGCAAATGCTTTCCACTACAGTTCAGGCTGTTATAAGAAAGAAGCCCGTGCATTCCCTGTTAGGATGCTTGTCTGCTACAAAAAGCTGTCACGAGCATATATGTTCACAGCCCCATGGAGTTCTCAGGTGGCTCCGTTTCAAGTGATGCCACCTTAAAATCACAGGCATTAGAGGAAAAATGTTGCCTGCCTTCACAGTGGCCATGGAGACTGTCTAGTCCAAGCTCCATAGGAGCACTGAGCATAACGTTTTGGCACCTGAATGGATTCCACCATGGCCAAGTCATAGAAGCTCCAGAAGCCAAAGAAATGGGCTTTGGCTTCTATTTTGCACATGGCAAGGTACCTAAGGGCTCTGAAGACAAGGCTAAACATTATGCCTGAAGTCCAATTAAACTACTGTTTCAGATATCAGAATTAATCTGAATAAAAAGCTATGGTTTATAAGCAGCACAGCACATCTAAGGCACATGTATGCATGCAAGCCACCATCACTGTATTAAGACATTGCTGATTTGTCCTTAAGAAGCAATGGCTGCTAGTACAGAACAAACATACAGGCTTTTTTCAGCACTAATCCTCCTCCCCAATACTGAAAATACTATATACTGCTGACAGCATAATGTGCAACATATATAGCTTGATTGGAAAGCATGGGGCAGAACTTTAAAAAATGTACAGGATTCCGTTTAGAACTCCAAAGTTCAACAAATGCCCTATTTTAGGGTGAAAACAATTATAAATCTGATAATGATGCACAGCATCCATGAGTGATTTTTCCTTAATTTTGAAATAGTGTCATTAACTACGACATATATTGTAGGTTTACATTTCTAAAGAGAAATAACAGAATTGAATAGTTTTTTTTCATATCACAAGTGATAACCAGTGTTTGATATCTTCTATTTTTCTTCCAAGAAATATCAGTCTATCAACAGTTTTAAAATAAAATGTTTTCTGTAACAATAGAACTTTAAATAAAAATATGATTTGATTCAGATACTTTTGAGAAGACGTGGATACTTTTCCAACATCTTCTGACAAAGTAATTATTAAAACAGAGACCAGATGAGGCCTTAAAAAGACAATATACTATATTTCAGACAAGATTGCACCTCAGTTTTTCAAATAATATCATAATTGCAACATTACTTCATCATTTCTTCTTTTAACATGCTGACAAGTTCCAGCTAGCCCACGTGTGAAACTTTGCTTTTGTATTCTAGCTTAAAGAAATAAAAGTCAGTAATTTATTCAGCACATACTGTATATGTCTTTTCACCTCCAATTGACTAGATCATTAATAAGTTAAAAAAAAAATCCTCTCTGAACATAATCATTATCCTCATGAGGGATAAGTGATTCTTCAGAGCTTAAGTGTTGCTAGTTCTATTAAAAAATATACCATGGTATGATTTCTTAATGTGTTGCTACTTTCGCAATTGGACCCTATGCAGTTATGCCTTCAAACTCTTCCATCTGTTCCACAAGGTGGTTCTGTGAGCTTTAGGACCTCTGATTGAAGACAAACTGATATAAAACCCCCAAACGGAGTCGTCTTCTGTTTAATCCGCCTGCCCCATTGTATGTCAGGGGTCTGGTAGATCCGATGTATCCACTATGACTTTAATAAAAATAGTATCATCTTTAATATACGTTCCATTCTCTAGAACAGTTTGAGCCACAAAGACTGGGCAGCCAGATGCAATGTTCATTTCTCCAGTTGGCTTCTTGAAACTGCTGCTGTTCGGATCTGGCTTGAAAGCATCTCCTAGGTGGCGTCGAGACGGTCCCTGATCCATGAGCATGAGAGTCACTTTCTGTTTGAACGGCCAAGGCAGCAACGCATCGTATTCTCCACGCATTATGACAAAGAACAGTGACAAGTGCGTCCCCTTTCCCATGCCATCTCCGTTAAGGTAAACTCTGGCACACATCTTGTAGCCAAAGTATCCAGTATAAAAGGGTTGGCTGTACAAGGACAGAGTCTTCCCCATGACTGCCTCTTGCTTTCGACGTTTATAATCTCGGATTTTCCAAATTAATACTCCATTGTAACTGGCAGTTTCTAAAACCTGGAATCGGAGGTCCATGTCAGCCAGCCGAATATCATGAACACTCAGCATCTGATCATGTCTGCTCAGCTGTGTCTCTAGCAGGCCTGTCAGAAAACGGAAAGGACTGGGGTGAGAAAAGTGGGTTTTTTTTTAAAGCCTGCAAAAATCATTCACCAATGCTGCTGTTGTATACGAAAACAGTTTCCTTCCAAGAATCAAAGTGCATTTGGTCAGCAGTGAAGTAATCTCCACAGACAGGAGTTTGCCAGCTAGTATCTAGATTAACTGGGATTTTTACAAACATGGGTGTTAATTACGTATGCAGTAAAAGTTAAATATTCAAACCACCTAAAATAAGTTTTTCTGGTCACTAAGCATTATAACTACAGAGGCTTCCATTTTTTGAGTGGAGACTTAGTAGCATTATCTATAGATTGTCCTTAGCAGTGAGGATGTTGGAAGAGGTCACACATCCTACACAATCCCTCTGGAATTCAGAAGTTCTGCTGTTCACTCAAAATATTCTTCTCAGGTGCAGAGCTGTCACCTGCTCTGAAGTTCATCACAAAAAACCAGAAAATTCAAGCTTAGCTCTGCATCATGTGGTCACTTATTTAGTTTGGAGGAGGGCCTGTTAACGTCCCCTTTCCCTCACATGAAAATGCTACTCTCTATCTTTGCACATTGGCAAAATTGACCAACATACAATACTGAGAAATGGATGGAATTCATAAGGCAGGTTTGTTTTATACAGATCTATTTAAACATTAAGTTCTTCGTCCCAGTCAATTAACCACCTACATATGATCTACACTATCTTGCTAAACTCCAGTTTTCACTTTATTTAGCAAGCACAACAATAAACTTATTCTCCAGCAGAGCTCACAGTTTTCTTTGGATCATATATACTTCTGCAACAGATATCAGGACAGGTGGTTTCAGGTGGATAACCATACTGTTGATCCATTCATGGAGGAGAAGAGCAGTAAAGGGAAGACTTTACAATATACCAAGACTATATTTAAAGAAGCTGCCGAGAGCTATTAGCTGTCAGATATCTGTTGAGAAACTATTTATAATGAACATTATAATCCAGACATGGGTCAAGAAAACAAAATAAAAGACAATAATAAAGCCCAAGAAACAGCATGGAAGCAATGCCACATCATGAACAAAGGGAATACATAGTTTTCTATTAAAAAAAAATGAGAAGAATCAGCATTATTGATGCTTCCACACAAAAATCACAATGGGAAAGCCATTCAAAGGACATAATTTTTCTCTTGACAGCGCTGCCAAGTACTTCAGTCTATTGTGATGACACTTACTTGTATTTCGAGCTCCTTGCCCTGCTGTTTTATCAACACTTTCCAGCTCAGTCACTCTGTTCTGGAGGGATTCTACACTGCTCTTCATGCTGTCAGCCTCCTCCCAGTTCTGTCGGAATGGACGGATTTCTTTGTCCAGTTCTTTCAGTTTCTCTGCTTGACTGTCTATCACTCGCTTTATAAAACAGCAAGTTATGAGTTAAAATAACAAAAAGACATTAACTCATGCAAATTAAACAAGGATTATACATCAATAATAAGATGCATTTCCAATATAAACAAGTTTCACTTATGTCAAATATTTTAATAACACAAACCTAGAAAATTTAAAGGAATAGCCCAAGTATTTATAAAACATAAAAGTCATAAAACATAGTTATTAATATTACAGCACTATCAGACTTACCAAGAAAATTTTTATAAAAAGGAATTGTTAATGTGTTCATCTAACTTTTTTTTAAAAACCCTTTCAATGTGAGAACAATATTCTGAATCATATTATGGGCTGGTATTTGTTGGGTTTCATGTCAGAGTACTTAATCAATAAAGCATGGGCACAATAACTTCCCATGGTGTGAATCAAGGAGCTGCTCACGTGCATGCATTTAACATTGGGTAACAGCAAAATACCTTACCCCACCCGAAAAACACCAGTACTCTTGCATACATGGAGCAGGAGTATGTACATGAGCAGATACAGCAGCATTAGCAAGCTCCAAGCTCACATCAATCAGTTATCAAAAGCCTCAGTCATTACATGCCCATAGCCACAGTAGAAGTCCTCAAGAGTGTTAAGCAAAACTACCCATTCTAACCCTTTAAGCACTTTTAAAATTCCCACCCTTACTTCCTAAATTGAGTAAGCCATGTGTCCTGAAGGTGTCTGCTGGTTGAGTCTTTTTAAGAGAATAAAGGAAAAAAAACCAATTCATTTTGGAAAGGCATGAAATGTAATACTCAAGAAAAAAAACATAGAAAGGCTGGTGTGCTCTGCAAGAGGGACATTGCAAGCACCTCAGTATATTACAAGTATAAAGGAGAACGTATTTACCAGTCTACCTCAAATCTGATGCAAGAAATACATAGCACTTTACATTATCACAGCTAATTTGGACTAGCAGGAATTTTAGCCAGAACTCCATAATCCGTTGTGAATTTCAAATGATAACACAGGTATTTGAGACAAGAAGCTACTTTTGCTACCACCTACAGTTAAATTCGAAATCTAACTTTATAGTTTATTATCATATAGTGCCAAAATGTGTAAAAATGATTTTTCACTTCTTAAAAAAAAAGTTGTAGTTGAGTACAAAACAAGAAAATAAAGTTATTTTGCATTTGCCTTCTGGTTAGCCATGTGGATTCAATGTTCCCCACTGGTGGGGAAAACCCTTCTGCCTCATGCAACCTTCATTTCCCCTTTTAGGCATTTGCTTTTAATCATGTGGTTTCAGTTATACTGAAAGTCTGTAACGATTAATTGAAGGCTGTCAATTTGATAAGCCAGCCAGTAAATAACGTTCTAGGAGTGTTTTATTTTGTCGTGTCTCAAAACCACTGAGTAATCTAACATATTTCAGGATTAATTATTTATTTCTATGTTGGTGTTTTAAAACAAGCTCATATAATCACGCGACTTTGTGAAGGAAAGCTGTGTACTGAAACATAAATGCACAGGTATGGTCCCATCAGATAGGTTAAGCAACTTGCCTGGGCATACTAATCTTCAGCTACCAACAAAGTCACATCATCTCAGTTGGACTGATGGCAATCAGAAAATAGGGAAGAGCTGCTAGCTATACATTTAAAAGGAAACACATCATAGAATGGCCTGAATGAATGTTTTAAGAGCAGAGCCACAAGACTTGGCCATTAGTTCACAGGCAACACGCAAAAGTAAAGTCAAGGTGTGCCCAAGTCTGATCTTTTTCCTCTGCTCACACAAAACATGAGCCCTCCAAGGCAAGAACAGTAACAAGGTCGTGGGTTTGTACAGTGCCTCACACAGAGATGCTCTAATTTCCAATTGGGACCTCTTGGCACTAACAAAGTATAAAAAAAATAATGAACAAATAAATTTTTAAATAAACTGGGAAAGTGGTAAAGATGCAGAAGAATTTTAAGTTATTCTTTTGGGAGAAGTTTACTAGAAGTTGTTACTAGGGACCAACCACTCTCTCCACCACCCTGTAACATTCTACCTTTTCTACATGCACAACCAATTCTGGTTTTCAGCTGCTTCTACTACACGTTGGCAGATGTGTAGTATTTTATCTCCTGTACCTCCTCATGAGAATTCAAGAGATACAGAACACTCAGGAATAGGCTTGTGTGACTTGTATTCCATTTTTAAAAAGCAGTGGGACCTCTATCTTTTTGCCCTACAGGGAGTCAACCTCCTCATGCTGGGAGGTACTGATGTAGTAAATCTGAATTTAATGCAGCAATGGAGAATTTCACTCTATCTAATTATTCCATTAGAAAGCACACAGATGTCTCACACTGTATTCATAAATTTTCAAGTAGATATCAATTTTCTGCATGCACTCTTTATTCCAGCAACTGAACTCTCCACATCATTAATCCAGAGTTATGTGCCTGGCAGACCATTGAGGACTCCTTTTGATGTTGATTTTCATCTAGGTTTTGTTTGATATTTCTAATAAACAATTTCCAGAATTCTAGCATTACTATTACTAAAAGAATTTAGAAAATGTCATGAGGAACTGAAGAAAGCTGTATTTGCACTTCTCTCTCTTTCGGATGCTCCTAACGGACCTTTCCATTGCAACTGATAGAGCAAAGTTGAAAAGCTAAAGAACACATTAGAAAAGGAGCCAATGGACAACAAATCATACATCCTCCTCCTTTGAAGGAATGTATTACCAATCAATTTTATGTTCATAAGGCCATTTTTTCTTTTGCCTTTAAGTACCTTGTGTTCCCACTCAACTTAAGACTTGGCTTACAAATATACTTCCATATACTCGTAAGAAAGACTGGATACTTTCCACAAGACAGCAGTTGAAAAAGTATCACATACTCTCCTGGTAAAAACACTTTCCCTAGGGACCAGTATATAGACCATTATTCCGAATCAAAACATCTCCAGCCTGAGGTTCCTGCCAGTGCCCAGACAGCTTTGATGCATTTCCATGAGCTGTGTTAAATGCCTCGTGGTGCAGATGATGCTGGTTGTGCTCAGTGAAACAGCTGTTCCCAAGCCAAAGAAGGTTAAGTGACAACCAATACTGAAACGGTACTAGAAATTACTAGCACACACAGGACTTGGGGGACCAAGGAAATAACGCTTGTCCAGACCTGAATTGACTAGTTCTACACTGGAAATATCTGTGGCTCTTTTATAGCCATGGCTGCTCCACGCAATCCAGAAAAAGAATGGCTCACAACAGGTAACCAATTCCTTCAATTCCTACCAGGCAATGGGAGGCTAACCATACTGTCCAGGGAAAAACAAACTGGGGTGCGTTTCTGCTATGCCCTTAACAACCAGTCTGAACCAGAAAGTTCCAGTAAGTGGAAGGAATCAGGTTGGAATTGCTGTAAAACACAGTTTAGTTATTTTAAGGCAAACTAAAATACCGGACAAGAAGTAGTAAAGTGTGTGTGCACGTGTGTGTGTAAGAGCAAAGCACATGCCCTCCAGTACTTAATACCACTAAAAAGTCACCTGTTGGAATCTGCCAACCATATGTGGTTTATTTTGTTTGTTTTTTTTTCTAAACATAAAACCATTTGAAAATTGATTTTCCTAACACTCTTACAGCTTGAGGAAATCAAAGATATTGTAATCTGTCACCAAGACAATAATGAAAAAATTGGCTCTATGTTTTTTCCATTTCCCTTCTCATCACTGGTTATTGAGACAGCATGTGTAAAACCCCAGGCTCACAAATTACTTACCTCCTGGTAGATTCAATCAGCAGTACCAAAATGTTCAAGGATTAGCTTCTCAGTGTCGGAATGCAATATTGTAAGCATGCAGCCATATCCCAGACTATCATCAGACCAAGTAACAATGACTAAGGTAGGCTAAACTGGTCACAAGGTGGCAGAACATGGAAAGTACTAAGTGCTATAAGGAGAGGTGCTGCTGTTTCTAAATTGAAAGATTTCCTTATAAACCAACATTGAGGGACTCAAGGCTCTGAGCGCTTGAATGTGCGACCCTTTGAATTTCAGCCATACTCTAGTTTGGATAGGTACATCCTTTTTGAGCATCAACATTTGCAGTTTAATATGTGAAGTGAATAGTAAGTGAAGCAGACAATTTTACTTGCATTTCTTTAAGCTGGATGCTTAAGCAGATATCTGATATTCTAGCAGCAGATATACTAGAATAATGTGTAAATGATACCTTCAAAATAGCTTGCCAAGTATCTCCTGAGGTTTCCCTAATTGAGGTTAGCATCACACAAGCTAACAAATTCCCAGCATCCACATTATCCACATTCCAAGTCGGCTCTGAATGCAAAGCAAGGAATTTCAGCTTGGGCAGAGCACTATGCGAGTGCATCCAGAGGATTTCTAGTTTGACACTGGCTTGTGGCCAAGTGATTCAGACCACAGAATAAGAAACTCAGACTTACTTATAAAGCAAGAATTAGATACATTTCCTTCAGAAGGACAACAAAAACATGGATTTTAAAAAGCATATTCAAATGCATTGTACTACTTTTGGATTAATTCTACACCAGACTGATCTCACTCATGATTATTTTTTAAAATACCAGGCAAGTAGAAAAGAAATATACATGATAGATATAACAGTTTTAAGGTGTTAATCTTCTCCTCCAGTTTGACAGTAATTCCTCAAGCAGTTATTTTTGCAGAGAAGAAAAAATAATTATGATTATTCTGCAGGTAAGATTTGTAATTTTGTTTTCAGTGTTCTCCCTTTTTAAACAGGGGTTTTAACATAGGCTAGACAACTACAGTGTTTTAGTGAAGCATCTTACTCCAACAAACACAACAAACCAGCTACTGAGCAGAAGAAAAAAACCCAAACAGAATAGTAAACTCTCTCCCCCCCATTTTTAATTAGAACACCTCACTTCACAAGTGTAAAGGCAAAGAATAGAAGCTACTACCATTTCTGCTTTAATGGGGAGAGTCTAAATTTCTTACCTGTAAATGAAGTATTTTAGATTCATTATTCCGCAGCATTTCCTTCTGTCTTTCAATTTCTATTTCAAAGCTACAAATCTGATTATGTAAAGTTTGTATACTCTTGTTCTTTTCCAAACTTTCATTCTGGAGCAAGGCCACCTGGAAAAAATTCTACAATTACTCCTGCCAAAGTTTATTAAAAATACCTGTAACTTTGTTAGTTTTAAACTATCTTACACACATGAAAGGGTTGAGATCCTAGTAAAATCTCTCTCCATGTCTTGCAAATAAATAAATAGACCCCAACCTTCTGATAGCTAATTTTGCACTTCCACAGTGTGGTATTGGTACAACTTCAGCTAATGGAAGTGCAAATGGGATACACAAATAGCAAAAGAACTTGTTTCTAAGCATAATCTTTTCTTTATTCAGTTTGTTATTTAAAGGTTTGATTTCTACTAACTGACTTGGGAGTTTCTTGGAGTTCAGAGGGAACAACCTATTTAGCTCTAGATCAGTGTTAAGAACTTGAGCCCTGAACAGAAGGGATACCAGAGAAAAGATAGTTGGGAAAGGGAAACATTCATTTCCCCACCTACTCCAATCTACCCTGATCTATAGCAAATTTAAGGAAAAACATCATCTGCATGGGATTGGCTTGGCTTCACAGAATGTGATGGTGATGAAAACTCCTGAAATGAGTGAATACTGAAGGGATCCATGCATTTAAAGGAAAATCCAGTGGTGCCTACTAGTAGAAAAGACTAAAGAGCTACAGGCTGCAGATTATATTCTCTCTCTGTATTGACATTTTATGAATTCATTCATTAGTGACTCATTCTGATTTTAAAACATGAGCCTTGTTAGAAGAATACCATATATTATATCTCCCTGGGGATGAAAGTAATACAGTAAATATTCTCTGTCACACTATTTTGTGCTCTGAGCATTAATGTGGTTCAGGGAAGGGGGTTGCTTTGTGGAGGCAGGTTGCTTTTAAAACAAAACAAAACAAAAAACAAAAAAAACACCCCAATTTTTTCTCCAGGCAAGATTATTCAGTGGCAAAAATGTTGAAAACAACCACTAGACAAAAAATGTCATTTGGACATGCCCCGACTACTTCCACAGACAGATATCTATATGGATAAGAAGCAGCACCATTTTTGACACAGGAAAATCTTGATAAATGTTCCGCATTAAGACCATTACTTGGATGTTTCACGTTCCCGAAAAATCTACACCACCCCCCCAATACAGATTTACTTTGAGGCCAAGCCATTTTTACCTCTGATGTGGGTACCAGTGTAGAATTCCAGCACCTTAACTGCCCTCTAATCAGTTGAATCACTTTCATTGTCACTACAAACAAAAACTCAAGGAGCAAGCCTCTTTAAAAAGGTAAATAATTTCAATGTCTATACTAGCCTTAATTAGGTAAAGGACTGCCAAAGTCCACAGGTAGTCAGCAGGTTCACCACAGGCCCAAAAAGATAAGAGATACCATAATATAGGTGTGTATCTACTTTTCAATACCGCATAGCATGCATGCATATGCACACCTACATTAGTTCCACATTTTATATATGGAAAAACTGGCAGAAGAGGCTCAACAGAAATGAGACAAAATTAATTTGCCAGTGCAGAGAGAGAAACAATCGAGGCTGAATGAATGCATGCCTAAGTACTAGAGAAAATTTTAAAGAACAAGTTTAAATTTAAATTGGTACACCCTTGCCTCCCACATATTTCAGATCTGCTGGGTAGCCACTTGAATTTTTTTGCATCCTCCTTTTCCTTAATGAATCAGAGTTCTTTAGTTAATTGTGATCTTTACATTCCCCTTTTCTCATTGTTTCCTCCCCAGGCCTCCCAGTCATAAGGCAGTTATACTCTGCGTCACAAGCATTACATTTCCATTTTTGTACAAGTTAAAAACATGGGCCTGTCTTGTATGGAGATTTTCCACGCAGTTTTACAGAACACAAGAAAAAGAGAATTATGTCCTGCAGCCCTTAATCACACAGAACCGTCATTGCTAAGTCAGTAATTGTAGTTTGGTGGCAACTTGTGAGTGAGAAATTTTTAACACTAAACAGAGTCTCCTAATTGCATTTGGCATAAGTCTTTGGAACTTGAGTTAAAAAATAGGGTAAAGGAAATAGAGTGTCTTTTTACAAACTGCATCAATCTGCTTCCTTTACTTGTCATATCTGAAACATTGCTGGGATAAAGTATGCTCTTATTCAACAGTTTTTCAAATTAAGCTATTGCGTATTATTGCTTACTAAAAAAGTATGGAAGAAACCCTCCTACGCCACAAAAAAAGGATTAAAGCAGACAGGTCCCATATTTAAGAACATATTAAGAAAGAAAAATTAGTTTATACCAGATTTCTTTAAGAATGTGACGAAGACACAAAATTACATTCAAGTCATTATTTCCAGCATCACAAAACCTGTGGGAGTTCAGTCTGCAAGTCTGTCGCATCACAGAGTGAACAAAACACCAGATTTTAATTCACCCCACAGAGTTTTGATTCAAGATTTTATATCTGACCTTCTCTTACTACTCCTTGCCAACAGCACCACTCAAATACCAAACTCATAACTTAGCAAAAGCTTTGCAGCTCTGAACGTTTTCCATTTGCATACTCCACAAGCACTGTTAAAGAGCGTGGTGACTGGAAGAAGGCAACTTCTCCTTCCTCCCCATACATATCACAGCGAGTACCCCAAATGAAATCTTGGCCCTACAGAAACCAACAAGACTCCCATTGGCTTCAGCAGAACCAAGATTTTTGTGGTAATCATCAGCTAAGTTAACTTGGCACTGCTGTTCTTCAGTGCATCAAGTATTTTTTTCTCAAAAAGAGAGCAACAATGAAGGTACAAATCATTTTGTTACCCTTCTTGAGAGTAAAGTCACTGACATATGATATGTGGTTAGCTATTCTGGTAACTTGGCACAGTCTTGGGATTTCCAGTGATTCAACTCTTTATTATGAATAGGAAGAAGTTAACAAAGCAGGAAGTGAAAAGAAAAAAATAAAGATGGACAAACAATGATAAGCAGTTATGTCCTAAATGAGAGTTTAAACAAAAATTGAACATAAAAGTAGTAAAGTGTATATTCTCTTAGCTCTGTAAGAGACAAACACAGAACTACTGAGCATTTTTTAAATGACAAAGCACCTCTCAAGGACACTGACAAAAGGCAGAACGTGATCTACTCTGGAAGTCACAGGGAGCCTTTTTTTCCTATGATGTAAAATAAATGTTATAGTTTTAATCAGACTGGTGAAAAAAGAACTAAGGATATGAATTTATACCTGTTAAAGCCGAAAAAGGTACAGTTCCTGCATTAGCAAAGAGATTTAAGTGCAAAAGCAAACTTAAGCATTGTTCATCAAACTAAGAGTTACACATGTAGTAAAAATTCTATCTAAAAAAACTACACTAGACCTCTCTTGGGTTCAATGGTTTGCCCTTATGGGGCTTCAAGTTCAAAACCAAGCAGGGACAAATGCACTGGGGACAAAATCATATTTTGCTGTTACTGTTAACTTCTGCTTTAAAACTATGCTGCTTGCAGCTGCAGGGCCTTGCTGGAAACCCACACATGAAGATCACTGTAGGCCAAGAAGGGAATACGCTTCCTAGACAGAGTTTGATAAACTCAAGCCAGCAGTCTGCTTGAGATGACAGAATTCACAAGTCACACATACCTTAACTGCCACTGAGCTTGCACGGGAACTGTTACTCTTATTTAACTTATTCTAGAAAAACCTGAAGGGATTCCTGACTCTCCTGCTTGAATTTTTAGAATAATTTAATAATTCTGGGATTCCGTCCCATCTGCCCCCCCCAAAAAAAAAACCCCAGAAGTGTTATTCTAATAGCTATGTAGAACAGCAGCCTTTTTCAAAAGATTTTAAAAACCAGTGATTTGTTCTGCAGTTTTGCATTTTTAATTCAAAGCCTTAAATTTTATTTGGACAACAGATGGTTAAATCACTCTAACTATTCACAAGATCATAGCTGAGACTGATACGATTTCCAGCATCTCCTAAATCCCAAACATTCTAAAACTAGGAGTCCCACAGAAGCACTGCAACATGAGCTTCATTCTGGTCTAGCACTAAAGCAGAAATCATCATGCCCATGAACTGCAATATGTTTAATTTAATTAACCTTTGCAGATCATTAATTTTGGAGAGCAAGAACAAAAGTAAATAAAATAAATAACTGGTTCATTACATGGTATTCCTAATAATGTTATCTCTGAAAAATACTGAAGTAGCAAAAATACAGCTCACAGCACTGCCATAGCTTTCTGAACCCTCCCTTCAGTAAGAAGGCAGCTCAGAGAGGAAATTTAATACTGGACTGTTTATCTATGTGAAAAAAGTGTTTTAATTAAGTTACCAATGAGAAAAATTGCATATGGAGTTGTGAAGCCAAGTTTCTCACAGCATTTTATTATAACAAAGGTACCAGATACGCTAAAAGGTTTGATTGCTTTTGGAGCCTACTAGTGCTTTAGCTGTACTGTTGAACAGCTGGGAAACAGAAAAAAGCGCCTCTTCCAGTACTTTTATATGATTTAAAGAAACCAATGAAAATTAGAAGTGAGTAGAAGATATACCTTATTTTCTAGAGCATTGCTCCACTCTTTCAATAAGTTAACATGCTGCACTGCTGAGCTGGCTTCATGTGCTTTAATTTGTTGGTTTGTTCCCTGTGACAACAAAGAATTTATACATTTTAGCCAATTCCACTTCTTTTAAACCTACAAAGAAAGAGTATATCAAGACATCGAACCAACACTACATATTTTGGTTCACGGATGCATGTTGCAGAACTGTAGAGAGAAGGGAAATCTACTTGGGAATTTACAAAAGTCAGGAATACATTTAATATAGCAAGAGTTTTGTACAACTGCCATATAACTCCATCCAGTGTACTTGATACGTCAGAGACAATAAAGATGAACAAGATTTACAAAATTAATTGTATTTTAGAGTCTTCTGTGTAGCTTTACACTAAATAAAGCACAATAAAACTCTTGAGTCATACAAAACCTAGACTGTCCAATTCCCCAAACCATAGTTTAAAATTTATGTTGTATTTCAAGAACAGCCTCATAAGCACTATGTTTTTCCTCAAGTGAGTATTAAAGACAAATATTTAAGATAAATTTATCATCACTGGAAACTGCCAGCTTTATAAACTACTTTGAGAGATATTACAATGACTAGTTTTTCATCTAGTATGTTACTATTATTGCTCTGTGATATTCAGATATGCTGCCTCTGCACAACCTATAAATGCTGTTACAAATAACTACTATATAAGAAGTTTACAGAACACACATAGATCATATACAGAGTACATAAGATGCAGACCATATTACTTTATTTGCATTGAGTTGCATTACACCTACCTCAGCAAGTGTTTTGCAATCAGAGTATATTAGCTCTGATGGTAGATACGCTGCAAAGCAACTGAAAGGGTTTCAATGATCCTCAAAGTATGTACTCTATATAAAATACTAAAAATATATATGTGGATATATGTACATATATGCACACATATACATACATAAAATGAATGGTAATACATACGACATAACAGTGGGCAGGGTTACAGCATTGATCAGTTCTACCACTAAGAGCATTACTGTTAACACTTAAAATGATGAACGCTCATTATTTAAGAACCTGGAAATACCTGCAGGAAGTAGTTTATTAAGAGGTGTTGCTGCTTACGTTATCATGGGCTAACAAATGCATCACACCATCTGATAAACTCAATTTTTTCCTGTCAGCAGTTTCTGAAACTTCCTGACTAATCTCTTTGTAATACAAGCATCCAAATTCCCCAAGGTATATGGGGTAAGGGAAGCAGAATATTGGGAAAGACTGGAATACTACTACTGAAACTGAACTCCTGGTTTGGCTTTTTTGTAATTTTTAAACTTTGCAGGGATTGCCAGGATTAAAATCTAAAACTTTTTTTTTAAATAAATTCCATGCTATGCTTTGATTAAACACCTGTGTGCACACAGACGTATGAATGCACATAAAAATACATGTTTTAAGTGCGCTAACCTACGTTTCATCTTAATAAAAGTATTAAGACACATAAATGAGAGAAAATATAAACATACTTAGCTCAAGAAAATAAATACTTTCATAGAAACAACTGAAGTTACTAGCCTGTTTTTCTGAAGAACAAAAGTGACTTTCCACTTAATTCTAAGTTAAGAAGTCCTTCAAATGTATCATCTTCCTATTTCAACAAGATGTACCTAACAACTGAACTCCCAAACCATTGCAGGAATGTGTGGGCTTTTCATATTGTTTATTTTTAAAATGCAAGACCAAACATCTGCAGCATAATCATTTGGTGCAACTGGATGACTTTTTCTTAACCGAGACTAGAGAAGTCCAGTACGTTCATGTCAGAGTTAGGTTCTATTTGCAGACTTTCATCAATTGGGAAGTATAATTGTTATATACTGACCTGAAAAGTGCAGCCATAACGCTTAAAACTACAGGTACTTGGGGCATTAATACATTCTGACAAATGTGCATTCAACTGCAATAGGAAAAAAATGTGAGTTTTGGCAAAAGACGTTTGCATGATAATGCTCAAAACATAGAAGGGCACACGTTATCAGGTTTGTATTGTGTGCCGTTTGCAGACCATACGATACATGTGTGTATATTTTCTCCAGTCTGACCTAAAGTGCAAATACTATATATACACATATGTAAACCACACGCACATGCCAATACAGTATACAGTGATACATTTAATATACAGTGAAACTTCTACTGAAGACTATTTCAATAGGAAACCAAATTTTTAAAAAGCAAACAAAAAACCCACACTCTACAATTACTTATATAATTTTACTTTAGTGATTGCCTAATCTTTTTGCAACAAGTGATTTTTTACTGACGTTGAGAGAGTCTTAAGATCAGTTTCACTGTAATAAAGTACATTTTTTCTAATCCTAATTTCATGAGAAACCAGTTTTTCAAAACATAACATGCAATTCTCCGTGCCTAAATGTAACAGTTAAATTACACAAAAAAGACTAAACAAGTACTGCATGAAACAGACAGAGTTTTAGAATAGGTACAGTTAAGTAACTTTAAAAAAATGCAGTACACAGGATTAAAACTGATTAGTAAAATGCCTGCATTTTTCACAGATTGAGATTTATTCCAATATCTCGGATTATTATGAGCACAGACCAGTTTTAATTTAAAGAGAAACCAATTCACAGAAGCATATACATATATACAGACAGCAGCCATCGCAGCACAGAGGGCAGCAGCTGGATGCAAACTGCCGAAAAGTTGGAGCAAAGCGCCAGTTTGGAAAGGACAGTGCAACAAACGCTCTCTCTTCAAAAACAAGATCTGCAGTTTGTATTTCCCACAAAGCAGACAGGAGCTAGAGCCTAGCTCCTCAGCTGGCATCACTCTTTTGGGTTGCAAAATCTCATTTGAAATTCCCACACCATAAGCCCCACGTGACTCAGCTCAGCCACCTCCATGGAAAGAAGTGGTGAACCAATTCTGCTTTGAACCTGTCTCTGGAACAGACAGGACAGTCTTTTAAATCTCATACTGAGATGCAAGCAGTCACTCATCTCTGATATACACCTATCACATTCTAAACACTACCTGCAGAAATTCACAGACACACGGTTCAAAAAAAAATAAGACCAAATAAGAAAGAGACATGTGGTATAACAGGCTTTACAAGAATGCCACATTTTCAACTTCTCAAAACTAGAAGTCTGTCAAAGAATTATGAATTAAACATGAAAAATTGCCTTTTATTCTACAATAAGAGATTAACTTGTTGTACACTACAGAATTTTCTCAAACTGTTAGGCAGGCATTTTCCCATTTTCTGCATTAGTCATTGACCCTAACCATGCAGCTAAGTAAAATATACATTTTCACAGTATCAGAAAAAAATTAAGCAACAGACAGCAACAGATGATGCAGGGCAAGATGACTGACTGTTTGTTTCTACCAATGGTTTCAGAACCCAATTCTGACTATAGGTGTAATTACCCAGGCTTTAATGGGTCAATTCCTACTACCACTCAGATATCTCAAAGTAACTGCTGAAAGTCAAGGTTTAAGAATATGCCTAAGTGCTCCAGAATCAGGATCTAAACTCAGAAGTAAGCAGTGATAGAATTGGTTCAGTATATGTATTTTCTCTTTAGCAGCTCAATTTCTCTTAATAGGTACAGTATCTATCATATAGTTTATATCTCATTACCCTGGGGGAAAAGACTGCCTCTCTGTTTGGCAGGTATATTATGTGCCTCATGCACTATGACATGATTAATAATTTATAAGTGCAACTGAAAAATAGTACGAATCCAACTCAGAAGTAAGTACCAGAGAAAAGATAAAAGCTTATCCTCAGATCAGAAACATAACTTTCCTTAGTGAGGCTTACAGAGTGCTGACGACTTAAACAACCTCTTCCCCTTCCTTGGTGAGCAAGTTCTACTTTTAGGAAATAATAATGCACATCAACTTTGACAGATGCTACTTATATCTTCTAATGTACAAGAACACAGATCTGTTCAAACAAGAAAGGTTTAAAGGTTTTATTTTTTTTTACTAGTCTATATATTAATGCAAGCTCCTATACATTAAGAGAGATTCTTAAGCATTGTTGCACCTGGTGGTTGGAATGCTGTACTCATAGTACTGTGTATCTTACACTAATTCTTTAAGAGTCAGTTATTATTTTTTCACAAATTTAACAATAATTTACATTTTTCCATTAAATGATTCTACACAATTATAGGATTTTTCTAGTCTTTACTAACTCTTGTCAATGTGCACTAAGTTTTAATTCTTTTATTTTAATATAAGCTAACTACCCCAAAATGCTGCTCTGTTGTGCTCAACAAACGTTTCAATTGGGGGAAGGGCAGGGGGAGAGCTAGTAAAAATGAAAGCAGGAAAGACATGCACTGATCTTGGGCAACCCAAGTGTAATAATGACACAAAACTAAGAAATTATTTCTTTTTAAATAGTTTTTCAAGAAATCATTAAAAATATTTGAGTGTTATCACACTTAACTGTGTGGTAGAAAAAGTTTTTCTTTAGATCTCACATTTTAATAAAGACATGGCTTCTGGCAAAATTCTTGCGAGATCTTACTAAAAAAGTTATTTAATTTTTCAGCACAACACTGGGCATGACTTCTTACCTCGCTCCTCATGAGTGTTTTAACACTACATTTATGAGGACATGAAACCATGACGCATGGGCAGTCTGTATCTTCATGTTTCTACAGAGGAAAAAGCAAACAAACCACAAATCAACTTTTACTCTGAAATTACAGAGGACTTACCTGCAAACAAAAGCATCCTGCAATAATTAAAAAAAACCCCAAACAATATTTTTTTTCAATACTTATCCCAATTGTGCAGAGTTACAGAATTGCAATTGCTCAAGTATCAGTTTATGCTTTCAACAGATGTGTTGATATCCTAAAGCAAAAATAAGGGTTTTCTTGTGTTTTCCCACACAGAGTTCATCTATTTGCTTCCCATTTTATTGTTTTTACTTAGAGCAATGAAACAATAATAAAGTCAGGTCTCCCTCCCCAAGAATTACTCACAAAAATGGGCATCTTCAAGAGTGAGCAAAACCATTGCAGATGTGCTTTTTAGTAAGGGTATACAGTGCATGGAAAAACTTTTCAGAAATGTACATTGCGCACTCTCAGAGAATCTCTTTCCTCTGTATGGATATTCCCCTTCCAACCCTTTTCTAATTTTGATTCCCAAACATCTGCTACTAAACAGCACTGTTAAACACCCAAAGTCCAAAGAGATGTTGAAATTTTATCATGATGCTGGGCAGACATTTTGATCTGAACCTAGATGACGACAGATACTTCAGTATAGCTGTCAAACCACATCACCACAGGGAGAGAAGAATATCAGGCCCAAGCTAATTGAATTCACATTTCTTCTCAGTTTTTCTCAAGAAAATGAAAAATCTGGAGAAAAAAAATAGTTTCATGTCCCGTTCAACTTGAAACAAACTGCTTCATTTCTGGTACTTAAGAAATGCAAAGGAAATACAGGTCTAGGTGTACAAGCCTGTCAGAAAAGGAAGAGCAAACAGCATGCCCTTTTGGCCCAGTAATGATATCTGTTTTCTGAAACAAGACCAAGATGTAAATGAGACCCAAACTCTGAGATGTGAAAGACCTTGGTTCAGAACTCGTCGTAAATCTGCAAATACTTGAAAATGTGTACCTCCTCACTTTCAAAAACAGATCAGCAGGCATGCTGTTCTGAAGCAAGTCTATCCTGCCTTCCTTCTTATTTGCACTAGTTCAATTTGTGTAGCACAGGCAGACAGTCTTAGTGACAGAAAGCAAGGAAGCTAAAATTGCTCCTTAGCCAGAGAGCTGGGACAGCCTCCCAAAATGTGGAGGTGAGGAGCTATCTTCAGTCCTTCCTCCTCCGAGACACAGATGTCCAACCAGGAGCAGTGCCAATAGACTGACTACACCCCCCCCAGAGCAACCTCTGTCAGGGAGACAGCAGTACTCTTCTGACAAGCAATGGCCCATAGCACCACTGCTGCTCAAACTCAAGAACTGGACCTGAGCCCCTCCTCACTCTGAACACTACTGTGTAGCTTTGGGAGCCTACTGCCCTACAAACTTCTTTCATAGTTTATCAACTACAAAGCTAGAAAAGTAATACCCCCTTCTAACATTCATTCCCTAATTTTAACTCACTCTCTTCTCTAACCTACCCAAACTATCTGTCAAGGGCTATGATATTGACTCTTGGGTTCATGAGGAAAAGGCAACATGCAACTTCTTCTCAGCACTCTCTCCAGTTCTCCTCCTTGCTCTGAATTCCAGGGCCCACCCACTGAAACCACAGGGAGTCTTTCTAGCGACTTCAGGATATATACCAGACTAATTCCAACCCAGTGGCAGAATCCTCTAAATTCACACAGCTAAATTCACCAGCTAAATTCACACAGTCAAGCACACAAAACCAAGAGCCAAATGCAGCATGTAAGACAGGTACAACCCAGCACAGATGAGGAGAAGGGAAGATATTAATATGGATCCTCAGATAAGCCAGTTGGAGAGAAACATGTTAGAGCAAGTCCAGAGGAGGGCTTCGAAGACAATCAGAGGGTTGGAGCACCTCTCCTATGAACACAGGCTGAGAGAGTTGGGGTTGTTCAGCCTGGAGAAGGGAAGGCTCCGGGGAGACCTCATAACAGCCTTCCAGTACCTGAAGGGGCTCCAGGGAAGCTGGAGAGGGACTCTTTACAAGGGCAGGGAGTGATAAGACATGGGGAAAGTTTAAAACTAAAAGAGGGTAGATTTAGATTGAATATTAGAAGAAATTCTTTCCTGTTCAGGTGGTGAGACACTGGCACAGGTTGCCCAGAGAAGCTGTGGCTGCCCCCTCCCTGGCAGTGTTCAAGGCCAGGTTGGATGGGGCTTTGAGCAACCTGGTCTGGTGGGAGGTGTCCCTGCCCATGGCAGGGGGGTGGAACTAGATGGTCTTTAGGGTCCCTTCTGGTTCCAGAGCAGCAACAAGGCAGCAAGGTGACAATGCCTTGTGCCTTCTCCACTCAGCTCGGCTGTCTTTCAGACTACTGAGTAGAGTTCAGATTGCCTCGGTAGGGTCTGCCTGGGACAGCCTTTTTGTGGCCAGGGTAGTAGTGAAGAGCCTACACACTAAGTAATGCTGTCCCTTCACATCTGTATCATACTATTACTGTCCAAGTATCAATTTTATAGGAGAAACACTTCCAAGTAGTTTTGTGATTATCCATGAAAAAAAATTCAGTAGCATTTCAGGGTACTACTTTCTGTTTTAACAATGCACCGTCTTTATCTGCCAGGAGTTACAGGATGGAAAAGGTAGCTTTGTGACAACTACCCCATCCCCAACTTTTTTAGATGGTTTATACAAAAGAAAAGAAGTTACAAAGTTAAATCACCTAGTGACAGTGCAGGCAAGACAAATTCAATCTAATAAAATGTGTACTAATATCGTTAACTAAGTGCCTCTACCAACGGGGATTTCCTACCCCACAGGTCATGGGATTCTATGAAGACATGAACCATATGTAATCCGGTAAAATTATTTCTGTTTCCATTTGCATACCTTTTTTCTCGGTACGCTCCCTCCATCTCCATTTTCAGTTCAAGTCACTGAGGCCTACTTCAGTCATTATTACACTGGAGAAAATTTTAGGCTACAGAAGCTAGAGATGAACTCAAGCTCTGGGTGACAAAACTCAAATGAGAAGTCAAAAGGAGCCTTTCATTCAAACATACAGTCTCATTAAGCTTCTGATTCTCATTACCAAAGTGCAGTGAGGTAACATTTTATCAGGTCACAAGAAATAAAAGCATTCCCATTTCTATAATCACGGAACTTTTAAAATTCTAGGCAAAAAAAATTGAATATAGCAGCCAATTGCTAATCTTCTAATTATGGAGCTTTCTGCACCCTTAAAGCAGCATGGAAGCAAAATTTTCATTTTTCTATGCACTGAAACTTATAAGTCAATAAAAACATGAGAATATTTAACACTGCTTGGAAATGTTCTGATATACAAATGCAGATTTGATTATGACTTTTGAGGGCAAGTGAATAGTGGTACCAACTTTAATACAATCAAAATAACAACATCTCAACATAAAACTACATTTTAACAAAACTCTTTGGCTCTCTCGATAAGCCAATTCTATTACCTCTTAAAGCAACTCAGAATTCCATCACTTAAGATTTTGGAGAATCACAGAATCATCAAGGTTGGAAGAGACCTTCAAGATCTTCCAGTCCAACCACCTACCTACATCACCACTAACCCATATCTCCCAGAGCCACATCCAGACACACCCTGAACACTCCCAGGGATGGGGACTCCACCACCTCCCTGGGCAACCTATTCCAATACCCAATCACCCTTACAGTGAAAAAATCACTTTATTTACAAACACTCTTTTCTGTACTTCAGAGCAATATGCCATTTTTGCTTTCAACATGTATGTCTAAAATAGGCTTCACCGTGAACTAAAAATCTGATAGACTAAAACTTGTCTCACCTTCTGAGTATCTTGAAAGTTACCGCTAGTTCAAAGATTTCATAAATGTTAAATTCATCAACATATGATAAAATAGAAAGCTTTTAAGCTGAAACAGAATTCCGCGTTCCTCAAAATGTGAGGATGATTTCACATTCTCAAAAACTTAACTACATTGCTCCTATAAAAAGAAACTGCCTACAAGGAGCCTGTGAGCATGTTGCTTAGATATGGAAACTCAGTTTGTACAGCAAGACATATTTAATACTCACTGCTTTTGTCTGTCGTTCTTTGCATCAGATCAATTCCCAGCCTAAAGAAAACTCTGGGAGAACAGTGCTCATAACCTAACTATAGTTTCCACTCTGTATCAGAATGTGCAAGAATAAACACAGTGTAAACATTTTTTTCTATGTATTTTCACATCTCAGTCACCTTATGCTAGGTAATGCACAATTAATGAAGTACTAGCCCTTGAAAGTATACACTCAAGTAACTGACAGATTTAAATCACAACTTGGTGAGAATTCTACCTGTGCCTTTTTTGTAACAACATCTCTGAGCAAAGAATGCTTGTGATCCTCATGAGACTTCACTTCACTTAACTAACAACACACAAGCACACAAATAAAAAGGAAATTCTTATCACTCTTACTATACTAAGAAGGTCCAAAATCTGAGACTGTCAAACTATGGAAACTATGTTAAAATTACAGCAAGAGAGTTCAGCATAATACAGTTCAATGCAAAATAATGCTAACACAGTCAAGTTACAATTCTATCTGTAGACTTTCTCAACCTCATTCTATCTCATTCTATCTGTATGACTTTCTCAACCTCTATACTTCTAAAACACAACATGCTTATTATCAGAAAACCTACTCGTATGCCAAGAATAGCAGCACCTCTGCCTAGGCCTGTCACGTTGCTGGTTCTGCAAAGACACAATTGTTTTTATGTTGTTTCCTGCTTTCCTCTCATAATGTACCACATAGTGCCCAAGAAGGATTATACAAACAGATGATGCTTCTCCAGTCAATTGATATGCTTATGCTCTTCCTGCACAACATTCAATTGTCATCATAATAATTACATTTATTATATCAATTTAAGCAAAATTTAAAAGAGCAAAATTACTTTAATATCAATATTATGCAGTAGGTCTGATTTTTTTAAAATGCTGTATCTGAACATCAGAAAAAAGAAAATGTTTCCCAGTCAGTGCAGCAGCTAGTGTTTTTGCAGCAAAAAAATGTGTTTTGAAAGTCAGTCTATTTTCTTTTTTGACTAATTTTGGCTGAGAGGTCTAAGCTCTATTGACAGCTACACGGAAGCAAAATAAAGAGTTATTATTTCACATTAATGTATGAAATCTTGTTCTATACACACAAGAAAATACTGCACCTGCAACATAATCATTGGGACTTGGCTTTTACAGTATTTACAGGTTGTCTCCCGGTATTTACAGGTCTTCTCTACATGGTCTGGCAAATCTTTTCTCAGTATTTTTTCTTTGCAATCAGCACGAGGACACGAGAGTTCTTCAAACTGACAATCAGTTTTCAAATGCATCTGGAAGATAGAAAAAAAAATAAATAACAAGCCAACTAAGTTTTGTGCATGTCTTCTGTCCTTTGAGACACCCCACATTAAATAACTTCAGAACCAAAGTAAGCTTTTTTTTCCCAAAACATGCTATTCCACATAAAAACAGATGCTGCTTTAAGTTGTTTAAGTACCTGAGCTTGCTCATGCGAAGAAAGTTTAAGTATCTACACATCCCACTGCAGACTGCTATGTAGCCATCCCTTCTGACTGTTAAACTACTAGATTACTGCTATGTTATGCTTTCATGAAACAAAGCTACAAGTTACTTTGTACAAGTCTGGAAAAGCCAAAGGTTTAACTCCATGCATAAACCACCACTTGCATGAGAGGATTAAGACTGGTAAATAAATATAAAAACTCACCAAAAAGTAATTTAAATTTCTCACATTTGTAAAGTACACATTAAGATTTTTCCCAATTTCAGTTCTCCCTCCAAATCCCATTTTGCTTCACACATTTACATTTCTGAGCTTTAGTGTCAAGTGGTCATGTGATTTTTAACTAAAACTCCTTATAGCTCATTGACAAGCTGAATTTCAAAATAGTTTAACTCTATTCTGACATTTATAAATCAGACTAGTGACTAGCATGAGCAAGTCAAGAAACAGACTGGGGTTTTAATTTGCAAGATTTTTTCTGAGTCTTTAACTCAATAGGAGGCTTATGGCTATGTTAGCTTACTTACCAGTAACTGACCCAAAGATAGTTGTTCTTTACAGCCCTTGTTTTCATTTCTGCAGTATATTTGAAGGGCAAGTAGTTCTCTCCTGCAACAGTTATCTTTGAATACCTGAAAAATCAAAAATCACTTCTTTTTAGAAATTTAAAACCACTCAATATGCAAGTTCAAGTAAACTAGGAGCCATTGAGACTTCCTACAGCAGTATCAAATTAAGTTAGAATTAAGCTAGCTTTATGTGCCAGAAATAAAATCCCACCAGCATTTCTTGAATGTGCACATCACTGAGATACCTCCATTCTGAAGCAGCCCAGTGAAAAAGAGTATTTGGACAGATGTTCTATTACTGTTTCACTTTTACTATAAATACAATGAAGAGAAAAGTACAAGAAAGGACTAAGTTCTTTGCTATTTCCTTGCCAATAGGCCTGCATAACCTATAACTCTCTACAGTGTTTGAGAAGCTGGTGTATTAGGCACAATACCACAAGACAAAAAAGAGCCAAAGCACAGTGGTTTATAGAGGAACGAATTCATGGAAGGAAGTCCCACAATGACTAGGCTGGTTAGTGGGAACACATACTGCACTTCAGTGAAAGACGTTTTCTAAGGTCTTAGACTAGAGAATGTTTATTATTTCACAGATAAGCAGGCTTTAACTATCTCTCCATTTTAATGTTATTAAGCCTTCCCAGCATTTTTTTGTTTGTAATACAACTGCAAGAAGTTAGAAACGGAGAGCTTGGGGGTTGGATTTTTCACCTTTTATGGGAGATACACTATAAACGATATGAGACAACACAACTGCACTCTCAAGAAGCCCCACTGCTAAGGGCAGGAACTGGAGATAAGGACTGAAGACCATTACTACTATTTTGAAGTCCAAACCAAAGGGATAAAAACTTCTAGTTATTTTGCAGTTGCTTTCATGACTATTGAGACATACCAAAGAACCAAGCCCAACCTATGACTGCTTCTGTGACAAATGGGAGTTCTGTGACACTGTGTACACTGCAGGGTTATTGTAATTACAGAGCCATTCTACATGCCAACATTTAACAACAACAACAAAGAATTACAATCAGATCTGCCCAAGTGACTATGAATCCATCTGCAGTGTCACTGAAGAAGGAAATGCTGCAATCATTCACATCCAATCTTATCTGACACAGGTCACTGATTTCTGTTTACTTTTCAGATCCATATGTGAGGTTTAATGAATCAACAAATCTCATCTGAATAATCCATTTCCAGCACTGTGGTATTTTTTCCAAAGTAATTCACAATGTTACTAGGTGCAATTTTGCCGACTGAACTTAACATAAGAAGGCAATTTTTAAGCGGTTTGGCCAGGATGGTTTAAAAGCCCTTCAGTGATTTTGGACATCAGCATTCTACGGGAAGAGAGACTGACATGCAGTGTTAGACTAACATGTATTTAATACACACTGCCCTTCACGTCCTCCTCCTATTTAAGACATATTTGAAGTTTCATAACAAATGTACATATTTATGTATATCGGGAGCTAGAAAGTCTGAGATAAAACAAAAAAATAAAGTAGGCATCATGATTATTGGTTTGAGCTGCTGGAGAGCCCATCGATATCAAAACTGAATTACGCTGAGCACTGTTTAGAGAACTATTTTGTGGTAAGACAAGGAGAGATTAATGTACCCACTAACCTTTTCTTGCAAATGGTAACTATTAGAAGTATTTATTTAGGCAGTGAAGACTACTAACACAAAGAAATTACTAAACACTTTTAAAAAGATCTAACGCAAAGCCTGCATAAAACATGTACTACATAAAAAATAATTTTCTCCACCCTCAACCTTTCAAAGGCAACACAAAGTTTTGCTGTGAAAAAAACAGTGAAGAGGGTATCAGTGAAACAACTTATCCCTATAAAAAAGACTCTGATTCTATTACAGTTATCATAACTCCACACTGTTCTGCTTCCAGTATGGTTCACAGAACAAGACACTGTAAAACCAGATGAGTGAAAAGAGTAGACACTGGTCTGGAGCCACATTAGGAACAAGGTTTGCCTGCATTTGTCACATCTCTGCATCGACAGGAGATGTAATATTTCTTATCCTCCCAGTTGATAGGAAGGCAACTGCAATGTGTTGCTGCAGCTCCCAGCTATGACAATAAGATGTGACACCTGGCTGGACCATTAGGGATGAAGCTGACAGGTTGTTTTCTACCATGTGGTTAACAGTAAAAATGAGCTGTCTTCCTATATACAATACATGGCTTAGGTTTTACAACAAAACCATCCTCTTCAGGTAGCTTATTAGACTTACGAAATAATTACCACACAGCAGTAACACATCTTATGTTTGCCACACAATTCAATAAATTCAATACTCTTGAATAATAAACAGTTTTAACAATACCTTATCTTTTACTATGCTTTCTTGACACGCTGTACATTTTGGACTAGAAGAACTGGAGAGAAAAGAAAACAGAAAAACTATTTTAACTCATCTGAATTTTTGTAGTACAAAAATCTCTGTTTCTGAGGCACTTAATTATGATTATTCAGTATCTTTTAAAATTATTAAAAGTGAATACAGTTCATTGTAACGAGATAACACGATGTTATTTCAAAAAAATGGAACACTGGAGTTTTCAGTGGACAGTATCTAGCATAAGACCACCACAATGCCTCCAGCCCACTGCACAGCAATTTTCTTCAAGGTGGCAAAATTAATTCCCTATTTTACAGCCTGTGCCTGATCCACAACTTTCATCACTTCTCAATGTATCTGTGCAAACAGGCAAAAACAATGTCTCTTCAATTACCCGGTCCTTTTTCAAACATTACCTAATTAAACTCTACTTTCTCTGCCAGTCCTTTTAGGGTAACAAATACTTTTTACCCTAAAGGGATGTATGTCCATCTCCTTCAAGTCTGTTCTGGTTTTAGCAACTGTTACAGATCCTTGCTCCCTCCCTGAACTAGATTACAAGATCAGCTAGAGGGCAATAATTACCAAATTTGTGATCCCTTAGACAACAAGCAGGTTGAGAAGCAGAGCAGTCTGTGGATAGAAATTGAACTGGAGCATAGGAAATATGTTCCTACAGTTGTTTTTGACTCTGACCTGCTAGGTGTCATGATGTGAATCCCTTCATTCCTTTTTAGCTCTTTCACCCCACATAAAATCAGGATAGCCATCCTGATCTCCCTTGTAAAGCACCAATATCTATGGATGGTAAGAACCAGGTAAAGGCTAGATAAATTCTTTTGTAAAGCAACTCATCGACAGGCTACGTAAGCTGCAGCCACGAGCAGCAGCGCAAATCAGTGTAAAAGGCTGAGTAAGTTTGATTATGTTACATAATCAATATTATTCTAAATCATCTCATTGGCTTCTGCTCCTTGAACTGACCATTCTGTGTCCCATATTTCTGAGCATCTTAACTACCTTGCAGCTTCAATATCTGTAATATTTTTCTTAAGCTTTTTTTTTTTAAAAAAAAAAGGGAAACCAATCTACTTGAGGGCATGTAGTGTTTAATACAGTGTCATGCTTCCCTCACTTTACGGAATTCACTCAAGCATTCCATTTGCTCTTTTAAACTACTACTGCATACTGAGCAGGAGCAGACATCTTTACTGCATTATCCACACTGACTTCCAATTATTTGTCCTCAAATAACCCTGGAACAGAACCTGCTAGCATGCAATCGGTGTGTGAGCACAGCACAACACTGAATGAAACATTTCTGTGCCAAATACAGAAAGAATGTGAGTTTACTTCCAGTTTTATGACACACTTTTTATTTCTCAAAAAAAGGAGCTGTAAATTTAATTTTAATAAAGGATTTGTTTGTAACAAGCATTTAAATATAATGAAATAACTTGAACGAAAGAGCAGTGTGGTAGATGGTCTTACCCATGTATCCTCTTGAATAACAGACTGGTTGTAAAGTCAGGAAAGTAAAATTACACATATTCTAGCTGCACTATAATAAGCACACGTGCATGTCTCACAGCAGGGAAGGAAAATTGCCAGGATTCCAGCAATAACAGATTTGTTACTGTTTAGATTGTCAAGGACCTGCTCTGTCCATCTGCACACAGCCATGCATGGCAGGCGTTTGCTTTTCTGCAGTCACGGTTATTAACCATGTATGAGTCTTCCAAAACATATATTCAGAAAGAAATAACTGCATTTCTTAAATACAAACTGCACCTCACCAAAAAATGTGTACTGAAAGACAAGTTGGTGCGTTTTCTTTGTTTTTGTTTTCAATTTGACATGCTGTAGCACAAAACCTACAGGAGTGGATGAGTAAGCTATGGACCCTTGTATTTGTCCAGTACAGAGGTTGCCCTTTGTCATGAAATAGAGTAATATAATATCCTCCAACCTCTTTTTCCATGCTTTATGTAAACTTGATTTATATCTACCTGAGATTACAGTATTTCCAAGTGAAATATAAATTAATACCTAGAGTCAGGATGGCCACAAAAAGCAAACGGGAGATCACCAGGATCTTCCAAAGTCAACAAATCCTCTTTGCTATTAGTTCAGTGCACAACATCCAGTGAGCTCACTCTCTTCTGTACCTCTGCTTTTCCAGTAGTAAATGAAAGTTCTGACTGCTTAATTACCCCAAGAGATTAAAGACTGCAGAACAGTCTCCAAACATTAGACCAAGTTTAGAAATCACACTGCTGAATACAATCAGTAGCAATGCATCTAAGTTGAGAGGCAGAAAAATATACTTCTATTGATGCACAGATACTTCTGAAAAGCTAGATACTCCTTGAATGATTCTTACCTAGGCTGGGAAAGATTGCCTCTCTCAACATTCATTTTATGCCTATAACATTCACTCACACACTTTCCACTCTGGCCCAAATATCTCAGTAATAGAGAAGACAGCCTTCCTGATACTACTGGAATCCACAAAACAAAGCTCAGCTAGCATACAGCTAGAAGGGTTACAATGGAAGGAAGATTCACAAGCAGTTACATGTATCCATATGTATCCAAGAGTCCCATGGCTCAACTGTAAGGCTGGGTCCACAGCTGTGTTAGGCACTACCGCTCCAAGGAGCCTCTGCAGGCTCACTGCCTTGCACAGCCATGATTTACTGAGTGTATTTTACACCAAAATAGCCATGTTAGCAGTCATGTGAAATACCTACCCAGTCTAAGCTCCACGGGCAATGAAATTCATATCCAACACATCACTACGTGGGATTAAACCACTTTAACAACTCATTTCAACAATATTGATGCAAAGCTTAGTTGTCTCACCTTAACCCAGATCAGAACACAAATGTTTGCACCAGCATATGGGTAACAAATAATCAAGCAAGCAAAAAGCAGAAGGATGCTTCGAGCCAAGGCATTGGCTTAATGTATTCCTAAAACCACAGTGATGTCCACACTATTTTCAGCAGTTCACAAGATTTAAAGGTATCAACATGTTCTATCACAATAAAAAACATACCTTAGCAAGGCATTCATGCAGGTCTCACAGAATCTGTGTCCACATTCAGTCTGTTTGGGATTGCATAAGATGAAGTGACATTTTTCACATTTATACTTATCTTCCACCGCATTTACAAATTTTTCTTTGTAGCCACCTTGCTCTGGAACATAAATCGATGCTGAAGGACTGCGATCAGGATTGGCCCTTTGTTGTACCATTTCTACAGATAAAGGGGGATCTGTCTTCTTACTGGTGTCCATGCTTTAAGATAGTTTCTGTGAAGTAAAAATGAAAAAACTTCTGAGAAATAAAGACCTCTTTTTCTATTTAAATAAAACAAATACAGCATCTCAGAACCTACATAAAACCAGAAAGCACCAAGAACAGATGCGTGCCTACACATCATGTGAACGTAATACATACATAACTGCCTATGTACATTAAGCACAGCAAATCTGCAAAATGGTCTACATTTTTCAATGGCTCAAGAAGGTCAAGAATTAAAATCTATTCTTGAAAGCAAAGTGTTAGTTAATTGTGTGCATCACTCTGAGAACAAGTAAGAGCAGAGTTCGTATTCTTCCATATCTCTCTTTTTGAAAAATGTCCTTAATATTGAAGTTACACCATTAGAGGAAGCAGTGAGGGGTGTGGTGGAGAAGGTGCACTGGTACTGTACCCCACACAACACTACTCACATGCTACTGTAAAAAGCACACAACTATCAGTGTCCTATATAGGGTATCTGGAATCTACACAGCTCCACTACCAACTTCTGTCTATCCCATGCAGTAGCAAAGTGTAAGACATGCTTTAAGTCTGCTTTAGAATAAAACAGGTTTTTACTTATTAAACACTTTCAAACCTTTTCATCATACATCCCCATATGAAGAGAACAGAGACATAAGTCTAACTGACAGACGAGAACACACTACACAACATGGCCACTTGATTAATTCACCAGGACTAAGCACAACTGACAGGCAGCTCAGAACATAATGCAGTTGAAGACTGAATTATAGTACTTATTATCTTGGACTGGGATTCTTCTAGGTTAGCAGGCAAAGCATTAGCAGAGCAACAGAAGAAGAATACCCCAGGTTAAACCTGTTTTCAGTAATTTCCTTGCTTATATTGTAGTCAAACAAGTGCAAGCGGTCTTAAAAAACCTCAGCACACAGAGAAAGCGCAGTTGGAGGATAAACACTATTTACACAAGTGAAATGCCTGGCTATCTACAAGAGAAAGGCATACTTCAAGTCTCCCTCCATGCCACCTGGCACTTGAAATATAAACCTATTCCACACCTCTGAAGTTGCCTCAATCCCTACAGTTACAATTCAGCTTTAAGAAGCAGAATGAAGAAATGAGGCCCAGTTCATTTCTCAGTTTTAAAAGTTGCCTGTCGATACCTCAAAGGGAGTCAAACGCCTCACATCCCAAATACACAAACCTTCTTAGACATGATTTTTGTGCTCTCCTATCTTCCTTTGCTAAGTGCAAAACAAGTACTTGTAATTAAACGTGTTTTCTTGTAGATCATTTCTGCATCTATACTTTTTGGTATTTAGAACATAGAATTCTTCATGGAGACTAAACAGACAAGGACATTTCTTTCATTTCTGATGCCAACAGTTACTTCTAGAAACAAAAAGACAAAACCATTGCAATTCCTCACTGATACCATTTCATGTCTTTACCAACATCAGCTGAGCAAGGGTAGAGGTGCTGAATGATGAATCCACACTTCACTGCCCCCTTGCACCAGGGGAAAGCTTCTGTATCTTCATCAAACACAGAGAGAGCCCGAAAAAACCATCCTTATAACTCAGGACATAAATCCGATGATGGGGTCTTACTCAAAACCACGAAAAAATACCCAAACAAATCAGTTTCTACATTAACTTAAAAGGAAATAAATTCTGGTCCGTATTTTGAATTAACGTCTGCTTGTTCCCTGTCTACTCTTCAAGGACTGCAGCGTCTAATGCCTTGTCAGAACAGTATCTGAAAAAAACCGAAAAATCAGTGCTGAACTGAAACTAACTTGCAGGTCCTGTTAATGGAGGAAATTCAGATTATTTCAGACCAGGGAAGTAAGAAAAGCCTGAACTACAGGTTCAGCAGCAAGCATAAAAACCCAGATGATTATGACACTGAAGAGGCAATTCAAGAGATTGTAACCAGCACGCAAGAAATGAGATGTGATGCTGAGAACAAGAGTCTGAGAGACAAGGAGGTTATGTGGAGTGCCATGAGTGACAAAGGAAAGCAGTTGATCAAGTAGTCTAGCTACAGAGATTGCCCAAGACATAACTGCCATTGCTGAATGTCTGTGGCTGGTCAGTGGGGAACCCAGTCACCAGCTTAGGACTTGGCACTTTGTTGCTGTTATAAAAGAAAAGGAGATTAGCAAGAGAGGAAAAAAAAAAGTGCAATTCTGTAAACATCTGGACTAGTGAAACTTGAGCTATCTATGGATTTGCTTCATGTGTGTGACTGTGGAAAGCTTCATTTGGAGCTTGTATCTTAGGAATCTGTAAATGTTTTCAGTTCACTGATTTATAATTTGCAGATAGATAATAACACCTCTTTTCCCTCTGCAACTGCATTTTTTTAAAAAACACATTCAAGACCTCTTCCATTCTGCCAACTCTTTAAGTCAAAAGCCAACTTCAAGCATGTTGACTGGTAGGAACAACACAGGGAACGTGATTTTCCTTAAAATGCCAGAATAAAACAAGGCATGGCCTGATTCTGACCCACAGAAGAAATTCAGAAAGAGGCACTTAAGAGAGATGCTGACGGGAGAACTGTAAAGTCAAGAGAGCACAAAGGTCCTGAACTCCTAAGTTACACAACACAACTACTGAACATCCATTTCCCTATTAAGTCAAACAAAAAGAAGTTAACGATGATTAGAGATGTGAGGTCTTCCAATAGCACAATTTCTTCATGGAAACTGAATAATTAGTCACAAGGAGGCAGGCAGGGCTGAGAAGGACAATATTCAAGATTTAACTGAGAAAGAGTACCGAATGCCAACTGAGCAGCAGGTGAGAGTTTCAGAGAGATATGAAACCGCTCAGGGGCTGGACTGTCAGCTGGCAAGAGAGCCTTCATACCAAAATAAACTGCACATGGCTCCATAGGACTCCACTTTTGGAATTGACATATTAGATATCTTGTCACAGAAAACAACCAGAAAGCATGCTGATAAATAACATTTACTATGCAATATGCCTAACAGTCAGATTGGTGTGCTGCAGCTTTTATATTTCTGTTTCATGAAGAAGTATGTCAGACTAGTAAAGCTAAACAAGCACAGCACCAGAGTAGCCAACTTGGTGATGAGTTCTCTTCCACAATACTCTGAACAGCAAGAATTTTCTTACGCAGCAAAACCAGACAGCCATTCATGAAATAGTGCAATAAAATACAACAGAGAACCATGCTTAAAAGGACACCAAAATCTCTTTTCTTATAATGAAAGAGCTGCGTTTAACAAGGGGGTGGGGAGATGTGATGTCTGTCAAACTGCACACACAAATCAAACTACTGTACGCACAGAGCTATGCCCTCATGTGTATGAGTTACATGCTTGCACATCTGTATATGGGATCAGTGGTGAGCCCAAGTGCAGATAATACGAACATTTCAGCTGCCACTCTTCTGCAAACAGCTTCTAATATGGTTTACATACCGGTGCAGGGTGTCATCTGCAATGTCTTCTTTTCCTTTTCAGGAACCTTTAACAGCAGGACTCAGTTTATGTCCCCACAACCATGCATCAAACTGCCAACAAGAAGCAATTCTGAAGTCACACCTGAGTAAGACACTCTGCACTTGCAGCAGTGAAGATAACACACTCCCAGAAGGCATGAAGAGGAGGTGGCTAGAACATTCAAGATAGGCCAGTTCTAGTGGGGGCCTCTGATTCCTAAAGGCATGGCAAGCTGCCATCAAGTCAAGACTCGGGTTCTTGTTCAGCAAGCTAAATCTTAACTCCTAATTCACCACTAGCCATTTCTTAAGCTCCAGTTTCTTATCCCTGGGAAAAATTATCACAATAAAAGAATGACGTTTAGATCTCTTAAAACCACTAAATCTTGGACAATCACCTTTCAGAACAGACAAGCACACAAAAAGAGGCACAGTCACCAAGGTCAGTTCTGTCCACTGTTGATGACATTCTTTCCATCACCTCCCCTGCAGCTAACATATGCTTATATTCATGCTTCTGCAGAGTAACAGAAGCAGAGATCATTCTGGTGACAGTGCTTGCTCCAGGGTGTCATGTCTCACTGAGCTCCAGTTTTGACACTATTCTTGTTCCACACAATCAGTACTCAGGTATCTGAGGCTGGATCTCAGTTAATATTTCAGGCTGTACATATTGTAATAAAGGTTAGAACAATCTGTTGTTACTTAACTCATACTAACATCAGTACAGAGGGTTAGAAACTGAAAGCAAAAGTGAATTTGCTGACAAAAATGTTCCAAGAATTAGAAAGCATGAGAGTTCCCAAACCAAAAAGCATTTTGCTCTTCCCTTGTTTAAGCAAGGACACTTATTCTCACAGCAGATAGGGCAAACATCCTAGAAATTTGCATTAGTGTTCTGTATTATGCCACATATATTTTTTATTTGCTCTTTGGGAATAAAACCAATTTGCAACACAGGAATACAATAAAGTGCCTAGAAAAATTCAAAATAAATTGCATTGAAAAAAACAGGAAAAAAATTTAACTCCTCTGTAATCTAAGCTACCCCCCAAAAAAACCTGATTGCAAAAGGAATCATAGGACTTGGCACTTGGCAAGCTCAGCATGAAGACAGTTCCAATATATTGACGACACAAAGCAAATAAATTTTAAATGTCAAGGAGTTATTTGAAATAAATGTTTTTGTTACACTATCAGAGAAGACTATAACAGAAGACATAATCTAATTTGGTTATTACTTAGGACAGAACCTTTTTGATCAAATTACAATTTGCACTGAGAACAGAAGTTACTCAAACAGAACAGCATTGCATGCACAATATCTAAATTAAGCTCTGAAAAAGAAACCTGAAGTTGGACAGGGAGCTAAAGATCACAGCAGCAAAGTGACCAATGAAATGAATCAACCTTTCCTCTTCAAAAAATAGCTTGAATGTTTTTATCTAAAAAGCATAAAACCACACAAACTTCAGTGTCTCATCCTAACCAGGTCATTTCTCCAGTAGCATGAGGTGTGTTTAAGTCTGGCTTTTAATCTGGTAAGGCTTGTGATTGTCGTCTCTCCTCCCATCCTCCCTAAAACACTTCGGAACCAACTGGACAGAGAGGTTTCATGAGAATCAGCAGCTATGTGGGGAATAGAAAGAGAAACTTAACATAGTGTCCCAGTGAGCAAGAGGCTGCAAAAGTGCAACCTCAGTCACCACCACCCCTGTGTGGTCAATCAGCTGGCCAGTCACAGAATCACAGAATCACAGGATTCTAGGGTTGGAAGGGACCTCGAAGGATCATCTAGTCCAACCCCCCTGCCAGAGCAGGGTCACCTAGAGTACATCACACAGGAACACATCCAGGCGGGGTTTGAATGTCTCCAGTGAAGGAGACTCCACAACCTCTCTGGGCAGCCTGTTCCAGTGCTCCGTCACTCGCACAGTGAAAAAGTGTTTTCCTGATCTTCACATGGAACCTCCTGTCCTCCAGCTTGCATCCATTGCCCCTTGTCCTATCATTGGACGTCACTGTAAAAAGCTTGGCTCCATCGTCCTGTCAGTACAGAATTACATCCAAACCAGCCAAGACTACCTGCCAGGCAAACTTCATGGTCATAGTCTCCTCCAATATTATAATGGCAGAGAGTGGGCTGGAGGTTGGTTGCTTGGGTTTTTTTAATGGTCAGGGGAGGAGTAGGGGTAAAAAAAAGGGATGTAGAACACAGAATAGTAGGAAATCAGACTTCATCAGTTTCACTCTTCACAGAATTTTCTTATGCACTTTACAGGATACCTTCAGAGAGTCGAAGAATCCGGTACATGGAGTGGTATTTCCAGCTCCTCAGTCTTCCCAGTCCATGTGATTTCTATCACCAAGAATTACTGCTCCAAGTTATCACACAGAAATCTTACATTTAAATTATTAAAACAATCTGAATTTTTCCTTTGTCTTGTATTTTAGCATTTTATAGCTTCTAAAAAATTCCTAGCACATACTGACTGAAAAGAACATACATCTTTCTTTCACCATCTTTTAGACAAGTCCTCTGACTCAGTTCTGCTTCCGAGTGTGAATATAATATGCAACATGTACTGTCATACCTTGACAGCTGGGTAAAACAATAATGCAAGCTGAAAGCAGTATATTGGTGACAACGTCTTATCAATTTGTTCAGCACACATATGTTAAAAAAATAAGAAAAAAAAAAGTAGCTAATCAGGGAAACTGCCATGGGAATCTTGACTCAAGAGCTCTTAATAAGTGCGGGGGTCTCTTGCTGCAGGGGCCTGTTCTCACATCCAGCCACTCTTGGCATTCTGGTAAAAGCCCCACCATTGAGTCTGGACAGGGGCACAGAAGAACAACAGATAAATAAAACACAAACACTCTACAAAGATATCTAGGCAGTGACTGAAGTACCACTGGAGCAGCAGGTTTGAAAGCAGAGGACCATCCATCAATTTTGCCTTCTGAGAGGTCAGAAGTCTTGGCATTTTCCCTCCCCTTGTTTGTCCAGACAAACTACTGATTTTTTTCCTTTTCCTCCATGCACTTGTCATGCTTGAAGCACCGTTCACAGTTTCTTTACAGTATATATAGGATTAATCAACCAGTGCTGAGGTATTTCCAGCATATTTAAGCACTTTATGTGGAAATTCTGAGGGGGGGTAGGGGAGGACAGAGAAAGGCTGCTGATCACCAATGCTAGATGTAACTTTACACAGTGAAAAAGATGAGACTGTTCCTTATCTTCTTTCATGTAAAACATTCAAACACTAAGTCTAATTCCTATACAAATATAAAAGCAGCATTGATATTTAAAACTTATTTTCCTCTGTGTTAAAATAAATTGCGTATTTTAACTACTTTAAACGTTGCTCGATAGTTCCATAAGCATCCACCATCTTGCACAAATTAAGGCAAATGAACTGTGAAGAAGACCTTGAGATCATACACAGAATAGAACAGATGAAGATCAATAGGAAAAGTCACTACTTGGATATATACAAGTAGGACAGAGAAGTCAGAAGAGACAGAGTATTCTCTGCCCAAGAAGCTTCTGCCATTCGCAAGCTCTTCACAGCCACTTATTAGTGGAGTATCACAGAGACACGAGGTTAGAAAGCACCTCTGGAGGTTATCTAGCCTAACCTTCTGTTGAGAGCAAGGCCAACTTCAAAGGCAGATCAGGTTGTCCAAGGCTGAATTTTCTAAAACTGCAAGGATGGAGATACTGTAACCTCTCCAATCAACCTGTTCCAGTCGTTAAAGACTCCTCTGTAAGGAGTTTCTATTATAGCAATTATGGCATGATATTCTTACATTGAAAAAAGGCCTGTTCTGATACGTGATCTGCTGTGTTCTCCAGCAACTGAACCAGATTTCACCATGGTTTTAAGGTCCATATTCTGTAAAAGTTATTGAACAAATAGCAAAACTATTTTCTGCTTGGATGGTACAGGTTATTCCTTCTTTTCCTATCTGAACTAGAAAATCAGAAGTATAACCAAAAATGGTGTCTTGATATTTTTGCAGAAGAGCAACCATGCACATCACTTGAATCACCAACACAGCGAATTTCCCATGTTCTAGTTTACAAGATGACTGAATAGCAGAAAATGAATGGTAAGCTAAGTTTTATGTTGTTTTATTCTTTTAAATACTTTCCCTGGCTCTATTTCTTTCAACAACGAGTCTACACATTTGTCTGAAGTGTCTTACAGGATTAAACAAACCAGCATCCCAGTACAGGGAGCGTAATTTAGTAAGCCCGCTGGACTATGCTTTCATGGAAACAGTTCTAATATACACTCCCTCCTGTGCGTAACAAATTTCTGGATTCTAAACAGAAAAGAAAGCATTGGATAGATGTGCAAAGTAATTACATCAGTATTAAGAGATGAGAATGGGAATATTTATAAATAATAATGTAATATTAATTTCTTTTGGAGCATTCAAGAGCCGAGAGACTGACACCTTTAATAACTACCCAATAATATGTTGAATAGAATTAACTTTCAGTCGAACAAACACTGCACTGATGGCAAGAAAAACTTTAAAAGGGATTCAATATTAACTATTAAAAAAAAAAGACAACAGAAAAGCAAGTCAGTAAATTTGGGTAAGTTGATTTTTGTATGACACTATGTTCAACTACTGCTTTTTTGAAAGCTAACAACATTCTTTTGAATCATGACATATGGGCTGGCAAAATGGCTCTAGGATTCAGCCTGAGGCAGTAGTAATAACAAAGTGTTTGCATTTTGACTTACACTTGATATCTACAGCTCTCAATAATTACTTTATAATCTCAGTAGACTACCAAAACACAGTATAAAGTCATCTGAACTGCAAGAAATCAAGAGCCTCTTTTAGAAATCAAAGACTTCTTAAGCTTTGAAAGCCTAGGTCAAAAGACAACAGATAAGAGACATGCTGTCCAAGCTCGCCCTGTGCACTTTCTTCTGCATTCTGAATTCCAATTTGAATTCTCATAGATGAGTGTGGAGAGAAAAGAGAAAACATACAAGGTTATTGCATTTCACCTATGAAGTCAATCCCCAGTTGGGATCTGTATTTCTATAGGCGGTTTTTAGTGGAACCATTTAAAGAATAAGAAAGATCAAAAGGCAATCAGATGATCATAGGACAAAGCGTACTTTAATCTCTTCCTCCGCTGCTCAGGGGAAGTCCATGACTGAGATACATATGCCAGCCCCATGTGAAGGGAGTGGATCAACACTGTGTATTTTTTGTAACTTTTGTCTCTGTTTACAAAGGTAAAGTTCTAATCTCCCACAGAAGAAAAATATTAAGATCAAATATTCTGAGAAATGCCATGATAATGATAATATTTCAAGTTAAAAGTAATTTCCTTTTACATACGATCTGAAGAGAGAACTAGCAAAACTAGTTTATATTTGCATTCTGAATACTGGTTTTTATGGAAAGCTATTTCCAACAATCCGGATTTCCCCCACTTCGCATTTTACAGCAAGCCTAACATTTCCTTTACTTCTCTTGCACAGCAGAGAAGTCATTCACTTACGCCTGCTATGATCAGGAAACAGTAAATTTGAACTATCCATGACAAGTCCTAACAAGGATCAACATGGATTAAGGCAGATGCCCTGTCCAAATCATTTTGGCCAAAGCATACACTCCTAAAAAAAGGAGATCTCATCCCCTAGTGACCTAAAACAGTCCCTTTTTCCTCTCAAGGAAAATCTGCTTATCGGAAACAACTTGCTTTTAAATTACAGTGACTTAAGACACCAAAGTCTCTTCATCTCTGAAATCACCAAATCAAAAAATCTTGCTGTCTTTTAAATTTATTGTCAGTTGTCTTTTTATTTTAAAACCAAGACTTACAAACAGATGCTCTTCTTTTCCACTCTGTTAATCAAAGAGAGCCTCAGTCTCAAACCTAATGACATTTCAACAGATACTCTTCAAATCACAGACTGGCTATCTACTCTGATGAGCAGTGCATGACAAATGCTTTCTCTCCGCATTGCCAATTTCTGGCATAATGCACTTGTGCTGACTCTTAATGATTCGAGCATTGAAATCTAGAGGTACTACCTGTCTTGAAATTCTTTACGTTATTAGACAAAAGTATCTGAAGGCAAAGGTGTCCGAGATCAGCAAATCAAAAAACCTGAAGCACTTCAAGAGCCTTATTATAAATAATTACAGGGAAACGGCCTTTGAGAATCCCAAAGACATTAGTTAATTTAATTTTAAAATGCAGTTCATCTTTAACAAAATAATCCTCCTGGGAAATTCTGAACACAGCAGAGTATAGAGGAAGATGGCAAGCGAAACAGAATGTAAGTTCAAGTATGGCTCTGTGCTTTTTTTGAATTCAATGCTGAAATGAAGTACTATGGAACTAGAAATGGCCATCCCAGAAAGCTGAGATCACAGTATCTCACATCCGTAAGAAATTCTTTCCACTCTAACCAAATTAAGTTTTCTATGCCTACATGGAAAGCTCAAAAAATTCTATCCATCCTGTCTCCTACAGAAGCTAACTCGTCCACATAAAACATTTCCTACTCTTCCATTTTATCCAGTTGACAACTACATATTATAAACACAGGTAAGAAGTACTTTTTCACACTGCCCTAAATATTAATCAAATTCTAGGAACTAACAGCAGCAAGCAACATCATCAAGAGTATTTTATTTAATATTAAACTGCCTGCAAGACATTCATTCATGCACAGACCTCAACCTCTCACTAATCTTTAGTGGGTTTTTTACCATTCTAGATGATGTCTTCAGCTTTGTCCAAAATTGCTGCTTCTTATTCAGAAAGAAAAAAAAATAAAGGGCATAAGGACAAGTCTCTTGTCATTTGCCTGTATTATACCAGAATGTGAGAGAAGACAAAAGCACAGTCTACTTGTTTAATGAAGTGATAGCAAGTTTAACTTCAGTGATTTCAGTGTTTATACTGTATACTTCACTGCTTATATTGTATTTTCTATGGCCAACATAGCACTGTGGTTAAGATTTTCATATTAGAGAAAAAAAAAATCAATTGAAACACATCTGTAAATTAAATCTGGAAGAAAAAAAACAACACAAAAAAAAATAATTAAAAAAAAACAGAGCACCAAAACACTTGTGCTAGTATTTGTAGTTATACTAAAATTGCATTCCAGCTTCTCCATCTCTAGTAAAAACTGAAGTTTAGTTTTGGAAAAAGTAATTTAGACTTGCCAGAACATTCAGAAACAGAACTTTGCATTCACTGCTATCCAAAGCATTTTTTACCTTTATAAAGGTGTTCATGGAAGAAGCTGGGTTATTTGTAACTGAAGATTTAGATGCACAAAACATGTTTCCCAGCAATGTAAGAAAGGAAGGAACTTGTTGCTTCCTCCTGTAGTAAATTGTAGGCTTTGTGAATATGCTATCGAAGGCCAAGTCTATATAAGACACAAATTCCTTCTGCTGTATAACAGTATTTATTCTTCCAGCAGCAAAGTCTCATTAAAAGATTCTTTTACCTGGAACCTGCATGAAATTCCCTAGTTTCTCTCTCAGACTGCTATTACTTTCCTATATATTAATCTATTTTATTATTTTGCCTTGACAACCTTAAGTCTTGTAATTTGCAGCCTGCAGGTTTGTATCAACTGTTATTTTGGAGGTTTCAGATCAATAGATATTGTTGATATCTTGAGAACAAGTCACCCCTACAGCATCAGTTCAGACAGGATACTACTAAGGACCAAAAAAACCCAGGTCCCTTTGAACGTTTCTCTCTAGCACCGGATTTTAAGAATTAACAAAAATTGATGAGGATCTTGTTCTTCTACAATCTACTTAATGTGAAGACCATAAGAGTACTTTACAAGTTTTTCTGACTACATTTCACACCACTACAGAAAAGCAAGTGTTTATCACTGTTACATAGCCAAAAACATTTAACACAAGAGATAGCAAACTTTCAAAGAAACTTCTGGTAAAATTATACAATACTGCTGCTGCTTAAGAGACTCGCTAAAAACTGGTGCTTTCCACAGCACCCACAAGGCCTTGGAAAGATTTCTGTCTTCAGATTTGGAATATGAAGTTGCCAGTTTTAGTTGAAAAATCTTTTTGCATGCTTAAAGCCAGAGGGCTCCTCCAGTTAATATTAATGAAACCGTGTTCACCTGTACCAAATAAATACTGAACACAGCAATTTTGTTTAATGTATTAATGGCAATTTAACATTTAAACGTGCATTTTTATTTTTCAAAATTCAAGCCTGAAAGCCTCAAGGTGTTGCACTAGAAACTAAATGAGAAGACTCCTTGGAGAATTTATGCTGATAAAGACTATCTGCTTACATTATAAAGATCCATGCGGGCACGGTTTAGATATGCAGAACACAAATAATAACTTCCAATTGAAGCCAGTGCCAGATTAAAAGTACACAGAGGACACTCACTATTAAAGCAAGAGGCTTAAGTCCCAAGATTAGAGTTTAAAGGATGTTGCATTGCTAACGACTATTCAGAAGACAAGACACTGCTGATTCCCCACTTTCTGCAAATAACTTATCTAGGGAATGAAGCTTCCAATATTACAGCAGTGGTTTGGATTTTTTTCCCACCAATATACTGAATGGCTACATGATTTTAAGACTTTACCACTTTGTTTCCCCCTGAATGGTAAGATAAGCACAATATTGCTTACCTTTTATAGCATCCCTGCCCTGAAGCATTCTGCATCAGTAGGAAGTATTACTTTCAGACTCTTCTAGTGAGATCTGACACCAATCTAAATGCTCATAGAAGTCTAGATAAAACTAAATCACCTGCCTGCCCTTCTTGGTCTCATAAGAGTTATTTTTCATAATACTTTCCAACTAAACTGTAGTCCAGTGCTTTATGATCTATATGAAGCAATTTCAGGATCTGAAAACACTAGGTGTAGTATTATTGACAAACAGCCAGAGAGGTCAAGGGACATTTATCTCTCTCTATAAGGAGAACTTCCACATCAACATCAGGATTCTTCACGGAAGCATTTATTTCTTCTAACTGCTTCACATTGTTCTGGAAGCACTTGAACTTCTTTAGAAGACCCAAAAAACTGTCAAACTGAATCAAATGAAGAACATAAACAAATGTACTTCCTACAATATAGCATCAAGTCCAAAAATACATCAAAAATGCTGTAACACACATCTGTGAAGCCAGGCACAATCCACTTCCTGGGATTCTTTCCTATCATTAAACACCCTTCACAACACACTAGTGATAGGCTCACAGCCTACAGCACACACAGGCATCCTGTCATCATTTCATTCCAGCATAGGAGTAGCTGCTTTCAGTAGACATAGTTGAAAGTTTTCCAGCAACTTGGAGGAAAAAGAAAAAAAAAAATCAAAAATACAAAAGAGGTCACTCCAGAGCATCTGTTAAGCATGATTCCTGTCTTCTCTATAGCTCTGCTGACCCTAGAAGCAATTATTTTGAGGCCTAGAGCAGAAAACTCCTAGTGTTATCTCAGATCAGTGAGTTCTGTAGGTTAATCACACAGTATCAAAAATTGGGTTTTCCTTGTTTTTTTTAATCTTCTGCTTTTCAAGACAGTTATTGGGGGGTGGGGGGAAAGAATTATTAAACTAGGTGTACTCACACTGCATTTTTTTCTTTATATAGTTTTAATAATTTATTCTCTTGGGTACTGACTGCAGCAGAGTTTTACTAATCACAGCTATCACCAGCATAGCTGTCAGCAAATAGGTGTAAGTGAAGGTTATCCCATTTTGGAACAAGGATACATTTTGTTATCAATCCGAACAGCTTCTATGTCTCACTGAGGTATTTCATTAGTGTGCTTGCAGAGGGCCAATGACAGCTGTAATTAAGGCAAAACTACAGCATCTTAAGTTCAGCTGAATGAGGACAATCCCTATTTTCTTCCTCTTCTCATATGAAAATTTTAAATCTTTATCACCCAATTTTTTTAAAATCATCTCCAGATACATTTTTTTGAAGTGGCTTAAGTTGAATATAATATGCAAGTCGGAGCTCATATCTATTAATACAAATATTTTGTACTCATATACTGTCCTTTATATAATCCCCTTTTTCTCCCATCTGCTGAGTTTGTAAGGAGCAAATATTACATGCAGGACCAGATGCCGAATTAAAAACACATCAAAAAGGAGATTTTCAGTGAAGTCTGAGATGGCAGGCAAGTAGAAAAGTATTCCACGAGTCCTAATCACCTACTTCAATGCAGTATAAATACTGCTCAGGTAAAAAATTCTCTACACAAATACTCATGCTTTAGTAGAAGGGGAAAGAAATCATCATCATCATCACAAACTCCTTAATAAAAGTAGCAGCAAATTGTCTCCCAACCATTAACTAGCAGGCTCATGAAGTCTGGATTTGTAGAGGATGACCAGAGGGCTACCTGATTGTTGATTGACAGAGCAGCCCTCCTGGTCATCACATTCAGGTGCTAATTGTTTGGTGATAATAAAGCTAATGGCCTAACAAGGGGGTGGACCTTAAAAGGCAGGGCTCGAGGCACTAGGGGACCTTCAGTGCCTGAGCACTGGGGGAAGGAGCAGGATGTGCTCTGTGAGTTGGAAGCTGAGAAACTACTCAACCTACGATACCAGCAAGAACATCGAGTGCTGGGAAGCACCCAGCGCTCCGGGGCAGCTTGCTGCCAGCTTGGGATTACATCGCCCAGCTTCGCCTGGATCCCCGACACATCGCCTTGCCTGGATCCCCAACAGGATTGAGTACAGCCCAGTTCAGCCATGTGCTCAAACAAAAGGCAAAAGAAACCTGAGAGAAAATAACATCAATCTGTAATTCCAAATAAATCTCTCTCCTTCAAAGTTTATCCAACGCTATCAGAATTTTCATGCTTGACAAACATGAGATTTCTCCCAGCAGCCAAAAAAGGTTGTATTAAAAACAAAAGCATCAAGAAGGAATTCTACCATATCACAGCCACACAAGGCAGTGGCAGTGAATTTGACATAGATATGAAGAGTTTCAAGCAACCCATAAGTCAAGTTACAACAGTAGAAGATTAAAGTGAGTCTCCAAACTACCAGTAACACGATCTCATAAAATATATGGATTTTCTTAGCATCTACTCTTTAGAACATGTTCGCCTTAAGAACAGGTTACAAGACCCTTTTCCATTTAAACACCTCATGAGTGGCACAGTTGCTGACAGAACAGCATAAAGGTGGAAATCCTTGATAGCTCTTGTCTTCTTCCCAGCCCAACCTTTGCTCGTACTCACTGCCTCTTCTAACCTCTTCCCCAGCTATGTGCTACCAGGTAAACTCTGCATCAGTCTGGAAGTTACGTACTCCTCATGTAACAATTCTCCTTGACAGACAACTGCAGAGACTACAATATTAAAAGGAGAATTGTTAAATTGAAAAAGCTCTTGATTTCCAAAGTTCGTGCAACAGTTTTCTTGATCAAATATGTATACTTCTTGTCTTTAGACACTAACACACCTCCCTTCCTCCAGATTTGGAAGACTTGTTGATTGCTTACATTTCCTTGGCTTTATTTGAATCTTGTTGGATGAGCAGCTTGAAGAGGAAGGAGAATAGGCTTGCTCTGTTAGGGTTCTCTTTACTCTTGCCAGTAAGGGGAGCTTTGCTATGATCTGCTCGGTTTCCTTCTTTGCCCTAAAGAAAGAAAAGTTTAAGTTATGTTACCTTAATTCAAAATGCCCTGTAACAGGCTTCTCAGCATCTGTAAAGACAGTCTAATGAAACTGAGGAAGTATCAAACTATTTTTAAAGACAAATTTTAAAACTAAAGAACATTACAGGTAACATACCAATATAGGATTTTTATACCATTGTTTTCCTCTCTTTCACTATTGTTCAAAAAGGACTCTCAAAAAAACATTATAGAAGGACATGCGCAAAGTAAAAATCACAGTGACTTTTTCCTGCCTTCACACACATACAAACTTCTCCACACAGACACATTATGTGCCATTACAGACTGTACAAAATCTTCAGAGCAGTGCCATTTTATTGGTAAGTCTGTTAATTTCCATTTGGAAACATCAGCCCAATTCTGGGAAAGTAACTAATTGTTCTGAAAAAAAACACCCTATGACAGTAGGCACACAGATCATTAGAAGAAAGCAACCTGGTTTGGGGAAGCTTGTTTGATCCTGGAATTTTTACAGGCACAGAGAAATAAGGAAAAGAATCTGAAAGCATAAATAATACAAATTTCCATCAATCTTTATTACCTGCATTCCTAAATGTTGATAGTAATGTTTAGATGCAACTATGCCCAAGTCACTGCTACACTAAACATGAAGTCCCCACGGTCTCTCCCCTATTTACACTTCAAGGACAACATTTTGTGACCACATTGCAGTAACCCCACCTGACCATTTACAATATATACAGTCAAACCACATTTTTGCAAGAATCTCAGTTTCTCAACTCTTGTCAATTAAGTTTGCATCCACCTACCACAGAGTCCAGCAGCGTCAGTGAACTCTGACAAATCTGAGCAGCTATTCCGTAGTGCCAGAGCAAGGATGTTCCCAGATGACACTAAGCAGACCGGCACCAAGGGTCCACATCGACAGTGTGTTCCGAGCTGTCATCCTGCACAGAATGCTGTGAAGATGGATCAGCCTCAGCAGCTACACAGAGTTGGTCATGCAAGTTCAAACAGCCACAGAGTTGCATACTGCCACTAAATGTGCTGGGCTCTCATTCTCAGTACCATGTCTAAAGTAAGGGACTCCCTGACATGAGACCACCAACATTTATCCAGGCAGGAGAAATGCCACAAACTTTCACAGATATAAATGAGTCTTTTTTAGGCCTTTTTGATCTTTGTCACACCTTGGTCCTCACGAGGTGGAAAGGACAGGCTACTAACAAAGTAGCAGCCCTGCCTGCTACTTTGGACCAGAATCAAATTAAGTAACAGGCTACTAGTGGTTACAGAATCTGACAAAAGACACACTGGCCAAGGAAAGCCCAACGGGGTTCATTCTAGAAACAGTAGCTGGAAAAATAGCCCAGCACTGAAATTCACAGAAAACTACAGGAACAAACTCCTACTCATATGAAAAGGAGATCTGCAACTGTACAACACTTTCCCCACCAAAATAGCATATAAATTGCAAATTAGCCCATCATTCCTACAGATGTCATGAATGAAGTACAAATTTCTATACTAAACATTTATATAGTAACTCAGCTGGAAATGTAAGTTCTAAAGCTCTTTTAAGTTCCCATCCTGAGTTTAGGCACTGATTATGATTGTCTCGGTCCCTGCCCACTCGTGCTATAAAGCCAAATTTAACGCAGGTGATTTCATGCTTCCAGCCTCTCCTTTCTCTCCCAAAGCACCAACCAGCCCCTTCTCATTCAGAGAATTCAGATGTCTCAAAATTTCATTCTTACTGAGCAAGTGCAGTCCACAATTAGACAGTAGAATTATGACAGTGCTATACCCTTAAAATTCTGGCATTAAAAAAAACATCCAAAGACACAGATAAGACATTGAAAGGATTGGAGTTTGAGCTCTTAAGATCAACATAAAAAGATAAACATTCCCAGCACACTGTTCTTGAGAACAACTCCTCGTTATATTGGATAATCAAAGTGAAAACAGATTCAAAAAAACATGTCAATACATATGAAGTACAAACTGTTTGTCAACTTTAATATACTAGATAATTCAGGGCATTTATTACAATGAATTTCAATGAGTTACAAGCAATAAAAAAATAATCAAAACTTTTACTTTCAGTAGAACGCAGTTATTGTTGCATGCTACAACACGCAGAAATTACTTCTATTACCCTTTATATGGCAGGCAACAAAAATTACCTTACCTTATTCTCCACTGTCTGAGCACAGAGGATTAAAAACAAAGTATTAGGCAGAAACTGCAAGTGTTTCATATCAAAAAGACAAACCACTGCATCAATAAGCTGAATAGCTGCCCAGCATGCCATGCCCACACTAGGGACACACAAAGACTTATCCACAACCTTTGTTTTGCAAGCAGTCAGAACCCCAGATTCAGAACCTGAAGGCAACTGTTCATTACCTCCTGCTCCAAAATGCAGATCTCAGCAACACAACACTGCAAGAGGAGCCATCGTAGCTTGATTTTCCCTCCTAGTTATTCCCTCCTTGCCAATTACTGCACTGCAGTCTTTCTGAGGGCTACACAAAATAGACAGGGGAGCACTGAAAGAGTCTGGGAAAGAAACACAGATGGAGTAAAGTTTGTTCAGATCATCTCATGGCTTATCAGATGTCAGCTTGAAGGAATAAACTACAGCTTGGTGTGATGCCTAGGTTTCTCTCTGCTGTTTCTCATGTTCCTGCATTTCTTTTCCATCACTTTTCATAGGATAATTTTTGGATTTCACTGTGACAAAACTAGAAGGAATTGGGGGAAAAAAATAAAATTAAGTTGTTTCTTATATTTAGTGACTTCACTGTTATATTAAAGATACTTTTTATTTTCATGGTCACCAATATTTTAAAGGGTTAAAAAACTAAAGCAAAAAGAAGTCTTTTAAGGTTTGGGGTGGTTTGGGGTCTCTAGGAGGGTTTTGGGTTGGCAGTGCTGGTGAGGTTTTTTTGCTTTCGCTGCTTAAATCAGGGAGTTTAGTCAATTAACTATTTTAACACTTGGATGCTTTCCCTGTACAATTAAAACAGCCATGATTACACAGCAGGGCATTTGTGAGACAAACGCCCAGCAGGGGCATTTGTAATTATTTCCCAAGTGTTCCACCACAGCAGCTAAAGAATACATCCTAATACTAAAGAAGCTTTCACAGAACAGTTGAGGTTGGAAGGAACATCTGGAGATCATCTAGTGCAACCCCTCTGCTCAAGCAGGGGCAGCTAGAGCCAGTGGCCCACCATGGCATCCCATCGCATCTCAGGTAGCTCCACAGAGAGCAACTCTACAACCACTCTGGGCAACCTGTTGCAGTGTTTGAGCACCCTTACAGGACAAAAAAAATTTTCTTGTATTCAGATGAAGTTTTACGGGTTTTTAATTTATGCCCATTGTCTCTTTGGACACTAGAAATCTAGTTTACACTTGGTTTAGCCTTTTTCTTGCCTCCCTCCCCCACTCCCTTGTTCATTCTCCACAGCTGTATTTAAAAGCAAAGGGAGCAACAATGAGCCCTCAGTGTCAATCAGTCAATTGTTGGCTCATTTGCAACAATAGGCTCATCACTGCCTTCCACCCCTTCTTCCCTCTGCATCCTGCAGAGCCAGGCTCAAGGCCAGATCTTTTAGCCCTCAGCAGCCCAGCTGCCTACCATCAGCAACCTATTGTTCTTTGAGATCCATGTCCTCCTTGGGGGAGGATCCTGCCCATTCTTCTCTGGTTGGCCTGACTGGAGCACGAGGCAGGGCTGAACACCACATGCTGACAATGACATGGAAAGCACAGAAACCTCCATCTGCTCTTCAGCACTTCCCTACTTCCTGCTGCAGCCCCCCCAGGAGAAGGGGCACCCCCAGCATTCAGAGCATGTTACATGGGGATAAGCAGAAAGGAAATGTGAGGGTTTGTAGGTGGATGCATCCTTCTGGCTTTGGCTCACAGCAGTGAAAAGGTTGGTTGGTTGGTTTTAGTGGTGTATTTCAACAAGGTTTACGTTGGCCTTTTAAAGAAAAGGTAATGGGCAACATATGTACCAACTCACAGATATAACTAACATCTCTACTACCCACTCCCCCACCTGCAGATGGGAGAAAGCTGAATTTCTCACAGCTGTGCACAAGTCCTTTGTTTACTCTTCACAAGTGCTCCTGAGTTTCCATGCACTAACACAGCATTTTTACAATTTTATTTCTTTCCTAACGTGGCTTATTTAAAATTGAAATTCCAGTAATGGACAAGACATATTCAGCTTAGGCTCCCAAACAAAGTGTTAGTTAATTTAATAAGCTTATCTCTAAGAATAATTTACTTAACACTAAAGGTCATCTTCAGTTTCAAATCTCTTCCCTGTTTGTAGACCAAACATCACATACCGCATTTAAAAAAATATGATAATTGGGATTTGAAAAGGGGAAAAGCCTGTTGGCTTTGAAACAGGCAAAAAATCAGAAGAGCTATCAGAGACTTTCTGCATGACTTGGAGCACTTCTGTACATTTTCGTTCTCCTTCGTTGAGGAACGCATATAATGCCTCCTTTCTCTGATCTTACCTAACACCTACCAAATTCCCATCTCTTCACATATTTGTATACATATTACCTTGTATAATAGGACTTCAGTCTTAAGCTGGGAACTGCCAAAAGTGAAAAAAAAATAGAAACAAGGAACACAAAAATATCTTGGTAAAGCCGGGAAGGAGGACCAAAAATATCCCTTTCCCCTAAAAACAGAGCATAAATGGTAAAACAAGGTATTTAAATATACTTCAGTTTCCGTAGTTAGTCTAAAACTAGCACCTGAATGACATTTTCTAACCTGTTTTGCTTCAGGACACTGAGAATGACCTGAAGAAGCCCCATGCAGCCTAGTTGCTTTCTGGCTGGGATTCACACACTATCAAAGATGCACACAGCATTTCTTAGGAAAAAACCACCTAGCACTAAGTAAGAAGATGGGGCCAAGGACGAAAATCTCATAGAAAGATAGCAAGTCTTCTTCGTAAATTGTTCAAGGTCCCATGTACCCTTGCTGGGAGGGCAAGACAGAAAGAGAAAAGGCCAAGATAGTATCCAATCATTCAAACAGACTGTTTCCTCCTCCTGCTCCCTTCAGGTGCTACGTCTAGATCACAACCTACAAAGGACTTGCTATGCTGTCACATGAACCTAAAAAAGAACTTTCTGTGCCAAAACCATGAACTTCTGTGTATAAGCAGCATCATTAATTCAAATAATTTATTACTTATAGAAGTTCTTCACCATACTGTTCAACGTATTGTCTAGTGTTGTAGCAAAAAGCTTATTTTTACTCCTTCTCCACACAAAACCTTGAAAGAGCCTCTCTACCTTCCAGCTTTGTAAAGCTGCACTTGCTCTGAGGAACAGGCCACAAAGTAGTCCCAGAGCATCACCTACTGCTGCTCTCCAAAGACACAACCCCTATGGCTCACCTGAAGGACTGAGGAATTTCCTGTGTTCATGTCAAGAAGCTGAGAGGAGCACATTTCACATTTTTAAGCCATTCCCAATTTACAGCTTAAACTAAAGGCAAACAGGACAAGTAACGTTTTTGTAGAAGGGTAATTTCTTTTCAAACTCCAGAAAAAGCATAGTGGAACAAGGAAGGAAAGCACAACCTCAAACACATTTAATGTACTGTTCTGAAAGATTCAGGATGTTCTTTGCCTCTTGCAACTACTAAAGTATAATGTAGTTTCACAAACCAGGCTGTGGCTGACTGAGGAAGTTGGCTACCACCTATGAGTTCTAATCATATTTTTAAACTACTTGAAATAAAAACAATCTCTCCCTCATATTTTTAATGAAATCGAGATAGTAATTTGCTTACCTTCCTTGTAAATACAACAGATCTGATAAAACAAACCAAAACTGTACAAATAAACAAGCCCCCATGTACTATCAGGCAACTTAATTCCATCAGGCAAAGAGTGCAGAAGAACGTGCTAAATAATCCATTCTGATTGTGTGGAAGACACAGAACAAGAAAGAGCAAGGCTCTAAGAGGATTTACTTAGAAACAAGAATGAAACTTATTTGACTTTTGAGGTATCACCCTCATTCATAACTAAAGCAAGTCCAAGCACTGAAGATGATTTGTAAAATTAATACCATGAACTTGAAGATGTGAAAACACAAAGGAGAACACGGTACTTTACAGTTTCATGCAATGATACAAATAGTACTTCCACCAAAAAAAAAAACCAACCCAACAACAAAAAACCCCAACTCACACAACTGTCATGAGGTTTCTAAATGCACATATTACAAAAATATACACAGCAGAAGAATCATTGCTACCTACCTTTTACATGAAAAAATAATCGCTACACAAACCACAGTGATACACAATTCTGCAGTCTGTGCTTCCAATGGATTTATATATTGTCTCCTACTGCTGAGAGCTGGTCTTGATTCAGTTAAAGTCTAAGCACTCAGGCTTTCCTGCTGGGAAACAAACAAGTAAAGTCCATTTCAAGCACCTCCTATTAATATACAGAAACAATTCTCACAAGCCTGAAGGCAGAAGGGAGAAATAGTAGGTTAAGGTTGAATGAAACCATACCAAACTATAGCAAATCAAAAATCTGTACTGAGATTTATTAGCTCAGTAGAAAATTCATTGCAAAAGTCTATTTACTTCATGGAGGAAGTCACCAGTGTCACAGCTTCATGAGTCAAGCTAATCTGCAAGAATGTTTTACATAATGGGAAAATTTTTATTGGCCAGAGGTTCACAGTGTTCTTAAATTCCCAGAAACTGCAGATGTAAAGATACTTCTGTTAACCTAAACCAAAACCAAGAAAAGAAACTATCTGAGATGCATGCTCCATTTCACAACAAAGGTCTAATTTTACCAGCTACCGCACTTCAACCTATTCAGCAAAGGAAAGGTCTACACTCCAACACAAAAGAAAGGCAACAAATGCTGAAAACACAGGTAGTTTTAATACTACCACCAAATGGTATTAAAATATACTGGCTAGCACATTGTCACCATTTCTGAACCACGATACTGAGAACTGAACTAGTTTAAGCTACCAGTTTTATACTTGTAAAAAATTAGTACTAGTGAAAGAGTTGGAATGTATTTACAAGAAAGCACGATACCATCTTAATTCTTCTGTTTTCACTTTACTGTGAAATTAAAGCTAACAAGAAAGCCAAGAATCCCTACAGACAGTAATGAACTAAAAGTGTTCTTTCCTTCTTTAATCAGTGAAAATATCCTGCAATGCAACTATAGTATAAAATCCAGTTTACTCAAACTAAAGTAGCTTGAATTGAAAGAACCTTACCTCAGTTTTCAGAGGGCTCTTAACAGTTTAAGGATTATATTTAATCTGTTTTAGTGCTTGATTATTATTCCCTTTATTCTACTAAAAATATGATCAATTTACAAATATGGATTGTTCAGAGTATAACTTATATTTTAGTGGCTGCTTTTAAAATATTTTAATATTTAAGATGAAGTCCATTTTTTTTGTTACACAACTTTTTGAAAGTTGGAAATTGAATAAATACTTCTAATTAATGTTGTGGATCATAAATTCAAAAGTATTCAAGCTCTAAAACAGACTTCAAATTATAAAAGTGATCATAAACTAACCCCTACTACGTAAAGTCTCAAAAGCCCAAAGACCACTTTTGTTTCATTACTAAGAAATATATCTCTGTTACCATGACAGTGGAATACAACTTTTCTAACAGGCCACAAATCATTGGGGATGGGGGGGGGGGGAGAAAAAAAAAAAAAAAGAAAAAAAGATTAAATGTTTAGAAGCCTAAATTCATAAGAGTTAAATTCATCCTCTTTTGCCAATTCCTAGTGTTAGGGTTCCATAATGCAATATATGAAGAACTCTTTCTGTGGTCCCTACTTTTTTATTTTACTTTTGACAATGCAAGTCCTTTTTATAAAGAGTTCTGTCCTACTAGAAACTTTTTTCCCACCCCACTGAACATTAAGACCTCACATCTCATCTTTCTTCTCACAGAGAACTTACTTTACCTATGTATTTGCCAGCGAAAGCCACGTTTCTGATTATGTTTCACCTTAGTTGATTGTAACAGAAGAATGAATGAAAAAGGCCTTCTGACTCCAATAACTGTATGCTCCTTTTTAATCTGAAACAGAGTTCAGGGGGGTGTCTCTACTGCACAACAGAACCAACTCATAATTATGGAGAAAGGAAAAAAGAATAAGCATGCAAAACAGAAAACAAAAAAGCATCTTTCTTTCTGTTACCTGATGATGCACGCATCACTTGGAGGCCTAAATTCTACTCTTGGAGCACACAGACCAAGACCAGCAATACAGCTACACTGCCCAAGTAAAATGCAACTTCTCTGTGTTGTAATGACCAAAGCAATCTCTGGGAACCATCCTGAAGACTCAAAGGTGTCCACCAGTTCACAGGCAAAGCACACAGTAACACAGCTTTTTGTGTTCCCAGGGATAGCTAAACACTTCTCCTCACCTGCAACTAGGCTCTTCTTGTCAGTCTTCTTGCCAGCTGCACTTACATGGACTTCATCGCTTTTATCTGCGTATTGAACACCAGTCCTCACCCTCCATAAACTGGCAGGCTGCGCTCCCCCCTATGCCTTATCAAAAAACCACAGCCAGAACAATATTGGTTTTGTGGTCTGCCCTAGGTTTTCCACCTAAGGCAATTGCTGCACTTCACATCACGAGGGCAAGCACAGCTCTTACTGGAGCATTAGACATCTGGAAATCATGCTGGAGCAAGCTTAATCTGCTATTTTGCAAGATGGCCCTGGAGAGATCAGAAGCCTTGGAGCTACTGTCATAAGCTAAGGTCACACCATGAAAACTATTTCCTCAATTCAAAATAGGAATATAATGCTATAGAGGCTTTCAGCAGTTCTCGTCTAACACTGTATCTCCATGTGGTTCAGGGGCAGACCTTATTACAGTAATCCAAAACACAGAAAGCACACTGAAAATGTAAAAAAAAAAAAAAAAGAAAAAAAAAAAAAAAAAGAAAAAAAAAAAAAAAAAAAAAAAAAAACAAGACCAGTGGCAAANAAAAAACTAGGCCAGTGGCAAATGATGGATTAAAAAAAACAAATCCTTGCAGCAGCCACAAACAGCTGTGTTCTCGTCTTTAGTCCAGTCCCTGACCTAGCCCTCTGCTGAACGGAGAAAAGCAGAGGATGAATGTAGACAGAATAACACAACACATCTGAAAGACCTTTTTCTGTAATGGAGACTTCTGTCCTACAGTGCTCTGCTTGTGGACATAAGAAGATAAGGTCCTCTGCATCACTTTTTAAGAACACTTCAGAGTTCTCTATTGACATATTGACTGCCCAGACTTTGTACCTCCAGTCTGACTACCCACAAGTCTGAGTATGGACTGGAGACAACCCGGAAGCCTTCTGGTTTTAGACAACCACCAGAAACAATTACATTTGGGCAAACTGCAGGCAATGTTATTACTGATCTAAAATGTGTAACATTCCAAGATCTATTTCCCTATGCATTTCTGCCGCATTCAGTATTGATAGTAAATCAACTCTATCAGTTAGTATAATCCTGAAAAGTCATCAGTCTGACAACAATTCTCATCCTGCCCACTTTTTTGAAGTTAGTTAATTTGGACTGTCTAACTAGTTCTGCCACAGTCACAGCAAAGCTGCAATACAGTCACAGAGAGGACTGACCACTTACTGACCACTTGGGGTATCTGCAGAAAGAACGACCCAGTCACCACCTCGTCTCATCCTCGTTATTGAAAACACTCATATCTTACATTAGCTCAGAACAATGGAAGCTGAACTATTCTGTGCTAATTTACAGCCATTGTGTGCTGGCCTCTTTATTCTTGCAGGGAACATCTGGATATGCAGGGTGGTTTCATCAGAGGCCATAAGGAAACAGCATCTCCAAGTCACTTGTATGCAGACATTATAGGATTCTTAAAAACATTTCTGTTTACAGGAAAATGAGTAGAGGCCAGGAGAACAAAGAGACCACAGCAGTTTAAGCAGAGTCTCATGCAGGCTCAGGGAGCTCTAACAGGGAATAAGGCCATATAGAAATGTATATTATTAAAATGCTCTCTAAACACTCTTGTTTCTATTTTACTTATTGTATGTAACATTTGGCCATAGGCTCTAATGCTTGAGCCCCAGTGACTAACTACAGCTATTAAGATATTTGTACATCTTTATTTGGCATTCCCACCCCTTCCTTGGAATTTACTATACTTGTGGTAGTAAAAAAACCAAACACACAAACAAACAATAAAACAACCAACAACAACAAAAAAAATGGCTCCTTGGCATTTGCAGTTTACAACCCATACAACATGAAACTCCTGTTCACCGTGGGTTTAAACACCATGCAAGGTACAGAGTTCCAGCACACTGCTGGTCTGCTCTGAGTGTGGGAAAAATACACAATTTCAATTCAGTGTTGGTAACAGCATCAAGACTGACAAATTGCATCTAGCTGAACATCAGGCTCAGGTATTTCATTTAAGATAAAACAGGAGGCTGTAGGCAAAGTACTTTGAAACTCAATCACATCTTGAATTGGATTCAGTATTTGAAACGAGGAGAACAAGAGAAACTAAAGCTGCATCCTTGGTTGCAAGAAACATGTAGGCCATAGGAAAACTTAAGAGCAGTGAGCTACCCGATGCCACTGACCCCATCAATGCCTGCTCCTTTTGAACCATAGTTCTGTTCTCCAGAATGCATTATACCAGTTGGTTCTTCTAAAGAAGACAGAAGAAAGAAGAATTAATTACTTCATTTCTCTTGACATCAACTTTTATCACTTTTCCCTCCATATTGGCTACTGGAACAACACCCTCTTACTGAACAAGACCATACGAAAAACATTTTCTCGTTATCCTTTTATCTCCCGTGTTAGTTTGTTATTAGTTTATGGCTCAAACACTCCCACCTTCTCCCTACACACTTGTGCCATTCTTGCTTACTCATCTTTAACACTGTCACCTAAATTCATACAATTTCTTCTCAAATTTCAGATCATCAGCAATGTGCTGATTTAGCCAAAGCAGTCTGTTGCTATGTGTCAGTGCAAAAGAAAGTACAAATTACTAATCCACACTTGTTCCCTAAGAAGAGAACTTTACTAAATTCCTCTTCGACTCTAACATGTACCTTACCTACACATTTTCTGGTCTTGTTGCTGTCTTTATTTTGCTCTTCTTCCTCCTTCACTTCCTAGAAATACTGAATTTTATCAGTTCAAGTTAGTCTTTCACAGGCTGCCTCCTTCTTCCATTTTTTTAACTATCTCCTTCCTCTCTCAATCAACATTAAATCAAGACAAGTATCTACATTTATTATCAAGAGCTTTCCCGTACATGAATAAATTCTTGCATAGGAGTGCATGTCCCATGTACCTTTCTCAAAAGATACCTGTGCAAATAAAATCATTGATTTACACCAAATCTCATGTTTGATCGTTTGTTAGTATTTTTTTAAAAACAAGTTTCACTGCCCCATTCATTTTTGGTGTGTCTATCACAAGACTGCCCTTCCACTCCCTAGACCTCCCCTCATTACCTCCTTCACCAAAAAATAAACATACACATCCTTAATACACAACAATACATTGTCACTTCTCCCCTGACTGTCCTTACCATGCCCTCTCTGATCAGCATTCCTGTGGGATATGCTGTTGATGCCATTTTGGCCATAGGAACAATAGCTATTCTCCGACTGGGAATGTAAGCAAGGCAAAATACAATGACAAATATAGTTAATTGCCAAGTCTTAGCCTGTAAACACAAAAGTAGTCTCCTAACTAGTTGAAAATTCAAGTAGGAGGGAAGAATCAAGGCTAGGTTTTGCTAATATTTAAGTATCTATTAATAGAGCCCAAAATACTATCACTCTTCTGTCTGTACATTATCCTATGGCAATGGTAGAATCAAGGCTTTCTGTTCAAGGTGACCGAGCACGACTTTCTGTCTGATTCATTTCCACCTTTGGTTTTGGGCTCAATTAGCACGCTCACCACGCAACTGAGGAATAGTAAGCTCATATATGATACAAAGTTGTATGGCTGGATGACATCATAACCACTATCTTTTAATTGCCCCTTTAAGCAAGCTGCGAGTTATTATTAGCAAACTGATAAAATACTAATGGTGATGTTCTCTTGCACAACAGCTTGTCCATTCCTCCAGTTATCACATAACTGGTAACTTCCCTTATTTCAGGTATTCCAAAAATGGATGATTAAGACTAAAGAGAATCATCCCTCTGCCTATTACCTCAACCTGCTAGACTTCGGGGAACGAACAGCACCTGGCAACCACACATTTTAACCCTGGCCAAGGTTAGAAAGTCAAAGATTTTTGCAAACTTCTCTGGTTTTTTTTTTTTGAAAACAGAAAATTCCGTGTGAAGTCCACTGGCTGCTGCACACCACTTTAACAGCTGCTAAACTCGGGCCAAGTTTGCTAAGCTAGGCTTCCTGCTGCTGGATCTCAGACAGGTTAAACATTCTAACCCTAAGAAGTGGATTTTTGCTAAGATACTACTTATTTGAAAGAAAAAAAAATATCTCAGTTTCTTAAGAAGGATTTTATCTCTTAACATTTCTTACTCAGTGATATTTAATGCTACTAAACTTTTTTGCTAGCAGGTCACAATTATCTTGACTCTTTAAATCACACTAAAAATACTTCTAACTGTAATGAGAAGAGGGCTGTGGCTTCATGAATCCAACCCAACTTCTATCACTCTTGACCAACTCCATTTCTAAAAATGAGGGGTTTTTTCTACTTGCAGCCCTGTGGTGTGGGAGAATTCAAAGACCTCAGCAATCTTCCCTTGCTACCTTTGAAGGAGTCCTAACAGCAAGGAGTATTTAACAAATGCACTTGCTAATGCACATCTTTTTAATTTAATACGTATCTCAACTCTAACCATTGCAGAGTGAGTCAGGTGTCCAATCATGGCTGTTTAGTACATTTTTAGATGCCCTAAAATATCCAAAAGGTGTGCAGGACTGGTAGGTAAGAGTTTGGCCACATGAAAGATTGCTCACATTTGGAGCATCAACTCCAGACCACCTGGGATCACCTACAGCATTCAAGGATGGTACTCTGTGCCTCTGTGTGTAGGCACCATCTTTGTCCCCTAAGTTTTTTTTTAATCACTAGTCAGTCAGAGTGCAGGCAAAGGAATACCATTGTTATGTGTTCTAGTTAAAACGTACTCTGTAAAAAGAAATGCTAGTGAACAGAGGTCAACAAGAAGACAGGGACTCAAATAAGAGAGTCACACGGGTGTTATTGCTGTAATGATCAGTCTAATTAATTCCTGGATTTTTAAATCAAGTATTTATTGACACTGAATTTCTTTAATACTGCAGTACCCCCATCTACATGACAGCAGAGCACAAACATAACACAGAATCAACACTTAAACAGATGAGAGCTACAACAGAGGCAGCTGCTAAAATTTGAATCACCCATGCAAAAAGCCTCTTGCTTCTCCCTACCTCCTTCCCATGGAGACAGCCTGTCTGTTTAGTATCTTATCTATCCATTTCAAACTGAAGAAAAAACCCTCAACATCTTAGCAAGTATCCCTGCCTTTGGAAAATATTTGAACAAAGAGAAGTCCTTTTTAAATAAAAAATTTTAAAAATACAGCCATGAAAACAGTCCTAGGCAGAAGTCTGCTTCCATTAGGTACCAAAATTTTCAATCCCAGCAGCACCATCTAATGGAGAGCTCAGCAATTTTTCCCCTTCTTTAACATGACAAACACTTTATTTTGGAGGTGTTAACGACTGATACTTTAACACATGGCCTATTTAATACTCTATAAAAACTGATTAGCTACAAGAGAAGCCAAATAATTTCTCCACAGACAACAGACAGTCCTTTTCTCTGCACAGACATTACATTCCCATACAGATTTATTAAGTACAGCAATAGGTTTGTTTAACCAGGAGGTAAGATTTTAGTTAGGAATACCTTTTAAAAAAACCCAAAACAACAATAACTGTGAAGCAGCAATGCCAGCTGAAAAATACAGCTACCTTCAGTATGTTAAAACTTCCCCTCTGAAAGCAAACCAGAGATGTCGGTACCTCTGAAGTGGTATTCTCTGATGGAATATTGACAAAGGTATTCGCTAAAGGAATACTGACAAACCTGGACCTTAACCATAGCAACAGAAGTCATCACCTACCCCTGCGTAAGATGCAATTAAGCATTCCAACACATCTTCAGGTTGCACTTCTGATACAAAAAATACTATGGGAGATGGGTAGCAAATTATCATAAGCATCAATAAAGCATGTAGCATGATGACTGTTGGCAACTTCCACTATTTATCTCATTAACATTTTCTCATGCAAACAAACAGACAGAAATTATGTATTAAATGGATCTATAAGAAGTAGTATTTTTTCCTCACTACATTTTGTCCTCCTTGTTCTTTATATAAATCACAACATTGCAAGTAAGGGTTCAACTGCTTTGAACTTTTCCAATTAACTCAACATATGGACACTCTTGTCCTGGAATAACTGCCTTTTTATGTATAGCTCAAAGGACTTTCAAAGTCTGTCTGCCCTATCTCGTCTCAGAATAGTCAACTAATCCATGGAGGGTTCACATTTACAAATAAATATAGTCTTACTAAATAATTCTGTAAAATTATAGCATTGTACTTTGGCTATGTGTACTAACAGCTTTATTTACACAAACGGGACAATTCCAAACTTCTTCTCCACTTATTTTGAGATAATCTCCTCAACAAAAATATACAGAAGGCAGTGGGTGCATATTTGTTTGCTTGTCCTAAATCTTTCTTTAAAAAAGACCTAAAAAAAAATCTAAAAAATGAAACAAACAAAAAACCCCACCAAAAACCCACATGCAAACGACAAACAGAGTAAATCCCCCAAAACTCCCTCAAAACTATACTGGCCAAAATACTGAAAGTTGCATGTCTAAATAATCCTTTTCAAAATGAAAGCGAAGTTTTCAGGAATTTGTAAGAACGAAAGAGGAATGAGGGAAATTTATGGGCCCAGGTATTGAAAAAATAGCTGATGAAGTACAACACACAAATAACAATAAACTTGTTTTACCTTTCTAGAGATTGACAAGACCATTCTTCTGCACATGCTCAAAAAACATGTCAAAATACCTTGTTACAATAGATACAAAAAAAAATCCTGCCAAACAGTATAAGCAACACAACAGCACTATCTGCTAGATGAACTACAACATAAGATCCATTGGTATTTCCATTACATATTGACAGTAATCTGAATTATAGCAGGCTCTGTAGATGGAAACATGATACAACTCCTGCTGAAAAACAGACAGAGAAGATAACTGCTGGCTTCAAATAATAATACATATTATTAACTTCAAATTAAGTTAGCTCAAATCCTTTTCCCCGCCCCCAAAAATGCTGAGTTTTATAAGGCAATGAAAATACCACTGCACCAAAGGGTTCCAAAACTGCCAGAGATGCACATATGCAAACCAGCAGTCTTCATTTATTTAGGTATCCAACTTCCTTCTACTCAAGCTGTCAGCCAAATGGTAGTATTTTAAGAATATGTCATTTTACAACCACAAACACTTTACCTTTGGCCTCTACTGAATGTAGAGCTGGTTTCCTAATCAGGTTCACCACAACAGTCATAACAATAAAAACATTCCCAGGCAAAAGCACAATGCTGCGCTCTCAAGGATGTTGTGCTGAACAGAAAAGAGGACATTGAAAAGGATGGAATGAAAGAGCAAGTATAGATTTAGACATGTGTACTTCAGACAATAGTAGGGTACATTGTGGACCATCTTTAGTGGCCTGAAATAGAAGAGGCTGTTAATTCACCTGGAGAGGGAAGGGGGGTGAGGAGGGAACCAAAGAAGCAGGTAGTTACAGAAAGGTCAAAGAAAAGTGGATTTGCAGGAAAAAAATTATTGGCCATAAGTGTGAAAGTAAGTACAAGCCTGGAAACAACTATTTCAAGAGAAAAATTATATAAATGGAAGTAAAGTGAATGGGAAAAATGCGGTCACCTTGCTCAAGTGCAAGAATGAAACCATCTTGGAACACAAGTCTTCCCTTAACAAATCAAAATTACAAGAGATCTGACTGAAACCAGTTCAAACTAACCCACTTCTAAGACTCAGAGGAACCAGCCTGAGAAATTAAGAGCATTTATACTGTTTGGCCAAACAACTTAAGAAGGAAGAGAAGCACAGCATGGACCAGACCATTCTGTAAGTAGCTGAAGACCATAAAACACAGAAAAAGGAGTCACTTGGGATGGTTTAAAGGAGATTAAAACAAGCTGAATGAAAATTGTAAGGCTATGCTTCCCACGCAAAATCAAGACATATCTGCGAGTCTTTAAATAAACAGAACCCACAACACTCAAGGAAGCCTAATCTCAGAAGGTTCCTCTGTGTGGAAAGATAGAGAAAGCATAGCCAAACTGGTACAGGACACAACATCTCCATTATAAAAACCTCTAACAATTGTTCTGATTATCTCCCCCTCTCCAGTACATGGATGAGCATACAAAACGAAATCCACTCACATTGCCAAAATTTGGTTTATGAGCTGGGCTTTGCTCTTAGAAAGTTATTTTAGGCACATTTATCACCTAAGCTAGTTCCACAGATTAAGAAAAACCTGTTACTTTTCTTGAACATCCAAAGCTGAAAGTTGGAAACAAGTACAAGAACAGCTACCACGGACAAATTCTGTCACGTATACTCAGCTTCACACAGCACTGCATGGCAGCTGCATGCAACAGTGGGAAAGTGTGAAGCAAATACTGTTTCCTGTCCCACGATGCTGACGGTGCAGAATGGTACAGCACTGCAGAGGAGACAGAACAGCATGCCTCTGCACTGCACTTGCAATTCCTTTCATTTATCAACAGATGACGCTTGTACTGCCCTGCCGGGTCTCAGCACCTCATCATTTTTATGTCCTCAGACTGTAGGAAAGCACCACTATTCCCATTTTATTGGAGATCAGGAAAATAGTCTGTATATGGAGCCAGAAGCCAGACACACATAAGCCACTAGCTGCATCAAAGGTGTTCTCAGAACTTAGCTACCACCTAATCCTAGCAGCACCCAAGTATCAGCACTCTTTTCTTTCCCAGCACATCTTCTATGCAGAAGGAAATGTCTGTCTTGACAAGGCCTATGGCCTCAGCAAGCATCTCAACAGCAAGTTCAAAGGCACCAGAAAACAAAAGAGCAGTGGAAGAAACATCAGCAGACTCTTCCGTCCTTCCCCATCCTGGTAATTCTCCTAACCACTTGACTGAGACATCATGCCTCCTCCTGCCCAGTTTCTCAGGGACACTGTGTTTTGATAACTCCTGGCATAGCAGAAGAGTTTCACGAAGAGGAAGTGACACTGTGCTGAACTGGCCTGTGGCTTGATGATGAGAATGCTCCCCTGGGAAGTAGGGAACTTGGATTGGAATCCCCCTTCTGCTCCTGGGACTTGAGCATGATGTCACATCACTCAGCACTGCAGCATCAAAGCCCCTCATCGCTTTGGCCCTAACTGAATGACTTACAGTACAAGCATCTATAGGAATGAAAAAACCCACAGCCTCCAGGCCTCCTAGGTTTTACACTGGTATCTTCAATGAACCATCTTCTCTTTCTTGAAAGATGTCAAACTTGCAGGAATGAAGTGGCAGTCAGAAAGGCACTTCTTATCTTACGGGAGCATCTGCAGCATACTATTCAAGACAGACCAAATCAAAATAACTCTTTGATAGATGGCCAGGAAAACTGTAAAGACTCATGACACTTTGAGTTTGTCTTGAATGGGAATACCTTACTTTATTTACAAAAAGATATTTTTCATATTAACGCAGAAATAAAAAAAAAATAAAAAGACAAAGTTCCGTATTACTCCAAATGTTAAATGTTTCCAATTATGAGCTTCCATACAGTCATCATTAAAGCACGTAAAATAGAAGTTTCATGACTTCCTTCACTGCTGTTTTTGACTGAAGCACTTACTACGTATACTGCATGCGAAGGGATATACTCATTTCAGAGCATTTAAACTATACTACAGAGTTATTAGCAATTTTTGTCACTGTAAATAATCTAGAGAATGTTTCCTCTATACATCAATCTATTGCATAAATGCTCCTTTTATGACACTATATAAAATAATACTGGAGCAACAAAACATTCCAACTTAAAGCATTCCTGCTATGCCCATTGCAGTTCTGATTTTCAGTACAAGGATGGAGCCAGGGATGGAAGCCATCACACCTGTCCAATACTCAATCCATGAACATGCATTCCCCATGCTGCCCTTGACTAGATGAACCGCAGAACTTGGAATTCTACTAAAATCACTTTCCACGTGCCAAGTACGGCAGCAAGGAACAACAACAGCAAGGAAATCAAAGGCTTAACACTTTTGGGGGGTGGAGAGGATTAGTGACCTACAGTTGTTGTATATAATTTCAGAGACACTCGCCCTGCTAACCTAGTTACAAAGCCAACAGTCAGTAGCAATTGAAGTCACGGTGGCAACAAAATTTTGCTGTCAGTGCTACGATAGAAAAGATCTCCAGGAAGAAAACAAAAAACACCCTCAAAGACTATCTATTTATATGTATATAAAATAAAACAACTCCCAATACCAAACACTCTTTTGCCTTACTTTCTCCCTAAGTTCTAAGATCTTTCCACTGTGTACTTTCCTTACTGATTTTCTAGGGGCTTTTTGGTCTTTATTTCCTTTCCTCTTCTTTGCCATTAGAAGAAGAGAGTACCTCTTCCTACTTTGCAGACACCCAATGATCTTTCATTGTAAGTTGCTCCCTCTTTCCTCTCAGTTCTCTAGTCCATTCTCTTTCTACCTTAAAAAAAAAAAGCATAGAAAAAAATGCAATGTGTTTGTGATTTGTCGAAACAAACTCATACTGACTTTAAACTATCCATTTATGAAGGTATGGGCTTCCAGCAGTTAGAGCTGGGAGACCAGTTATATTCTCTTTGCCAGCCCTTCACTGCTGTAGTTTCTGTGTCACAACAGGTTTAAAAGTGTAAGGTATAACCTAGTGTGACTACAGCACTGTCCCTTGTGTGACAGTCAGACCTTTATTCTGCTGCACAAAAATACACAACTCTCCCTCCCTGGCTTCTTTTCCCCATATCACCTCTTGAAATCTCCAATTTCACTCTCCCCCACCACTTTTGGTGTTCCTGAGCCATACGCCAAAAATGCCAGGAGGTTTAAAATACAAGCACCACATTCAGAAAGTACCCACCCACAGGCATTAAAAAAAAAAAAAAAAAGCCTTGGCAATTCTTTAAAGGAACTGTACACAAGAGCACAGACATCTGAAACCAATGTGTAATGAGCAGTCTTCAGACATCACAAGATTCAGCACCTTCAATTAACAAACACTATTACAATAAAAAAACCTAATGAAATCCAGTTATTGCATCATCTAAGATATCAGAGATCAAAATGTGTTATTCTTGCAATAACTATTCATACAAAGTCACTTTAGGATACCGGAGTAGATTTAAGTGATTTCTATTTTTAAACAGCCTTTTCATCTGCAGAAGAACTATGGTCACCTACTTATCAGTGAATTTACGTTCCAGTGGTTTAACAACAAAAGTTAAAAATCAAGATATCTGGCTTTTCTTATTTTCAGCATTGCCATATCTACTATAGAACAGCCAGACTTCAATACTGAAAAAACACGTTCCTCTTCTCTCACTTAAATCTTTCATTATGGGCAAGAACGCTGCAAATGTCTAAAATACAACAAGATCTTGAAATCATTTAGCAGACAAACTGTACTAGCACAGACCGGCAAGACTTCATGAAGAATTTTTTGTCACTGATGCTAACTACTGCCACCTTACACCATTTTCCAAGGTACAAACAGTAAATATGCTTACCCAATGATTGAATTCTCTGAATCCGTACAAGAACGGCTTCTCAAAATTGGTATCATCAAACTTAATTACAGAAGGACTTCAGAAAAGCATAAAAACTGAGCCATTTAGCACCCTCTTTTGATTAGAATTAATTTGTTTTGCTACTGAATGCACATTATCTTTCTATACTCTAGGTCCAGCTACTACTGGAAGCTTCTTATCAAGCCATATTTCAGTAAAACACCTACCATTTTCATGTTGGAACAAAGCAACTTTTATAACCTCACAGTGCCGTCTGCTTGCAGTGCCCAAACTCATGATACATCAATGTTTCCGTTATCGAGCTTTATGACAAGGGGCTTCCCAGTCCAGCCATAAAAAACTCTGATTCAGTCCAAATGTTCAAGTATTTTTTGTCTTAACACAAAAACCCTCTCCCTAATCACATAAATCACGTTTACATCTGTGTTAATCCATACAGGGTGTGTATGGATTGTCATTTATAGACACTTTTAGCCAAATTGCTCATTTTAAAGGACAACATACAGCATATGTTTTGATCTCTTTAGTTTCAACTCTATCAATCAGTGCAGCCTTTAAATCCAGGCTTCTATGCAAGTCAGTAACTATTTTAAATACGGATTTTTACCAATTATTTCAAATTATACTATTTCATTAAGCCAAATGCTGCTCGTACACCTTCATACCATACACCACTAAGCTCCTTTCCAGCCTATGAATGCAAGTTCAGATTAGAGCACAATAATGCTACGTGCATTGTGCGGGACAAACCCGCCAGGGAAAGCAAACACACAGTCCTGCTGAAGAAATCAAAAACCCCATGGATCACAACACACAAGGTTTGGCTAGGTCTCGATGAGCTGGAAAAGACACTGCCCCGAGGAAACTGCAAATTTGAAACTGTACCATTGCGACTTCCCTCATTTTACTATCACAGAAACAGAAAAAGCTGGAAAATGCCCTAACGCACTGTGCAGACCCACCGAGAGGGGCACAGAGCAGCTCTGTGTCACACACAGCTCAGACCGGCAGAATGTGACATTATGCCTCTCCCCACCAGGGCCACTTCTGGCTCTCCGCAGACAATTCAGACCTCGAGACACTCGAAGACACAAATAAATCAAGGTGTAAATGCCTTACCTTCCTATTTTACAAGCCGTTGCAGTTCTCAGATTATGAGTCAGTCATAGGTTCATCTGCAGAGGAATGACTCAGTATAAACTTTTAAGCACTCGTCATTTTTTCTAACCTACAGCCCGGTAACTGGTTTAACGCGCTGGAACGCGGTGCTGCGAAGCAGCGCACAAAATGAATGGCGTGAAGGCAGAACACTTTGCTGATAGCGCAGGGCCGCTGGAGGCAGGCGGGCAGGCTTCATGAAAATATAACTCCTTCGGCACCGGCGGGGCAGGGCTCTCCCCGGTGGAGGCGAGGTGCGGAGCCGCCGCAGAGGGCGGGCAGGCTCGGGAGGTGCGGGCTGCGGGGGACCCCGCGCTCGCCACCCGGCGCGGCGCTGCCGGCAGTGCCCCTTTAAAGGCCGTCGGCCCGCCCCCAGCACCGCATATGGAGGGAGCCAGGAGCGGAGCGAGGCTTCTGCATTCAAACGACACATCAAACG